>JAQQZY010000002.1:26462128-26474147 GCA_030068375.1 Ostorhinchus rueppellii | reverse complement strand
CTTTTCTTTGACCTAGGCCTTTGAGTTTTTGTGAAAATCTCTGGTTGAAGCAGAGGGAACTGTAACGCAGTAGGAGGCATTTTAATCATGCAGAATAGAAGTAATGCTCATCACATGTCATAGATTCAGTCGAACAACATTAATCTGAATACGACAGGTAACAGATAACCTGCACTGCATGCTTCAAAAACATCATTATGGTACCCCTGGATAAATATCACCATGAATTATCTACAAAGTGCTATTATATTTGGTGTAAATAAAATTCAACAAAAGCATATGCTCTCTCTATATATAAAACAAAATAACAATAACACGACTTTGTCTTGATAGATTGGCTCTGTTCCAAGTGTTCAGCCTTGACTTTTCCCTCATTGTCGAGTGTCTAAATCCTTATGAAAATGTGTGTGTGTGTGTGTGTGTGTGTCATTGCCTTGTCTCCATCAGTTGGAAACTATTACTGCATTTTTACAGCTCTCGGGCTCTCTTAATCCTTAACAGAGATGTTTTTTTTTATTCTTTAAGCTATGAAGGGATAACATGTTTTTATTCCTGTCCCGAAAAGAAGGATCAAATTTGCATCTCTCTGAGAATTTATGGGGATCTTTGGGGATTAAAAGTGAGAATCCGGCGGATATGCATCAAAAAAACTTTAATGAAAATAAATATAAAACTACAGTAAGGCCTTTCGATTTTATTGTTTGAATAGTTGATAGAATTTGTAAATATTATACATACTGGGTGGGATGATCTTTCAGAAGTTGGATATATTCATGACTTGATGTAGAAAATGCACCACATAATTACATTTAAAAGCAAATATAAAAGTATCATCTGAGATTTTTGAGACAAAAAATTTACGATAACAACTACTGGACACCATCTGCCTTCAGTAATTCAATTGGAGACTGAATTAATGAATGAAATTATAAATGATCACTCTTTCAGAGGAGATGGAGCCAGATGTTTGGACAGGAAGTGCAGGGAGATGTGGGAAGGGTGGAGGAGGTTTACCCCGGTCCTGACCTCAGTCTCTGGGCTGAACTTGGCCTTAATGAGGCCTGACCACTCACTCCACGAGACAATCGCCCAGCTGAGACTTGGCTCTGTTTTTAAACCGCTTATTACATGTATCTGTCATCATCTGTTTGGACAAATGAGGCTGGCTTTACATGCAGTTTTAATTATATTAACCTCATGCTTGCCTCCTACCTCACTGCAGATGTCACTCAGGTTCCTCCTGAGGTGTTTTCTCACAGGCTTTAAACCTGACCACAAACAGCCAAACTTAGGAAGGAGAGTCTTTGTTTTCCATCCTAAATCTCATTTCCTGACTCCATACTATTTTAGACCTCGCAGTTAGACCTTGCGGTCAAGGCTCCCCAGCACCAGAGGAGCTGGAGCTTCAAAGTGTAGATCCACAGACAGTGGTGGAGAAATTCAGCCAATCCCACGGACAACAGGAAGTAACAAATTAAAGATGGGACTGATTGAAGGCGATTGCTGAGGAGAGAACAGCTGTGCAAGATAGCAGCTCCACATACGTAATGGAGATTTTCACAAATCCACAGTGGCATCAAAACAAAGCAAAAGGAAAATTGCAGGAGTGATGAAACATTAGCTGATGACACCCTGAGGAAAAAAAAGCAAATGTCCCTCAGTGAGAGCTACACTAACCAGTCCAAACAAGCAGAATGTTTATTTTCATGACCTCTGACCCCTTTCTACTGCCTCTCCTGGCCTCTGTCTCTCTTTGCTTATCCCGCTGCTCAAATCTCCTCTTTACAAAATAAAGTTTGTTTGGTATTTTGCCAGATTTACATTCCAGGGCCATTGAGCTGCTCCATCTCCTCAGGGTCACATGTGCGTTTTACTCCCCAAATTATGAGCAGTTGTCGTTAAAATATGTGAGGTCAAAGGAATTACAGTTGACAACTCCTGCAGTTTAATTCTTTAGTTTTGAGCACATCCTTCCATGCATCACCTCATAAATAAAGTTTAATGGAAAATCTTTCATGTAAAACCTCCATATTCAAAACAGAAGGACTGCTTTCATCATCAACAGTGGCAATAGTTCAGACCCACACCACAGTATCAAATAAAAAAAAATAATACTGTATATGGAGTCTTTTATACTGAATAACAAGCCATTATTGAAATCTAACCTCTGACCCAGACGTCATATTTATTCTAGAGCAGATTAGGATTTATCATCTTGGCCCAGTTTCTGAGAAGGAAATCATCTGCAGATGAAGCTTCCACTTCAAGTCGTATTGGAAAAAACCTTTAGCTCAGATGTAGTATATTACCCAAAGAACTGCATGAAATACTGCAGCTTATAAATATACTCCACTAAATTTGGGATGGTATTTAGAAAAGGTATTTTTAGGTGTTGCACGTCGAAGTTGGTGGAAGTAAAATATAGTTTCTCAGTTATCTGCCTTTGGGGGTTGGTTTGACAGGACATCCGTCTCTCAGGTCTGGGGATGGCAGAAACAGAATCTGAAAGAGGAAGGACTGATATAGTTCCCTCCTGAATTATCAGCTTTATAAGAAAGCAAGTATATACACACAAATATAGGAAATGATGAAGAGTTTACTTGCACTTCTTTTTAATATATCCTCAAGTGACATCCCTGTAAACTCTTTTTGAAGTAATTTCTCCAACATTTTACAACAATCCAAAGCAGGAAATAGCCCATGAAAACCTAGTGAATGACAGGAAAAAAAAATCAAACACAATTTAAATTACCGTTATCAGGGTCAACTGGGGAAATGATCAATAATTTAAGGAGAAATACCCCTGCAGTGTTTGTGTCCTCCAGTCTCAAGCTGCTCTTAAATTAGAGCAGGCCTTGAGGGCTCGATACGAGGGTAGAAATGTGGACTTCATAAGGTCTAAACTCAGAAGTGGGACACAGTGTGTGGTGTGAATTTACTCATCCATCTGTTGTTTACAGACTCAGCCATGTTTTACCTGCCCACTAGATGTCAGCATCCAGTTTCATGCACCTGCAGATTACCTGTGTCTTATGTCATATTAGTCGTACTTGGCAGTACAACCCATAATAGTATAAAGTAAATATAAAAGCATTTTATCATGTTTTTGTGGAGAGTAAATCTTCTGTTGATGTATACAGTCCTAATTTCCACTGTATCAAGGACATCTTGGATTAGAAAAAAATAACATATTTAAACATTCAGTATAAAACCGGCATGTTAGTCATTTTATTGTAAGATATGTAATAGCACATTGTGTTGACTTGTCTTTCTCTGTGGAGGTCCTCACTGAGCTCTCCTTCATGTGATCTGATCCTCGCAGACCGTCAGATTCACTGTATTTAATCCAAAGCTGTGCCAATAATTATATACCACAAACACAAAGCTATAACCTATAAAGCAAAAATAATAGCTCCTCCAGTTTCTGTTCAGTATATCACATGTCAAAATACTTCACTGGCAAAATGAACTTGTTTCTCCATATGAGTGAGGAGACAAAAGTTGAAAGTCAAGAAAGTAATAAAATTTCTAGCTACGATAGTCCCTTGAGTCGTGCTACATGTGTAGGAGTCATAAAACATCTGTGTAGCGGCTTATGTGCTCGTGCTTGTTCATGCTTTCATGCATGTAAGTGCATACAAATTTGAACTAAGCTGACAGATCCACTGTTTGTCATTACAGTGTGACTTACATTTGCATTTTATCACATGGGACCCTTTGTCATTTAATGAACACAAACTACCTGTATGAGCTCTGGGATTCTCACAAAGCAATAAATCATTATTGGAAATCTAGATAACACATACACATGCACAAGGGAAATGATACGTTGTGATTACTATCAGAGACCAAATCGCTCGGATTTCTTTTTGTGTTCAATTTTCATTGCATAAAACCCAAAGGGATCGGCTCTGATGAGTAAGACGCTATGAGAGCAACCTTTAAAAGACGCACCAACGCTTAAGGAAAGGATGAGCCTTCAGCTCTTAAAGCTGCACATTTAGTAAAAACAGGCGGCATATTAAAGAAGAAAAAAAAACGTTCCTGGCTGTGTTGTATAGTATATCGAATCACATGAAATAATCTGTGGGAAACATTCCTGTGAGGGATACAGATGTGGGTGACAGTAACCTTGTTATGTTGTTGTGAAGTGGATGTAGGTGCTATGCTCACTGGTAGCTAAATGAGTAGGCAGACTCTTTGCTGCAACTGAGAACCAAGATCCATGAAGGGAGAGCAGGTGTGGGGAGGGGGCTCCTGCGCGCTCCGATTAGCAGGCAGATGGTGGAATAGAGTTCATCCTGGAGCCCAGAAAAAAGAGGTGAGGCAGACGTAGTACACATACAGTAGAGGGGAAGCTGCCGGCACACACAGACAGGTAAAAATATGAGTAATAGAGGAGGACGGATGATCAAGAGAGATGACTGAAGAGGTAAATTAAAGTTTTAGATGATGGATGGATGGATGCCAACAAGATAAGATGTATACTGTTTTGCTCTGCTGTAAATGGCTCTGAACTGATAATGGTTAAAGCTGACTTCTGTGATTTTTATGATTAAATTAGCATCCATAGACACAGATATACCTCAGACGCTGTGAATTCATGTGTGTTTGTTCACCTGACCTCTCTTTTAACACATCCTACCGGGCGGTCTGTGCTGTGTTTTTAAAACAACGGTTCCAAAGTCTATCATCTCCTGCTACTTTATCTCAATCTCACAAGTGGAAGCTATGGTATCATGCCGAGTGGAAAATGTGACCTTTTGCTAATGTGCCCTCATTAGGGAGATTTATTTTAATTTATAAAGGAAGCTGAATGTGTGTAGTGAGGTTGGTTCGGTGGTGTGATGGTTGTCAAACATCAGTGAGAAACTCTAATCTTTAATTATCCCCATTGGAACCACCAGGTTTTCATCAACCTGTTTTCTTTCAAATTGTGCCTCCCCGTGAAGATTTTCCAGTCAGTGTTTCTTGCTGACGGACAGGCGTACTTAGCCTGAAGTGGGAATTATGATTCTCAGAGGAGAGACGCAAACATCTTTGAAGGTCTTTGCGTAGAAGAGTGTCGCGGATTACGAGGCCTTACAAGAGGCTCAGAGGAGCCAAAGCACACACCTCGAAATCATATTGACCTGGGCCGCATTGTTCCCCGATGCAGACATATGATCAAAATTTACAATAAACTACACATATGTGCATTTGCTGGTGTAAAGCTTTGAGGCGGTCTGGGAAACAAAGGAAAAATAACACATTTCAAATATAAACAGTGAGAGTCAGAAAGAAAATAAAGACAGAAAAAGACACGAGACCACAAATATGGCAGCATACTGTTATAATTACTCGCTGGAAGGAAATGTAATGGGTTTAGAATCCTCACTGTTCAGCAACAAAACAAGTGATGTGATGTTACTTGATAAGTCTCATCCCATAAAATAACATCTCCAGCATTCTTGCTCTAAAAGATTTAGACAACATGCAGGTTTTTCTGATTTCCTCCTCTTTGTCTGACACAAACACAAACACTTGAAACAATAATCATCTGGATTTGATTCTGGATCGATACCTTTGCTGCATGTGATTTCTCATCTTTTTCTATCCCTGTTTTTTGGCTTCTCTCCAACTATCCCTGTAATAAAAAAAAAAAAAAAAAAAAAAAAAAAAGGCCCACCGAAATATTTTAATATTTATAGCTGTTAAGAGCATTTTTCTTTTTGGGGTGATTGGATCAGAAATTGAAAATGACTTTGTTAGAGATAAGGTGGATGTCGCTTACGGTGATTGTGTCCACATTTAAAAAAAAGACTATTTAAAGAAAAAAATCCGCTGACTAAACTAATATTAAAAATAAAAATGTCCATTTTACATATCATCCTGTTCGTTGCTGGCAGAGGTGAGGATTCATGTCACACTGGCTTATTACAGTGATGGGTCCCTGTGCTCTACCTATGAATTATGCAACACTCAGGTGGCTTAGACGACAATGCCTGACAATGACAGCAGTGTAGAAATTCTGAGTATTTTATCCCCAGTGCCTTCAATTCAAAATCCTCCAACCGGGGTGATGTTACAGCTTGAGGAGACCAGATTGAATTTGGTTTTCCTGCAGATGTAGAAGATGAAAAATATTTTAAAAATGATGCATGGGCAAAACCGATACGTGGGCCATTTCATTGCTGACATAAACCCATCAAGGATATTTCTCAGTTGACAGTATAAAAGACCCCGCAGCTTTGTTGTGGTCTTCACAGGCGTTAGTGATGAACACAGAGAGAGCGATGGTTAGTCAGGACACGCAGAACATAAACGGGTTGAAGTCGAGCTGGAAATTATTCAGGAATTGTAAGTGGGCGCATGTGATGTGTTTTTGCCTCAAAATGTCTCTGTGTGAGGGGAAAAAGTGTAAATGAAAATTTTATTTCCACATCAACATGTCCAGATAGCCTGTAGATTGCTTTTCATCCAAACATTAGAGCACCTGGTTTTACTCATTAGTACATTTTTACCCCGTCAGTGGAAGGAGAATTTAATTAATAGACTCAGATACTGTAGCATTTGGTTGGAACAGACTAACAAATGCTGTCTGAAAACACTATCGAAGTAAAGCACTCAGCCCACAATTAAGATTCAAAGCTGCTCAATAACCAAGTGAGGGACTAAATGTAAATGTGTGTAACCATTTCATTGTAATGCAGGAAACACTGCGACTTTGACCACAGAAACTATGGCTACACTGCAATTTCGCTCCCTAAAGAGTCAGTAAGAATACTAAAGCTCATTGTTTTGGGTTTAAGGGATGCACTTTGCACTTCTTTGACCAACCACGCTCTCTGTCACAATGAGAAAGAAGGTTGAAGTGTTAAAAACGATCAGGATTTACTGACCAACATCTGCCATAGAGTGTAAATGGGCTGAGGGAGATTGTTTCACAGTGGTTATATTCCAAAGCCTTTTCTGCAATCATGGTGTTTGAATGCTTTGGAAAAAAAAAAAAAAAATCCCTGAGCCCTCTTTATTCGAGACAAGGTAGAGTAAAAATATGGTTGAGACTAAGATGAACCTGAGACCACCTGAACACCATCGCCCACACACCCTGTACAATACCGTTAATGGCTGGAGGAGCACACTTACTGCCGAAAAGTCCACGTCCAGAAATATCCTGAGCACTGGAAAAGAAGAAAATAAGAACATGAAGGTGGAGAGCAATGCATTACACACTTTTATATTATAAATAATTATTGAGGTTTTACAGTTTGGGCTTTTTCCTTTAACCCTGACAGAACTAGAACTATTTTGTAGTGACTTCCAAATAAAATTTTCTCTACATTTATTACCATTTATTATAGTATTATCCCCTGCATTTAGCACATTTCTTATTGTTAATTTACTGATAGAAATACGCTGCTCAAAAAAAAATAAAGGGAACACTTTAACAACATCTATTAAAACTCAAGGAATGAGATCATTCAGTCAAAATTCTTTACTGATTAAATAAAGGAATGTATTAAGAACAAAATAAAAGAAGAGTGCTTCATGGAAATCAAAATCCTCATCCCATGGAGTTCTGAATTCAAAAACATGCTCAAAATCAAAGTGGAAAATCTGTTCCCAGGCTGATCCAACTTCTGTGAAATTTCCTCCAGACACGTCGTGATGAGCCTCAGTAGTGTGTGTGACCTCCGTGTGCCTGTGTATATTTACTATAATGTCTGGACATGCTCCTGAAGAGACGACAGATGCTCTCCTGGGGGATCTCCTCCCAGACCTGAATCAGAGCAGTCAGCCAGCTCCTGGACAGTCTGTGGCGCCATGTGATGTTGATGGATGGACCGAGACATGATGTCCCAGATGTGCTCCATTGGATTCAGGTCTGGGGAACAAGCAGGCCAGTCCAGAACATCAATGTCTTCTTCATGCAGGAACTGCTGACATACTCCAGTCACATGAGGCTTTGCATTATAATGCATCAGAAGGAACCCAGGGCCCACTGCACCAGAAGATGGCCTCACAGTGGGTCTGAGGATCTCATCCCGGTACCTAATGACAGTCAGGGGACCTCTGGCTAATACATGGAGGGCTGTCCTCCAAAGAAATGCCTCCCCAGACCATCACTGACCCACCACCAAACTAGTTATGTTGGAGGATATTGCAGGCAGCAGAACGTTCTCCATGACATCTCCAGATTCAGTCACATCTGTCATATGTGCTCAGGGTGAACCTGCTCTCATCCGTGAAGAGCACAGGGCGCCAGGGGTGAATCTGCCAATCGGTGTGTTCTCTGGCAAATGCCAGTCAGACTGCACAGTGTTGGGCTGTGAGCACAGGCCCCACTTGTGGATGTTGGGACCTCAGACCACCCTCATGGAGTGGGTTTGTGACTGTTTGGGCAGACACATGCACATTAGTGGCCTGCTGGAGGTCACTTTGTAGGGTTTGGGCAGGGTTCCTCCTGTTCCTCCTTTGAGCCCCTCCTGGTCTCCTGGTGTACTGGCCTGTCTCCCGGTATCTTGTCCATGCTCTCCACATTGTGCTGGGAGACACAGCAAACCTTCTTGCCACAGTGCAGATTGACGTACCATCCTGGATGAGCTGCACTACTTGAGCAACTTGTGTGGGTTGAAGACCCAGCCTCATGTTCTCTCTAGTGCTGAAAGCACTGGAAAAATGCTAAAGTGCCAAAAACTCAGGGAGCAAGGATGAGGAGAGGGAAATGGTCTGTGGTCAGCCCGTACAAAATTCCTTTTTAGAGGTGCTTTGCTAATTTCCTCTCATTTCCACTGGTTGTTTGTTCCATTTCCACAACATGAGGTGAAACTGATTCACAATCAGTCTGGCTTCCTGACTGGACAGGCTGATATCCCAGAAGTTTGATTAACTTGGAGTTACATGATGTTGTTCAAGTATTCTGTTTATTTATTTTTTTTATTTTTTGAGCAGTGTATATTCCACCAAGAGAGAGAAAACTGAAGAAAAAAAGACTTATAAATTTACTGTCATTTATCAAACTATATGGGTTTTAATGGTAACTCATTGTTGCAGAAAATGATGGTGTTTCCACATTCAATATGAAGCCACCGAATATCCAAATGGAGCATGTCTGATGACGATGAAAAGGTGAGAATTATTTGAATTATTTACATGTATTGAAAGGATTCAAGGTTCAAAACATTTCAGATCAGTAGAAACTTTTATTTGCAGGTGACTTGAAAGGTTAAACAAACACAAAACAACAGTCCATAGGCTTTGGTCGATCTTTTAGACCAGGGATCTGCAACCTGTGCCTCTTTCATCCACCCTGTGCTTTTGGGAACATGAATGAGTAATTCATTTAAATTAATTTTATTTCAGTTCGTTCGGCCACACTGACTGGGTATTGTCATCAGTTGGTCGTCCGTCTATCTGACTGCCTGTCTGTCCCAAAAATGTTGCCATGCAGTGATAAGTCAAGCCACTAGGAGCAGAGTTGGCCATATACACTTCACAGGTGTCTGACTGTACACGGACCGCGCTCAATGCGGACCCAAATCGTACATGAACAAAAAAAGAGGGATGAATGAAGATGCCTCTGTGAACCATCAATTAGAATGATTTGGAAAAGCCAAAACTGGAGTCTCTACTTCCTGTCCAGTTTCACTGGCAGTGAAGAAGATCGAGCGGAGGAAGAGAAATGGAACTAAACAACAATAACTGTCACCAATATTTAGCTCCATCCTGTGAAAGTGACCCTAATGTGAACACGAATGTTAAAAATGCAAATGTAAGCAAAGTAGATGGCTAATATCAATAAATGGCATACATATAACATAAACAGACAAGCACAAACTGCTGTTCCACAACAAACCTTTCACTAATTTGTCTCCCAGCAAAGTTTAGCACACAAACAAATAATGGACACTAATAAAGATACAGTAATTAGATTTTAGATCATATTTTTCTCTAATAAATTTGCATACATGCCTTTGCACATTTAGATTGGCATATCAGAAAAAATATTATTCTACCGCTTCTACTGAGGCTGCTTGGCTCTAGGTATAGGCTACACAGGCGGCTGTCGAGTGCGCCTCTGCTGGAGGGGATGCCACATTACAGACAAAATATTACAATAAAATAAATAAATAGATAGATGAATTAAAGTATCTGTATTATAAACTTGAAACGTACCCTTTACTCTTCCTTTACATGTTTTCACTGAAATAAATCATAATCAAGGCTCAATATGACAAATCTTTATTATAATTATCCCACTTTGTGGATTCTGTCACACACATTTATTTCTTATTCACTATTAAAAGCCATGGCACCAACTCACATGATCTCTGAAACATGCTAAGTATCTAAACAGTTTAAATTAATTGTCATTGTATATTTATTTCTTTTATACATATTTCTCTTATACTTATGGCTCATTTTACATTCATTCTTTACCACTGTATGTACTGTTTTAGATGTTATGTTTCATACATAGCATTAAGGTAAAATAAAACAAAAAAACAACAAACACCCCCCCCCCCAAAAAAAACCCACAAAGAATATAGGCAGTCTTTTTCTTTTGGTTGTCAAAAGGATTTTGTGGCTCCCAGGGTTTTCTTTTCTGTGGGAAAGGGGTCCAGATGACTCCTTGAATGTTTAAGGTTGCCGACCAGTTTTAGATAAATGTGACCAATAAATAATGCTGATGTAACTCCCATTTAGTTCTAAAAATAGGTCAAAGGATGGTGTCCCAGTATCTCACCTGGCAGAGGCACATCCCATATTACTAGACTTCAGTGTTATGGTTCGGCCTTTTACTGCATGTCATCTCCTCTGTCCCTCACTGTCTGTCACTGCAATATGCTCCAGGATAGAAAAATAAATGGATAAATGGCAAAAATATACATATAATTTTTTTTCTATGATAGACACAATTAAATATGCTTCTAAATGTGGGGTCTAATGTCATGAACAGTAACATGAACATTAATGGACCACGTTTCTCTGATCTCTCCCAACACACATGACAAGTGTGTGCTGAAACATCTGTGTTCAATTAACAGGGGGTTTTCAGTGGCCAGTGAAAGTATCAAATACTCCAAAGTTCAACAACTGCCAAACGTCTGGAGCACGTCTGTCTTAAAATGTGTCTGCAGAGACAACCTACTCAGGCAGGCTTAACGAAGGCTTTATGTAGATTATAGGTGAATCAAACATAATGCAATAAGCGTGTTCCAAATGGCCGTCCACATAGAGGAGTTCTGAGTATGGGAAGTGTTGTTTTTCCTTCCCTGTACTTGTGGATGTGGTGCTTTAGGAATCCTCATCAGGCCTTAAGCATCACCAGATGTTCCTCCACATTCATTATCATGTGCAGTGCTATATATGGAAATAAATGTCACATTTTTCAAGCCTTTTGGCATTAAGTTATCGGTGATGTTGGCCGTGCAGAGTGTTTTTCTTGTGATCTGAGCTCTGTTTTTTACAAAGTACTTTTACCTTCTTCGTGACAGACAAGAATTGCGTCTCCCGTGGGTGGGAGATCTAAACGTCCTGTACCTTGTTTCAAGTACTTGGAAAGATATAAAGAATAGTGTAGTCACCCTGCACGTGCTTGTGTAGTTTGTGTTGGAGTCTTGTGCTGTGCGTTTGTTGACGTTAGCCAAGTCCATTTCTGTGTGAGCAGTAGCTGGTGCTGCGTATTTTTGCTTCTGTGGAGGAAGAGACATGGTGAAGCTCTAAGGAAGTCACAAACATTTTCATAGAAAAAAACAACACCAGTCATCTACACAGAAATCAGTGTATTGTAGCTGTTATATTAGCAAAAATCTGGGCAAAGTAGATAACTAATGTCAATAAACATAACATAAACACACAAGCACAAACTTCTGTTCCACACTAAAACTTTCAGTAATTTGTCTCCCAGCAAAATTTAGCACATAAATACATAATGGACACGAATAAACAGAAGTGGTAAAAGTACTCCCATTCTGTACTTAAGTAGAAGTGCAGTTACTTTGGTGAAAAAATACTCTCATAAAAGTAGAAGTAC
>JAQQZY010000002.1:26418114-26429266 GCA_030068375.1 Ostorhinchus rueppellii | reverse complement strand
AAGTCAGTCCATTGTGTCCTTGGGCAAGACACTTCACCCTCCTTGCCTCCAGTGCCACCTACACTGGTGTATGAATGTGTTTGCAGGACTCTCTTGAAAAAGAGATTATCAATCTCAATGAGACTTTCCTGGTTTTAAAAAAAAAAAAAAAAAAAGTTAAAAGCTTAACTTGCTTATTATCCCTGTAAAGAAATTGTCTATATTTTACCCGTAATAGACAAAAAATACATAGTATTAGCACATACAGCTCACATATTAGGATCACTGAGCTGCCACCGAAGGTGCTCGGTGACCAACTCCAGATCCACATCAGTACTGGGGTCAGAGGAAAGCTAGTTGATGTTGTGGCGTGTTGAAGTGTAATTCCACAGATGGCCACTAAGCAGGGTCCAAAACCCTTGAGTTTCTTTGACTTATGCTGTATTTCCACTATGTGTTCCTGGCTGTACTTGGCTCCACTCAGGTACCAGATACTATTTCCATTACAAGATACTACCAACTTTAGAGTCCCTGGTTGTCATAGCGATGCAACACACAACTTCTGTTCATTGCATGTTGCACCGTCAAGCTCACACTGAATATTTTTATCAGCCGCCAAGGACAGAAATGTCTGAACCTCCTCGACTGACCGCGGTGTTGTTCTGTGGGCTGTTCTTATGGATTAGCCTTTATACTGGAACAAACACACACACATACTTTCATGTTTTTCAGAACACCTCCTCCCCCCTTCACCTCCCAGTTGTGTTATGGATGGGGGGGTTTGGAAGCGCTGTGCTGATGATTGGCTGCGGCACACCGACCGCTCGCTCATCAACACGTCACACTCCTGCCCGAACTCCCATTACCCACTCATGAAGGGCTTTGGTGCTGTGCTTAAATGTTGTCTTGTTGTGCTTAATGCTGAGGTTTTTTTGTTTTGTTTTTACCAATATCATATTGCAGGGTGATATTTGCCTTTTTTCCTCTCCTCAAACCCTGGTGTTTCCATTTTTGTTTTGTCCTTATAACACGGAGTGCGGGTCACCGCCGATTCGTCAGTACAACTGGATCTGTATTCCCATGTATGTCTTGTTGTCTAATGTAATCTTTGATGGTTGTAACTGGAAGTGAATTTCGTTGCTCTGAACTGTACAGTAAACTTGTGAATCAGTTTTTTGTTTTTTTGTTTTTTTAATGGCGGGTCACGCATTGATGGAGAGACAACTCCCTGACCAATCAGCAGTGTGCAGTGTTTGCACGTCACATTTTCCAGGTTCTTTTACGTAATGGAAATGCAAAAAGGTTGAACTGGTACCATATAGCAGAAACATGGCAATATATAGAATAGAATATTATCTTTATTTTGTCAGTAGGTTCACACGTAAACACTCCACTATTTTTTGTAATAGATTCAACTTTAGTTTAAGCAGTTAAGTTTACACCTAGAAGCCATTAGCACCTGTAACTCCACCCAGTTTCTCCAAATAGGGTCATTTCTGGTTCAAACAGCAACATGAGGACGCCAAAATGCAAATTACGTTTTCAAACAGTGTTCAGAAATCAATGGTTGGAATCTGAGTCCCTTCAGCCATTAGCGTTACACAGTCTATGGCAGTGGTTCTCAATTCCAGTCCTCGTGGCCCAGTGTCCTGCATGTTTTAGATCTGTCCCTCTTCCAGCACACCTGAATCAATTAATGATCAGCTCATCATCCAGCTCTGCAGAAGCCTGATAATGATGTAATGACTTCCAGGTGTGTTGGAAGAGAGAAATATCTAAAACATGCAGGACACTGGGCCACGAGGACTGGATTTGAGAACCAATGGTCTATGGTGTGAGTAAAGGGGCTCCTTTGAACAAATGATAGTTTTGGTGCCTGTAGCTTAAAAAATTGTAAAATAGCATGCTGAAAACCAAGCCAGGGATGCAGTCTCCTTAGTTTTCATCACTATAGATAAAAAACAAACACAAGGTCAGCCAGAAAAGTAATTTTGCACCATGTTAAAATGAATAATTCTAAATGACTCTCAAACCCACCCACTTAATATTGTTTACTGCCAGAGTTCAAGCAGGTGTCAGTATTTCTGAATACTAATGCCGGTATCTTTGTTTTACTGTCTGCTCCTCTCAGGTGTAAACTGGGGGATACTGTGGTTTTTCCTGCTCATGATGCCAGACCACATTCCCATGTTGTATCATCTGATGTCTTTACCCTGATGAGTGATGGGTGGGGAGGGGACATATATGGGCATATTTGTATTTTGTCACATACCGCTTCGTCACAGCATCCTCAAGTATGTGAAGCCAGGTGAGAAATTAAACCAGCTGAGGCCGGGAAAAGCAATATTTTCAGACTGAATGAAGTTATTAACCCATAAAGGCCCAGTACTTTTTCCCTCTATGTAACCTTTCTTAAATGATTTACCACCATTTATCAATATTATCCTCTGTATTTAGTATATTTCACTGCAAATCATATATTTTCTTTAATCCGATTTCCCAAATTTAATTTTGTCAAATCAAAAGTTGTTGCATCAAAACAGAGGAAAGTGAAGAGAAAGGGACTTTTCCAGCAAAGATATCATTAACTGAACATAAACCAAGCGTGTCCACCCACTGTCATTTGTCAGACTCCACGGGTTTTACTCGTGAATCAATGTTGTAGAAGATGATGGCGTTTCTGTGGTAACTATGGAGCCTCTGAACATCCAAATGGGACATATCTGATGACCATGAAAAGATGAAAAACTGCTTTTTAGGCCAATTATTTACATGCATTGATAGAATCAACAGATTAACAGGTATTAAACCATTTATAGTAGATCAATGCTGATTGCTGGTGGATGTTCAGGTCTTTATGGGTTAATTGAATTTAATCTTGGGTTTATGTCAAATACAACAGTTACAACAGTGTTAGTTTTGTTTGTTTGTTTTGTTTGTTTTGTACTGATAGGATCGTGGTTCACGTGTATTAAATGGTTCACTTTAGGAGATAGTTTTGGTCACCTGTGGATGTTTGGGTCTTTATGGGTTAAACGCAAGGAGCAGTTGTTTAATAGTTGCTCAAGCTTTGGCACCAGCCCACACAAGTTATCTTGAATTTTTTGTCGCAGGGTTAATCATTTTCATTCCCATCCCCACTCAAGCATCACAACAACACAGGGTCGATGAGTTTATGGTACATTTTTGAAACTAAAACATGACAGCCTTTGTGAAGAGTATTCATTATATACAAAATGTTACATTTCATCTGTCTCATGTCTATTAAATTTGTCTGTTTATGTGCTTATTAACATTTATGATTGTAATATTTTAGATGAAAAAAATTAAAAGAGCAAAAGCCTCTTAGACTTACAAAGCAACTGCACTAAATCCAGAGATGAAGAAAAAAATCTAAAATAAAAAATGCTTTCATATGTATATATTCATATTTTAATAGGATTTTATAACAAAAAGCATGTTTTGTGTGTCTGCAGGACACTACAACTACAGGAAATATATCCAGACACACAGAATCCTTGTGAAAATGGACTTTTCACAACTGACTTTTCATCAATCCATGATGTTTAGGCTTTGTGGGTTTTTTTTGTTTTGTTTTGGGGGTTTTTGGGGAGGGGGGTGCATTTCAGTCTGTCCTAATGTCTGGAAACTATCCTGCTTGTCTAATCATATTTTCTACTTTTATTTCTCCCTCCAGTAATGATTTGTCATGACCGAAACACAACTGGCAGCTTACAATAAAAATCTGACACCGACATTTCATGCAGCTCTTGATCATCGACATGTTTACTTCATTTGTCTTATTTTTGTGCACTTTAGTCAACACTCATATCACTTTCAAGAAAATAGCCACATAAAATGTTAAGCCTTACACTAAAGAAAAGCCCCATTAGCCTGTGCTAATATCTCAGTATTTTCCGAAATGTCACGTCTTTGTACGTGCTCCATTAGAAACATCACGGTTACACAATGTTGGCATGTGTAAACTGTGGTTATCAAGCCTTTGACCCAACAAATATTGGAATTATTGGAATGTACGAACATATTATGCAAGCTTCATTTTGTCGACAGAGCTGGAATTATTTCTCAACCAAGCGGAAAACTACGTATGGCCCAGAGGTTAGAACAATTCTCACTGTGCACACACACACACATACAGATGCAGTTGTTATTGCGTAATTTCCTTGATGTATATGCAATTTCAGGATCCATTCTAATCACAAACCTGTTTATAAAAACACTTCAGAGATTGTGGGCATCAGTATGGAGCTCTATGTTCTGAAATAATGGTCACAAATAGCTCTGAGTAAGGATAATAATGCTATTTTAATGCTAACTTCCTGTTTAAACTGGAATAAGTGGTATTTTACACAATGCAAGTGAAACATGCCTGGGTGAACTAACAGTCAGTACAACCAGTTTAATGACCCCCACAACAGGCTCCTTACAATAACAGCAACAACCCCAAAAGCATTAACATTCATATTTTAAATCAACCACCCACTTTAACTCGAGAGACACACGGTGGGTGATGTTTTATGCCCCAGAAACATCATGTTTTGTTTCTCCCTCTCTTTATCTGCCCTGTCTATTCCAGTATTTTTGGAGGTATATTCATACTGCTGATGTAGTAATTATGTGAGACTACAGATAAAAAGCTGCTAAAAGAAACCAGAAAAACCTCTAAAGGGCATCAACTTGATTCAGATAAATCTTTTGAAAAAGCATTTGTAAGCATTTTGACAGCAATCGAACTTTCTAACTACACAAGACCACAGCTTTCACCTCAGGTTAACTTTTTTGTCTATGCAGGCAAGATTTTCAGCTTGAAAACACACTGTATTATGTACAATGGAGAGGTTATTTATTGAATTGGAGCGAAATAGTGAAATATTCAGATGTGTGTATGTTTCAGATCAAATTCCCCATACCTCCTGATATTAACTCTATTCCTGCTGAGATAATTATGTCTTGAACATTTGGTGATTTGAGTCTAAATCTTATTCTCCCCTTTAATGTTTAACCCCCCAGAGACCAGAGCAGCACTAAAAATAAATTCAATTACTGCATAGCCCTCTTCATTTGATGTGAGTCATTGACTTCACACAGTGCAGATGTTGATATAATGACAATGCTACAACAATATGTAATTAATTAATATAGAATTAAATTATAGTGCAGCTCAAACATGATGGTGCTGCAGTCATTTTTCTCTCTCCACACCTCCTTAAATCATATTTGACTCAAGGAACATGAATAATTTTCAACACAATGTCTTGACTTTATGGTAAATTGTTCAAGATTTCCATAAAATCCCCAAATAGCAAAAAATATGGAGACCCCAAGCTCTTCGAATGATTGGTAGCAGATAAAAGCACATACGTCTGATCCTGGGTCAGTATGTACAAGCATGAATATCTATCATTGCATGAGGGTCACTGGCTGAAAAATGAGGATCTCATTTAATAAAGGGGTCATATTTTGTATTTTCAAACATTTCCCTGTGGTCTACATTAACTGTAAATGCTCTGCTTGGGTCTGAATTTTTCATTAATTCAACTCCACAGGTCCGTATTCAACCCTGTTTCAGAGTAATGACACACTAGAAAGGTTGTTTTGAGCGCTGGCCCTTTAAATGCAAATGAGCCACTTCACACCCCACCCCCTCTAGGTTGTTGACCGTGCTGCTGTGTCCCATTTCTCCATACTAGTGATGTTCGATATCACAGATTTCCTTTCCGATCCCATACCAAGTAAAAGTATTTGCACTTCATGGAGAATACAAGACATGAGAGAAATTATTGTTGAACTATTAAGAACTGTTTTAAAAATTAAAACTTGCATATTAATTCAGGTTACATGAACGTGTTAACTTGAAGCATGAAAATACTGAACATGTAACACTTCAACAAAAGCATCCAAGATTAACACTTCCTCTCATCCACAGGTTTTTGTTAAGGAACAATAGTATATTTACTGTTTCCCCCCTTAGTCTGTTCTGTTTTTTGTTCAGTACAGACTGAGTGAGTCAGAGTTGGCTGACTAAGAAGCATGACGCAGTACATGATTATCCAGGCGGAAGAAGAAGTAGTTCTCACCAATTGCCTATAATTTAGACAAAATCCCAATAATTGATTTACTTTCCACAGTGTTCCTGACAAACATTACCTCAAATGGCTGAAGTATCAGAAGTATCAATATTTTGATTTGTGAATCGATTCGAAGGGGTAAAGATCTGACATGGTATCTATCAATATTTCAGTAACTATCTGCACATCACTACTCCATTCTCAGAAAAATGTCAGAAGTCTTAACCTTATGTGTAAATGTCATGACATAAGTAGTTGTAGATGCAACAAATGAAGAAGGAATTAAAACAGGCTGTGGAAATCTACTCAATTTTTGCCAAAATGAATTTAAAGTTAGCTTTGCAGCACCTGGAGGGTTCAAGTTCAAACTTTTGGAATAATTAGGGTCCAAAAACACAAATAAAAACACTAATGAAGGTGGGTTTAGCTAAATATGACCCCTTTAAATCCATTCTCAGAATAACATTAAGTGCAGTCCTATCCCGCTTGTTAAAAGCATTACATGGATATTACTGGACTCAAGGCAAACAAATAAGAGCAAAATGAGACTAAATAGGATGTAAAGTGAAATATGAGCACAGCAGCTCCTGCAGGTTTTTGGTAAACAAGTAGCCCCGAAAGACCTCATAACAGCCACTGGCCATAAAAGAACCGTATGATTTCACACAAGAGGCTGAATAATAATGAATCACTTTCAGTTCTGTTACTGACAAAAACATTTCAGAGATAAGTATAATCTCATCCAACAATCTTTAACAAAATCATCTATGAGTATTTAGCACTAATCGATTTGTTCCCCCTCTAATAAATGTTATTTATTTTAATCTTGTTGAGGTTTGTGGGGATATTACATAAAGCACATTGTAATGTATTTCCTCTTTTTTTTAATCACTGCATTTAATTTTGTTGTGATATCTATTCGTAAAAGCTTTTGAAAATGTTCTTTTCATCGTAGCTATAAAGTGAGAGTCTTAATAATTTGACCATCTTCTTTGCAAAAGAGGCTTCTACTGAATGGAACCAGACTATTTAACTGCTACTTCTTCTTAAGCTATTATTATCATCTTTGCAAACTGCTTTCATTTGTAGTGATGGCTGTCTTCTTTTCATTTACATTTGAAGCTGGCACCATTAATTATCATTGTAGGAAGGATAATTTAAAAAGACAAGGGATGATTTCTGAGTTTACTATATTATTACTGAGGCAAAAAACTGTAAAAAAAAAAAAAAAAAAAAAAAAAAAAAAAAAAAAAAAGTAAACCTTTTAAATTTTCCCCCTCAGCTAAATCTATCTATAGGAAAAAAGTTTTGCTTCAGGTTATGCAGAATGAAAGATATTTTGGTGGATAGCAGTGCTGACACAATTTGCCACAGTATGCTCCATTTGAACAGTAATGATGTCTCTGGATGATTATATTGATTGAATACATTGTAAAGCCTTTGGGAAATATTCCACTAAGATCACACAACAAGATAGCACTGCATCAGCATCTAAGTGTGGCAGAAATGCTTCGGAAGCAGGAATTTGAGGGTTGAATGGGTTCATACAATTAGTTACTGAAGAATGTTCTGTTACAATACCCTATATGGATATAGAGCAGCTTGTGTTGAAAGGAACTATTGTTCAGGCTCTGAGGTAAACAGAGAATTTTCTACAAATACGCACAACTTCTTACCACCTGAATGACATACAGCAAATGAATGTGAGTTATATTTTGGTGGGAAATAACAGACGTGAGAAGACACTGAAATACCTTAGAAATCCTTTATAGCGAAAGAAAAAAGGGAATTTGAGAGTAGGTAACCTGATGTGAATAAAAAGTGTTACATCTTATCTAGTAATGATATTCAAAAGACTGAATAAATAGACTTCTGGCAGCTTCCAGTCCATGTTGCAAATCACCAGACACACAAGGGTTTGGCAAACTCATAACTCTAACCCTGCTGGACCGAGCTCCGATCCAAATCCCGCACCACAGATAATCAGCACTCACATCACTTCCACTTAGTGATGAGGTGTGCAAACAAGGGGCTGTGGATGTTTGTGTGTTTTGTATGAGTGCAGTGGTGGACCCCTCTCCTCTCCTTTCCCCTTCACTCTCACACTCACACTCATCTCCAGTGCCTGCAGGATTCACTGTGTGATGCAAGTGCAATCCAGACTTACACGTCTGGTAGAAACTGTTGTTTCTAATTTAAAATACCAAAATTCTGGCATGACAGGATCAGAGGAGAATGATGAGACAAAGCTGCTTCTGCTGAAATAAAAAGTGTCTGCAGAGAAAGCGGCAGCATCTTTAAACAAACAGTTAAGATGACGCATCCTCCGACTGAAAAGTGCTCTTATGTACAACACAGACTGAGTGAAGGCTAGCGTTTTGACAGTTCTGAAGTTCTTTATCAACAAAAGAAAATATCCCTAGTGTTCTATTTTACATGCACTTTCATGTTCTTCAAAGTATCTTTCCTTTGTTTGCTGTCTTAAAAGTCAGTGTGGATGTACTGGCTTGTTTGATCAGCAGACTTCACCCTTCCTTAAATGCATGATCAGTTCTAACAATACAACACAGAAAACAACACATATTCACACACTGAACAACACCTTCCCTGTGTGCATACTCACCCACTTAAGCACCAAACACTACAGCAAACACACACAAGGTACACACATGCATACAGGCCTTTGCAGATAACATCAACAAATGAATATAATGGAATATAATTCAATCACCCGCTCATGCTAATGTAAGAAATGAGCATTTTAACATACTGATCAAATATTTATGCACTTGCTGATGAGAGTTTTTCATTACATGTGTTGAGATTATCTTTCCCACGTGACTGTCAGGAGTACTTTCATGATACTTGGTGGAAGGGAAAAACGCATTTGTTGAAGTAGATTCAGAGAAAAGGGATGGAGGCTGGCATTGCTTTTCACTTTCTATAATATTAGAGAGTGGACGGTGAACCGGATTAGCTGAATAAAAATTGAAGAAAAAAAAAGGTCAGTCTGTCAGTGGGCTTTTCTGTATATTTTTCGTCATATGAAGAGGTGACAGGGCAGCCGATCATGTTAAATAGTGACGGTCTTTAGAAGGAGGAGACTAGGGGTGGAACTGGCTGGAAAAAACTGCTTATCTGGATTCCTTTTTCTCTGACTTCTTCTTACATTAGCCTGTTCCTGGACCTTTTTCCCAAACCTCAATTATTGTTTTGGAGTCTAGATCTCACCATGATTGCCTGATTGTCACTGTAACCTTAACAGTTTCCAAGTAACATACCTCTGAAGTGTGTTTCCAGCGTGTTAGTAGTGTAAGCCGAGGAACCATTTAATGTCCAATGCTGTGCAAGGGCTAACTCTAAAAGCCAGTTTTGGGCATGGATCCTGTTGGCTACAGGCATGAAACACTTCTACTCTGACCATTAACTGTGTCTGAGCATAGAGAAGTCTGTGAGGTACACATAAATGTATCAAATGAATCTGATTAAGTGAGAATTTACTGTCTGAAAATCATGAAAAATATGTCTAAATTGGAAAATCAAGATTATTCCTCTGGAGACTTTTCTCCAGAGGAATGGGCGGCTGTGGTTGTCCAATAACCAAAGGGTTGGCAGTTTGAATCCCACTCTCTCCAAGTCAGCTGTTTTGTCCTTGGGCGAGACACTTCACCCTCCTTGCCTCCAGTGTCACTGACTGTATGAATGTTTGGTGGAGGTTGGCAGGGCCGTAGGTGCAAAATGGCAGCCATGCTTCCGTCAGTCTGTCCCAGGGCAGCTGTGGCTACAAATCTAGTTTACCACCACCAGAGGGAGAATGTGAGAGTGAATGACTAATGAATTAATAATGTAAAGCGCTTTGGGTGACTGGAAAAGCACTATAAAAATCTCATCCATTATTATTAATATTATTGTCCTGGTCAGCAAAAATTAAAAATGCCACCAGTTTGCATCTTGTTATATTTTAATAATGAATTTGTTTCTGAAGTCATAATTAGCATATAGTTTTAATCATGAAAAAGTCTCTTGAATCCTTTTTTGTCCTCAGTTCATGGTCCCAGATGGTTTTTGAATAAATTCATTATCCATAACACTGAAAAAAAAATGTATATTTTCTTTTCTTTGCTTTTTTTTTTTTTCCTTTTGCTATAACATTGAGCTGTGCACCATTATAAAGAAAACTGCAAAGGAGAAGAATCAAACCAAACAAATCCAAGCAATGAGGATTGGCTGCAAAATATGGACTTAATAAGAACACTAAAAGACTTGTCTGACAGCAGCTCCTCTGACTGACAATGAAGCACTTTTAACAGCCAAGGTTGGATTTTACCACAAAGACTTGGTCTGACAGTCTATAAACCAGCAAAACTAGAACCGCTGATTACACGTGTATTGAATACATGTGAGCAATGTCAATGCTGGAGTCCATTACCTTCACAAGGCCAATTAGCAAACACCTGTGACAAACAGAGACCATGCACAAAGATGTTTTCCAGCTTTGTTCCACTAATTACTGTTATAGTGGTAATGGGTAGGCTAATAGATCAAATTTGACTGGTGTCTTGTCCCACAGCAATATTAAAATAACACAGCCATATGCCGATTAATTAAGAGCAATGAATATAGTTATAAGACAATAACTACTTTTAAAATGCACTTTCTGGTGTAATCTAATTGCTAATAATAGTAGCTAATGACATATATGAAATAATTTATACAACATTGGACATGACAGGACATGATCTATGTAAATGTAACATAAAACAGGATACAGAGCAACTAGGGTCAATAAACTTTAATCATTTATTTGATCCTTCACCCAAGATGTTTTTGTGCTTAAATTAACCCCAACTTCATCCATGACAGTCACAACCCAATACAGTGGTACCTCTACTTACAAACAACTCTTCTTACAAAATTTCCAGGTAACGAAAATCCTTTACGGTAAAATATTGACTCTAGTAACGAAAGAAATTTCAAATTACGAAAGGTGCAATTATTACATGCTTCACGGTAAAGTACACTTCCACTTGGCGCTCAGGATATGAACGGCGTAATTATTCCATACTTTACGGTACTGTTCCAGT
>JAQQZY010000002.1:26384252-26396208 GCA_030068375.1 Ostorhinchus rueppellii | reverse complement strand
TGTGTGTGTGTGTGTGTGTGTGTGTGTGTGTGTGTGTGTGTGTGTGTGTGTGTGTGTGTGTGTGTGTGTTCAAATCAGGCCCTGCCATATTTAATGCAATTTCTCTGATGATACATGAACCACGGGGATGCATTTCTATAGTTTAAGAATATGTGTATATGTTGTGTGTCTCCCTGTGTGCACATTAACATCTTTATGAGGGTTGTTTTTTATATTATGTATGATTTTTATGACGCAACATCATTGTAACCCTACCGAGCTATTTAAAATTCATTCATCATTTTAATTGCTCGGTGGAGGACGAAGGCGTGTCAGAGCCATCGGGAATCTCCTGCAACACAGAGAGGCACAGAAAAGAAAAAAAAAAACCTCAAATTACTCACACAGTATTACATTATAGATATGAACAAGCACAAGCACATTACTCACCTTCACTCTGTCCAGCTCTGGTCTGCATGGGAGGGATTTTTGTGAGGAAAAGGCCTGCAAGTAGAAGGACAAAGGGATCATTTACTGCACAAAAGATGCATTGATGCACCCTCTGCTGCTGCTCACCTTCTTTGATTGTTGCGTCTCCTCTATAGATTTGGACCTGTTCTTCATGTGCTTCTGAGGAGACGTGGTGTTGGGAGACTAGAGAGTTAGAGAGGGAGGGAGGAATGATCACATTAAACAGGGCTGTGATGGTTCAAATGTGCTGCGCGTCAAACAGTTACACACCTCATTTGTCTTCTGCTCCATGGTCGACTTGAATCTCAGGAGAAAGGCAGTGCTGATGGGGTGATAGGGCGGATGATGTATTTTGGAAAACTGGCTAAAAAGACAAGAGAGAAATAGGAGATTATGCAGTGACGCAGCAGTGTTTTGTTGGGTTTGAGACAGATTAAGATATCGCTCTCATTGTGACTAGATTTATGTTTCAGCACATTTTCATTGTTTATTGACAGTTAATTGTCTGTTGTTAACAAGGAGGCAAATTAGAGATAAGCGCCACAGATTTATCTGCAGTTACAGCTTTATTTCACTAGATGGCGCCAAAGTGATTTTTTTTTTTTTTTTTTTCACAGTATGTATGACGTATGCTTTACTGGGTTTCTGTGTTCAGGGGTTTAGTGTGTGTATTAGAGCTGATATTAACCCTTTCATGCATGGTTTAGGAGAACTTTTATCAAGATCTTTTTTTAAATTAGGAGTTTTTATTCCTCTTTAAGCAAGAAAAAAAAACCGTGATTTTTTTTTTTTTTTAATATACCTACTTTTCATTAATTCACTCAGATGGAAACCATGCATTTAACTTTTAAGGCAAAAAAACAAAACAAAACAAAAAAACATGTATTTACTGAGATGCTGTATGAAAACTATGAAATAAATAAATAAGTCTAACAGTCAGCATTTGATTGACACTCAAACATGTTACTGCAGATCAGGAACATCAAGAACAGCAAAGTTAGTGTAATGGTATACATTGCAGTGTATGGGATGATGCATCAGTGTCCCCTGTTATCTGATATGGAACCAAAACAACAATGAATATGTAAGAACAGCTGAAGAATAACTTTCCACTGTAGAGACCACTAGGCATGAAAGGGTTTATTATTATTTCACTATATTTATTACGCTTTATTGTTAGTACCTCTCATTCTTATTTTATGATTCAAAGTTATGAGGTTTTGGTTTAATGTAATTAAAAGAAACACAAACTGATTTGTTTAGTGGTTCTAGTCCCGTGTCTGTCAGTATGCATCCTCTTTAATGGTGCGTTTAATGACAGGTGGGCATGCAGATTAAAATTCTGTGTCCAAAAGATGAAAATATCTTTAATGAGGGAGGATGTGTAACATACATTCTTATACATGAGTACGGGGCTGAAGCTGGACTGAAAGGCCTCAGTGGACTTCAGTGAACAAAGGCAGCCCTCTGGGTCTGGATCAACTTGCCAGAGAGAATTTTATTCTCCAGTGATCTCGGCACCTCCTGCTGATGCACACTTCTATGTGAAACCTGACATCAGATTGAAACACTTACTCCCTTCAAATGCATGTGAAGTTCACTGTTCTCAAATGCTTTAAATAAAGGGCACTATTATGGGACGGTAAATGAAGGGTGATGGATATGTGATTGAATGATCTTGCTCGTCTTATAAAGATGTCTGTTGAGAAGACCATGGTGAAATAGACCTGACAGGGTGTAGATGCAACTTTTCCTTCTGCTGAATCTCCTGATTTCGACACAGCCAAAACAAAAAACGTACAAATGTACTCATCTGAGTACCTCCGCCAAGGAGGTCATGTTTTCATCGGCGCTGGTTTGTCTGTTAGCAAGGGGACTCAAAAAGTTATGGATTGATTTCCATGAAATTTTCACAGATTGTCAGAAATGGGGGATCCTACGGATGATTGGATTTTGGTGGTGATCTGTACATTCAGCGCCACCTAGTGGATGAAAGTACAAACACTGCCTTGGTGGAGGTCTGCGCTCTCCGAGTGCTTCTCTAGTTTGACAATGAATTGTCTGCCACCCTGATCTCCAGTTCAACCTTCTGCTGAACAGGAAGCTTTCAGCCCAGGGTTCATTAAGAATGAATGGGAGCTGATCAACAGGAGCTCACTCACCCACTGTGACAGCTAAAGTCAACTGTCACGTAGCATGGCTAACTCTAATATGAAGTCCCAGCAGGAAAGGAAATGATGTGATATTCAAGACCCTTGAACACATCTCACCTGGCAACAGAACAGAATAATCTATAGCAGAGGGACTGATGGAGGGGTCCTCAGGCTTCTTTCAAGTGTCATGTCTTTTACTATAAGTGACTACAGGGGTTCACTGGCCTTAAGGGACATACCCCCTTGAATACATTTGAAGATATGAAGATTTAAGAAATCACCATGAGAGGAGATTATTTATTCATGTAACAATGTTTAGGCTTTATATTTGGATTCTTCATCTTTCCAACATCTAAAATAAAATCTTTTACAATGAATTACAAGCCCATTCAGAAGCAGAAATCCTGCTGATGCTCACATGAGCTGTTGAAATCAAGGAGTTTTACAGTAATTAATGATCAGTAACATGAGTAGGTGCTGCACATACCTTTAAAGAGGATTCTTTCCCAAACAAAACAGGACAAAAGAACGCACATGGACTGCACAGATCAAATGAAATTACAAAGGTTGATCTACAGGAGGATTAACATTAAGATGCAATCATTTTAAGTTGACCTTTTTTCTACCTGAATCTTGTGATTTCCTTCCCCATAAAAGCCTTTCACAGAAAATTCCCCAGAATGCATTTCCTGACCCTTGTGTAATTCATCCCCCAAATAATAAAAAAATAAAAAATTCTAAACCTATGTCTACTACACACAAACATGCTGGTGAAGTTGCAAAAGCCAGGGTACCAAAGGTCACAACATGCATTTACTCAAACATGTGCTTTACAAGCCTTTGAGGGACAGAGGAGAATAATCTCAGCCTTGATGGAGGACGGCCATTCACTGAGCCCTGAGTGGTCGCTCTGACCAGCTCATAGAGAGAAATGACCTACATAAGAACGATTGGTCTGCTTCACCCTGCATCTTCGCCCTGTATTCCTCCATCATTGTAGATTGTAGCTGAGGCAAAAGATTTTAGAGGCTAGACTGAGGTGGGTGGACATGAATCTCCTTATAGCTGAAACAGAAAAGCCCTGTGGCTTTGAGAAACATTTCTCCATCGATTAATCCACATGAGCAAGTCAACAACAGCCAAGGTGACACTTCCACAAAAAAACATTACATCTCTTTGTGGTATGCATACAGAAATGCATACATGCACAAATGCACAAAATGCTCGTAGATCATTATGTGGACATGACCGCATACACACAAAAGTAGAAGAGAAACTTTGACTCTGAGAGGCACTCAACGACTCTTTCTGCGAGGATGGGCAAACAGAATATTTTGCCTCGCAGTCTTTTTATCCGTTTTGTTCCTGCCATCATCACTTTGACTGAAACACAGAAAGAACTGAGGATAAATCTGAGGGAGAGAAGTTAATAACAGACCGTCTTTAATGAAACGCAGATGTCAACACCTGCACTTCATCTGCAGAACTAAATCTGTTCAAGGGATTGGAGTGTGTAACGTTAGTAATGACCGTAATTAGCCCTGCTCAGATCTTGCACTCAACTCCCAAAGTGAGAAACAGGAAATGACAAGAACTTCATGAGTGAAATTGTGTGTGCATGTGTGTGTCTTATTACAACTACAAATCAGGATGGCCTCTATCATGCAAGCTTTACAGACAGATCTAGTGACTGACGATCATTATAACCTCTGCCAAGGCCTTATCCTGACAATATGATTTGTTTTCTTCCTTAGATTATGTATCTGTGTCAGTTTAATAGTTAAAGATGTTTTCATGAAACTTGGTGGAAGAGTAAGACATGGGTATGAAGCAAATCAGTGAAAACGGTTGGTTTTTTTTTTGGCTATACACATTGGAAGATAGAATATTTGTTTTACAGAAGTAGGGATCTTGGTATAAATATGTGCATTTATCACATCCTAAAACAAAGTGCTGCTCTATTGTCATCATCAGTCATCATCTGAGCGCAAGAAGGAAAAAACTAAATTACACAATACAATAAACGTCGACTCTAGCTTCACTAAGACATTAAGAATCAATGCAAAGGTTTTGAAATCCAGACTTTATGAAACAAAATTTAACATTTCACACCATGACAACATCTCACTAATCAAATGAAGGGTTCTGGTTTCATTTATGTAGCCTGTGTGTATTTAACAGCATATCGTAGTTCACTATATGGGGGGAAAAAAGCATCGGGAGACCCTATTAACAGGGGTGGGTGACAAAACAATGACAAATTATCACAAAATAACTTCATATGTCATTAAATACCATTGAAATCAGTGTCTTTATTTCATTTGTCGGTTTAATGTTGTGTAGACTGGCTCAGACTGTTTTTTCCCCCCCTTAATTTTACTGAACATTGTCATTTTTTAAACCCTATCTCTGTATTTCTGAAATGTCACATTCTGACCACTTGGGATTATTTGTAAATCCCAAGTGATCATCTGTTTTTAGGAAGAAAAATCCTCTGTTAAATGTTAAGAATACTGATTTGACATTTATTATATTGATTAATGACCACTGACCTCAATCGTGATAATATTTCCCATCAACAGGAATGTGAAGTTCTTCGGGCTGTAAGTGTTGTTGTATCCCAGTGTTTTTGTTCTTTGACGTATCTGACAAACGCCAATAGAATCAGGCTTCATCTGTTCAACCCCACCTGTTCTCCTTGGCATTTTAGCTCGTGCAATGTTATGTTGTTCCATTTATTTGATTTTTTTTTTTTATTCCTTTTTATGCTTTTATTAATTTGTATTGTGTTTCTAGTGTTCTGTAAATCACTTTGGTCCACTGTGGTTGTTTTAAAGTGCTTTATAAATAAAGTTGGAAAGGATGTCATTACTAATGTCTACATGTATGTCATCATATACGGTCTATCACCGGCCATGTGACTGCATGTTCATTCACTTCTGGTTGAATTTCCAGCTGGTGACCATCCAACTTGAATCACACACTTATTGAACAGCTCTTCAGTGATGGGCAGGCTGATAAAAACCTAAAAACACATTTTTAGGGTAAGGACTCTCTGATCGTGTAGTCCAGGAGGTGAAACTGAAGCCTGAGTTTCATAATGTCTCCTGTGTTGCTGAACATACTAATGAAGCAGCACGTGAAGGGTATGTAGAATGTGTAATTACAGGTGTGTATAGCAGATGTATGAACGTAAAGGTGGGGATGTGGACAAAGTGCAAAGGCAGACTATAAATGAGCACAAGACAGCCAGATGTTCGAGGGGACACCATGTCCTAGAATGGATGAAGGTGTCTACTCTGATGCTCAGGTGTGATACAAATGCACATGGAGCTCATTGTTCTCCCAAAAGGAACATGAATTTAGTCAGTAGTCGACCAACGCAGCTGCTCTCAGCCTGAGTCACAGCTCAGTCATGTCATGTGTACCTCACCTGATAACTGAGTCAGTACTAATGAAGCCACTATCATTTTCAGTTTTAACACACTAGGCACAGACTGTGTCCTTCTCCAGTCGAGTAGAATCTTTCATAGCACTGTAACATGCAGACATTGATCTAATGGATGGGTTTTGTTTCACAGTACTTATGTATTCCTCTGCAGGACTCTCAAAGGCACAGTGAGCATCATTCAGAGCTCCCATTAGCTGAGGATTCAGTTCACAAACAAATAAAAGACACACACACACCCATTCAGATACTCAGAATGGATGTGTAATCTATTCCAGTCAAGTAAGACACACTATGGCATGAAACTAATGTCAAACTGGAAGCAGGAAATAATAAAAAGCAGAGAGGTACTATCTCACCGTTACAAATGTGAACGTTTCTATGAATGAGGCGAAGAAAAGCTTTAGTTCCAAGACAGCAGAAGACATTCAATCAAGGACAGGGATTCATTGAGTAACAGACAGAAGGAGGAGAGAATGAATGATGGCAGTGACAGAGATAAAGAGCAGGCAAACACAATAAGACTGAACAAGCACAGCGATCACCCCAAAAACAGGAGGAGTGAAAAAGCCAGGGGTACGTTCAGACACTCACCTCCTTTTCTCCCTCTTCCCTCGCTTTTCTTCTCTCAGCACAGACGTGCAGTGGAGTGGATGGCACTCCTCATCTCACTGCTGCTATGGTGTCTATGAGAGCACACCCCTCTCTGCCCATTCATAGCTCCGCCGACGCACCACTCATGCATGGATGGACGGATACACACACACACACACACACACACACACACACACTTAACACCAGGTGTGCCAATCACAGCTCTGTGTATGCTAATGTTGCCAGCTTGGCAGTCGGAAGCTGGGCGACTACCTAAAAAGCAATCTATTCAGTCACAGGTTAATTAATCATACAGACTGCAGTGTCAATCACAGCTACACGATGATGATATGGGTAAGGTGGGTGAATCAGATGCTTTCCAAACCTCATGTCACATACCGGAATATGCATATTTCTTACATCAGATAAAATCATCCGTGACTCATCTCATTTATTTTGCCGCCTATTTAATTGCCAAATACTCCCAGTAATAGCCTTCCCAGCTCCTGAACTAAGCAGTTTACAGCAACAGGTCTGCACACAGATGAGGCAAGTCATTGGCTACACGGAGCCAATCGCAAAGTCATTCACTCCCCCGTCACTGTGTCAGAATGACATCATTATGTGACGCCAATTTAGAGGGAGTTCTCCGACAACTTCAGAGATGTAGGAAATACAATGGAAGCTGGTTCCAACTGACACCTGTACATAAATGGATTTGACTTGCTTTAAACTGCATGAGTCATACACTCAACCCGCTGGGGATGTGAGCTCAGGCTGCACCACATACAAAACCAAACCACGTAGCAAATGTCAAGGCAGAACTCGACCTCAGTGATCCATTAAAAAAAATAAAAAAATAAAAACTTCCTGACTGAGGGTAAAATAGTGGGAATCTGACATCAATCCCCAGAAAGAAAATTCAGACCAGAGGATCACATCAACATAAAATACTTTAATTCTTTGGATACAACCTGTGAGAAGTGGATCTGATTCACATTTGTAATTACTGATCTGGACTTTAAGGTAGGGTCTGAAGTGACAGGAAAAACAGAGCTTGACCAGCAGTCATCAAAGCGCCATCACAGCAAACAGAATGCAGTTATGTACAGTACAAAAAAACAAACCTGGCAACAGCAAGTAAGCACACAAAATAAAATGTACAATTAATTTACATTTTCAAAACTCAGTCATCAAAAGAAACAAAAACGTGCAATACACTTTTACAACCACTCTGGACAGTCAGTGGTTCCTGTACATAACGTGTGTTTTGCTTTAAGTCAACAGAAAAGCAACTGTAATGTGAGTTAAAAGCAATGTCCTGCTACTCAAACTTTTCAACATTTAACACCAGGGAAAATTATTTGACAAGTTAAATTCAGGTTGAAATACTGAGCTAAAACTTCTTTAAAATGGCAAAACATAGTTGTACGTTAAAGATTTCATAGCAAACATTTGGCTTGTGTAGTGTTAAAAATGACACTAAATGATTGCCATGACCTTCTTTACATTCCTCCACATCAGTTAATTCTCGTACCACTGAGCTTATGTGTAAACGATACAAAAAAAGTGCTTTTTTTTTTATTCTAAAATTTAGTTTTGTCCTTTGACATGCTTATCAACATAATGTTTGAGAGACATTTGTTTCTGATTAAGTCTTTGTCCATCTGTCAGACTGCAGTTTCCCTCAAGTCTTTGGATTCAGACTTCGACTCACTGGCTTCCTCAATGGTTCCATCTGAAGTCGCGGGTGACGATACCTTCTCCGACGAGTCCTGTTTGGATTCTGCGGTGGAGGAGCTGGTCTCATCTGGCTTTGCATCCTGTCCCTGGTCTGAGGGCAGCTGCAGAAACAGGGGGACCTCCAACTGCTCTTTAGTCAGAAGACCTCGTTGGTCATCGACCCTGTGGCACTGAGCTCTGGAGAGCATGTCAATAAACCCTGGCAAACACAAAATGATATGATATCATAAGTAGGAACAAAATACAAGAGGTGAACAAACAGCAGAGAAACCACAAATTGAAACACTCAAGAATATTAAAGGCAACAAGCAACAAATTAGTGGGTAACACAGGCTGTCAGTGTTATTGCCATGCATCGGATAACTAGCTTTTGAAGCGCTCATGTGTCCAAACAGAGTTCCTGAGGCCGATTCCATAACTCGCACTTGTTTTTCTTAATCTGCTTGTCAAATGTGTCTGTATACATGTCTATATTCGTTTTAACAGTGTAATCCTGTAACTGTATGTTGTATTTGCTGCTGCCTATTTTGGCCAGGACTCCCTTTTAAGAGGTTGTTCATCTCAATAGGATATTTCCTGGTTAAATTATATATTTAAAAAAAAAAAAAAAAAAAAAAAAAAGAGATATATTTTTAAACATTAGTGATTTTTAGAGTTCAATCTCACCAAGGTACCACAAACAACTAATTATGTGTGGGTCATAAATAAAAGGCAATGGCTACTACCACAGAACTGTGGCATGAAATAGCAGTTTGTCTACTATCACAGAGCCAATCAAATGTCAGCATGTGCATTAGAGCCAATCCAATAAACATAGGGTGGCTGTGGCTCAGTTGGTAGAGTGGGTCGTCCAATGATCAAAGGGTTGAAGGTTTGAAACCTGGCTCCAGCTGTTGAAGTGTCCTTGAGCAAGACTAAATTGCTCCCAATAGGGTCTGGGGCAGTGCCTTGCTCGGCAGCAGCTTCCCACTGGTGTGTGTGTGAATGAGTGAATGTGAGGCTTTGTAAAGCGCTTTGGGCACCATGAAGGTGCAAAATGCACTATATAAGTGCAGTCCATTTGCCATTTTACCAATCATGGACATTCTTCCATGAACTCATGAGCCTCTTGTTGCCACAGTACTGTGGTGATATGGCATATACTTCAGTGCATTTTGCTACCACAGTACTGTGGCAACTGATGTAAGAAACCACAAATTAGTGCTAGTATATAGTATGGAATAGGAATTCTTGCTCCATATGTTGTTATTTTATAGCGTTCTTTGCTCTGTGCAGTCAGCTGGAGAAGGTGGGTGGAGCAACACGTGTGCCATGTTATGTCTCAGTTCTTTGTCAGTTCACTGTATCGAGTGCTGTACTCTGGACGTTGTCCTAGTGGCAGATTTTATAAATGTCAGATTTACCTACCGGCACCCTTGATGCTGTGTAACCCCCCCCAATTTGAAAATCTGCAGAAATGCTGCTTTGACCGGGAATCGAACCCGAGTCCTCCACATTATAGTCCGAAACATTATCTTTTAACCTAAACCACCGTTGTCTTCACACCTATTTACCATCTGATTGCCTTGATACTTCTTTTGGGATGTGACAAGTTACCACTGTACAGATGATATAGGGGCACCGATTGGCTCAGTGGTAATAGACAAACTGATATTTGATGCCATAGTACTGTCAGTAGCCACTTTGTACATTAAAACCTATCAACAGTGATTCAGCAACACACAGTTTTGACAGGGCATAAGGGGCGTCAAACTGCTGATGAACAGAAGACTGAAGACACTTCACAAGAAACAATAATGGGATAGAAAGTCATAAAGTACCTTATTCACTTTGCCAGTAGCAACCGTACACACCTCCCAAACAGGTGACACCTTACCAGCAGAAGAGCTCAGCAGATTCTTTGTTCACTTTGACATGAACAACATGGATTAAAAAAACAAAAAAAACAACCAGTGCACAGCCAACATGTCACTGTCACAGGCTGCTGTCCCCGAAAGCCTCAACACCAACAGCACTTTTTCCAGTTCCAAAGAGATCTGTCACTAAAAGCCTCAACGACTTCCTTCTGGTCCTGTTCACTTCAATAGTCACAGAGTTTGGTGCCGACACAAAAAGCCACAAGCAGCCGCTGATCCCATCAATATGCACATCGCCCAAATCCATGTGTAGATACTGTTCGTTGATTCAGCGCAGGATTCAGTACCAAGTTTCCCCAAAAAACTGGTGTCACAGCTCCAGAAAAAACCAATACCTCTGCACCTGGATCAGAGATTTCATGACCAGCTGGGCTGTTAATACCACATGTTGAACTAAACAAAATATATAACCAAGTCTGAACTGCAAGGAAGTGGACTTCAAAAGGCTTATATGCAGTATTGATATTTTCAAACTCAGCAGCAGGGGGAAGTTGCTTAACAAAACCACCAACAAGTCAATGCGATGCAACTACAGACTAACACCCACTGAATTAGGTGTAAAACTCATCTATACTATGAAATCATGAAGCTTGTTTTGTGTTTCAAACAAAACCTCATAGGTGTTAAGGTAACTAAATAACTGTCTTCTAATCTTCATGTTCTGTATCAGCTTAGGTCTGTTTATGGGCAGAAAACAGCCACAGTAAAAAACAACATTATATAGTTTTTTCTACCTTCAAATTTCTTTCTACATGCAAAGACAAAAGTATTCCATCCTATTCAAGACAAACACAGACAACATGCAGTAGTGATGTAAGAAGACAATATTTCATCATACTGATAAAATAATATGTTGAATTAAATATTTCCAAAAAGCCGGCCTGCTGACTTGTTTATACTCACTCCTCCTTACGAACACAAAAATGGCAGTCGGCCTCCTTGGACACACACAAATCTAATGTTTGACATACATCTATTATTTATCATCATTAGCATGTGTTATTTACCCCACCCCACAAGATACTGCTGGGGTGTCCTACCATCCATGTCGCGGTTCTTACTGGGCTTGGGCTGAGTCTTGGTTCTGTCTGTCTGCGAGGACGATAGGGTCGGCACACCACCTGCACCCGCTGCTCCCACCTGAAAGAAAGATTGACAAGAAACATCAACTCCAATCTTACTGATGCACTGAGGACTGTTTCAAAAGATCTGACATCCAAACATTATAAAATTAATAATTAAATAGCCCCACGACACAATGAAATCTGGTAAGTTTACAAAAAAAAAACAAAAAAAGTACAAAAGTCAGAATTATGGCGAGGCTGCAAAACAATTATTGCAAATGATGCCATTTATATTGCAATAAATGCTACTGCAATACAGATTATACTTGATATTTAGGGTTCATTTGTTTTTTTGGTTTTTTTTATTTACAGTATCATCTGAAATTCTTTAAATTAAATTTTGAAAATTTGACATTTATTGTGATAACATTTATCATGATAATGGGAAGTCCTACATATTGTATGTGTGATGTGTCACAATATTTTTGACTGTATAGTGGACACGGACTGACTGGCTGCCCGCATCAAATTCAAATCACTGATGCTAGCCTACAAAGTGCTTAATGGGTCCGGTCCCACCTACTTAAG
>JAQQZY010000002.1:26373957-26384152 GCA_030068375.1 Ostorhinchus rueppellii | reverse complement strand
GTAAATCCTCTTTTTGTAAGTCGCTTTGGATAAAAGCGTCTGCCAAATGCATAAATGTAATGTAATGTAATGTAATGAATATCAACACATTCCACATGCAGGTTTCACTAACAATATAGGTATAATAGAAACCCACATTATAAATAGGAAAAAAAAAAACATTTAATTGAACAAAAAAATAAAATAAACAATAAATATTTTCACATCCACATAAAAGTCTTATCCTTATTTAGAGGAGAAAAAAGGTTCCCAGTTGTTGAGGAAATAAAACTGCTGTGTTTTGTGTAGTGCACAGACTACAGTTTAGTTTAATTTCTTGCCACCAATAAAATATTTTACACACAACTGGTACTGAAAGAAACTGGCTCAGTTAATGGTTAATATAATATCAGACTGGACTTACTGACTGATGGAAAATAAGGTAAAATTGTTTTACCTACATCTAGAATTTTGACAATTATTTTAATGTTTAGTTCCACATTTATTCATTTATCTCTAATAAAAGTAAATTACCAACAATAATAATGATATTGTCACCAATATCGACTGATTAACTGATCATCAACTTTTTCCTGTTAGAAATTATTACTATTCTATTACCAGCTAACCTCTTTGTATAATGCCACACTTAGAAAAAAGATTTCCATGTGGTTTTCAGCAGTCTATGAACATTTCCTCACCGGTGTGCTTGCAGTCGTCCCACTGCTTTTGGAAGTTATGGTTTGTTCTTTTCCTGCACAAAAACACACACAGGTACAATTCAGTTTGTGATGGTTTCTGTTGTAGTTGAAAAGTAGTCAGAGGACTTCTGCTGACGCTACTGAACCCTCCCACTGCGTTAAGGGGTGACAGCAGCCAGATAAAATATTCCTGACAAGTATTAAACTAGTCCTCTTGTGCTTCACCCACTTTAACTGAACCTTTTCTCTCCTGTTAAATGTGGAGGATGGAGCTGAGGGAGGGAGCTCTGATCGAAGCTGAAGTTAGTTCTGGTTTCTCAGCAGTTGGGAAATGAGGTGAATGAACTCAATGTGACACAGCACTCAACAAACCAAATGGACTCCGACATAGAATCCACACAGAGAACAGGGAAAGTGAGAGAAAGACACAAAGAAAGCAGAGTTGGGAATGAGGAACAGGCAGACAGCGACACAGAAAAACCAGGGCACTCAAGTGGACAGTGAAAAGACTCTGGTCCTCCGGCTAAGAACAAGATGGAGCCGAGAAATGAAGACGCATGATGGAAACAATTACTTGAATGAGAGGGCACGGTAGGTCACAGCGAATGAATGCAGCATTACTGATGTATCACTGCAGCACCAACAAATGACACAATGGATTTGTTAAAAATCATTTTATTTATGTAAAGGCCAAAAGGTTTTCTTTCACTCTGTGGCTACTTATGTTTGAGACTGAGCAACAAAATTCTTCCTTCTGGTTCCTGTAAGAGTAGGAAGTTGGGTTTTAAAATTTCACGTACTCACCTTTGGCTTTGTCGAGGCGTAGCGTCTTATTGGCCAGTTTGAACACAGTGCCGCTCGTGTTCACTGGCTCATCACTTCCAACCTAAAACCAGGAAGTTGGTGATTTAATCCATTAAATAAAATAAATCAATTAAATCCAATTTTATCACAGTAACATTCCATTTTCAGCCATCAAATTAAAATTACAGATCTGAAATTAATATCTACATGCATATTGACATGTAAACTGTTGCCAAGCAATAGGAGCTGCAGATGGGAAAGACAATGGCTGACAGGAGGGAGAATCTTTAAGTAAATGTTTTAAAATGAACACTGCTTTCAATTACAAAGATGAAGAGTACAAATAATGTGACTTAACATGTATTAGACACAATATCATGTCATTTGTTTTTCATCTGTGACAATAAAAAAATAATTCATTATCCAACAATATTTGGTAAAATAACACCCTTTATAGTTGAAGCTTATTCTGTCGTCCTTGTACATTAGATACTCACCATGGTGAGTGTAATGTCTTGTGGCTTAAGATGGTGTTTTTGCAGGACAGCAGAGAGGGCTTCCTGCAGCGTCTTACTCGACTTCACCATAATCCCAACTGTCTTACCAGTGAAAGCAATCTCCAGCCTGAAACACACACACACACAGCTCTTCACACACTAATAAGACACAGCACAAAGTCTGTTGTAAAAAAAACAAACAAACAAAAAAAACCACAAAAACCATCACTGGATGTTGAGTAGGAAATTCACATTTTAACAAATCAGCTGATTACATATTTGATGCACATGGTGACTAAAACATCTACTCAGGCTCAGTGTTTGGTGTTAACTCAAGGATTTCCCTCTAATATGGTGAGAAGTGTCATGCTGCAGACGACATGAGGGTGTGAAATGCTGTTATGGTGATAAGACAGAAAAAAAGGAAACAAAGGAAGTGTCATGGTTGACTCACGCAAACGTCACCCTGAGCTCAAGAGTGACCTGCTGATCTCTCAGTACGGAGCAGTCCTGGTCCAGTAACAAGGGTTGCTATGGGGAGAGAAACCATGAATCAGAGAAAGTGGATTTTGCAGATATCATCAGCATCAACTGGGAATAAATTTGGTTACAGTAGTTTCACTGATGAAGAGGGTATGTTAGAAAGGGAAGACATTTTGTCATAATGTGTGTTACAGAATGACTTGACCTTATTCAAAGCCTGTTTCTCATTCATTTTCTCAAGGACTGTGACTGGTACTGAAGATGAAGCTACTGAGGTCTCACCTTGTCCTTGCCATGCAGGTAAATGATGACATCTTTCAGTGGGAAGCCTCTCTTCTCACACAGCCCAGCCAGCATGTCTTTGATGGGCAAACCTGGGCGTGTTGGGGCCAAGGAGGCACTGCCATCAGGTAGATAGACACAGCAGTAGCCCCCCTCTACATCCAATCGCGCCCGTCCGCCCTCTGAGGATCGCCCATTCTGAATAGAAAATTAAGGAAAAACTCAAGTAAGGAGCACAGTCCTCCCATTTGTTAAACTGGCAGCAGTTCCAGTACAAAACCTCTTCCCTAATGCTCTGACCTCCATCTGCCTGTAGAGGGAGCCCAGCTCCACACTGCTGGTTGACTTGACTGATATATGAGACTCTTTCCGGGATGCCAAAACATGGGCTGCAGAGGCATCTATTTCTATTAAAAGTTTAAAAAAAAAAAAAAAAAGTATGAGACAGAGATTTTGAGAAAGTGTTCAATGATGTGCATTTAACAAGATCTGGAACAGTCACCACCTCCCCAGGATCCTCTTTTCTGCCGCTGTTTCTCTGCACTCTTTCCACCCGGCAAGCTGTTCGAGTCTGCCTTCTTGTTCTGTTTGAAGCAGTGATGACGCATAATAATTTACAAAGTGTCAGCAAGCTGTATTTATGAAACACTTGTTGTTAGCGTTGGATTTATCATTTGTTCTTTTCAATCTTCCACTTTATCCTTCTCCATCTCATTACCTTCATGTCACTTATGGAGGAGCTTCTAGTCACATTATCCCAGGATCCCATGAAGACCGGTTCTGATGAGAGCTGGGGTAGAAGTTTGCCTCCTACACTAGCCAAGGTACAACTCTGGTAGAGAGGAGAGCGAACAAAGCGCCGGTAGCTGTCCATCTTCATCAGTTTAAATATCTGATTAAAAGCAGGGACAGTTCACACCAGTCGGCTGAAACACCAAAACCACCGATGTATTTCATCAGAGTCCAGACTGACCTGTGACTGTGCCTTATTAAACATATCTGGTGTGGGTTGTTCAAGGTCTTTCTCCTCTGTCTTGGCTGTGTCGTCAATGTTAACGCAGTAGGGTGCACTGTCAGACAGGTACGTGTTATAGATGGACTGGGCTACCATCTTCAGCTGAAAATACAAGACAACCAACATGAGATACACTCAAGAGATGATGAGTTTCCACATGGATTTTACACATTTAACTGAGGGTATATAAAGTTCAATCTATACATGAATTACACAGTTTCTTTGTGTGTCTGGCACTGCCTATACCAAGAATCCCAATCAATCTTTTCCAAGCATCTGCACTGCAGGAAATACAATCAATAAGTCACTAAAAGGCTCTTTGTCTTCAGAGTTGAGCGGCCACAGACCCATGGTTGATGTGTAAGAATTCAACCTTCATATTAGTTTATGTCTTCCTATATATTTTAACAACTGGACATTGTTAGTAGAGCAATATTTCCATGTAAAAGGCCCAACTAAGTCTTAAAGGTGATTACATTTTACATTTGTCCTGTTTATCTCTTGTATAAGAGGAAATATAAACTTACTTCATCCAAGGATGTGGCTGGAATCTTCCTGAACTTTTCACAGGCCTGCCAAAATAAAATGTTCTCCGCACTCACCTCAGACTTTAAAAAGGCCTGTGGAGAAACATGGACATAGTTTCCACAGGGTATGAACACGTGACACACTCACTGTCAGTAAATTATGGCACCAACAGCCTATGTCTCACCGTAAAGTAGCGGACACCGCAGGGATCCTCCAGCAGCTTTTCAAATGAGACGGCCCAGCTCAGCACACTGTTGGCCGGGTCAGCCTCTCCGCCCGGAGTCCCAGGAAGGCTGGAGCTGCTGCCTCCGCAGCCCCGCGCAGACATGTTCAACTCTATAACACATCCAGACACAAACACACCCCTTTATCGGCAAAGAAAAGCATGACCAAGAACGAGAGTGAATCAGATAGTTTGCCTTGTCATGCATGGACATGTTGAGTTCTGTACAAATAAGGTCAAAGGGATCGTCAGCATTCACATGGGCTGCTCGTACTCACCTCCATCCGACACTGCCTGACTCTGTGAAGATAGAGACATGGTTTAGAACACTACTACAGCAAAATTAAAAAACAACATGAATGTATTCACCAAACTCAGTGATAAAGTCATGAAAACTAATTTTTATATTGATGCAATCAATTATAATCAGTTGTAGTAAAGTTTTATTATTAATTCCATGGTGATTGCACATACTGTGCATCAACTGCTTCACAGATATTAAACTTAAACATTCAGATGAACACGGGTAAACATAGGAAGTAAAACGTGAACACCGGCTGCAACATACTTTTTTCTATCCCTCGCCTTTGAAACTGTGCGATCAAGCAATGCTGTTTTCACGGGAAGTGGTTTTTGACACTTACAGCAACAGTTCTCATTCAGCTTTTAAAGCTGAATTAAGCCCCATCTCATTGTTCCATCTGACTCACAACACTTCGCTATGTAGGAAGACTGACACTAAATCTACACACCTGCGCTGAAAACCATGTCAGTGTGTGGTCTGTACAAAGTTTATAGTGATGCAAACGGCTATGTACAAAGATACAGGGTATATAATAGTGTAATAAAGAGAGGTTTTGAGAAGATATTCATGGATGGTTTATTGCTCTGAAACAGGAAGCTCTCCTGTTCTCATAAGTCTGTAACACATATTGGCAATTGATAAATTGCCCAAATTAGGTTCATGAGTTGGCTGCATCTAGAGGTGTGAACTGAACTGCAGCTCCATCCTCTTACTTCTAAAACTTTGTCAACAAAGCAAAAGAAAAAACAAAACATCACATCAAATAAAACATGGTGGAATAAGAACAGAAAGTGAATCTCCTTCGACACATGCACTGTAAGGCACATGAAGCAGCTGTATGTGCGACAGCACATCACCAAACACTGTGTTTATCAATGTCCATGTATATTCAGTTCAGCCAATGTGTGACAACAGCAGGTCATTGTCCAGAAGTCAAAGTAAGCTAGGGGGCGTGTTGATGATGTTACATGGTGATTAGCCGCTTTGTAATCTAGTCTACTCTGTTTGCCTGTACACAGTTTTTACTGATATTGAAGAGAGTCAAACAAATGAAGCAGCAACATCAATGCAAAACAGACATCACAATGGATTAGTCCTCCTCCTGCCTTATCTCAGTACCAGTGGATTTCCAGTAGGCTAGATGAGGACATGACTCCATTTGACAAACAGTTTTTAGTTTTGATGAAGACAAATCATTTGCTTATTTTTTTAACACTGAAAACATAACCAAAGCAAGTGTCACTACCAACAGTTTGCGCAAAAGGATAAGATTTTCAAACGCGTGGGCAATTTACACTCAAACTGCAACTCAGGACATATAGTTCCCTTTTTTTAAAGAAAAGGATAGAAACATCCAAATCCCAAATCTTGATGAGGGGGGACACCTTTGAGTACACTTACATCTTCAGAAGAACAGACCATTACGAAGGCTGTTGCAGTCAGAGACTGACTCAGCCTACACATAACAGATTGGCAAACGGGCATTATAAGGTTTCCGCTTCTGACTCAGTCAGGTCCGGTCTGTTTTCAGTATCAACCAACTGTGGCTACAGCCTGATCGGTTCAGGCCCTGCTGGGGAGCAGGCAGAGGCAACACAAGCCAACCAGAAAACTGCTCTGATAAACTAATTTTTAACCTGGAGTATGGTGAGCGAAACTAAAAGTTTAAAGTGAAAACATAAAGTGAAAAAGCAGAAGTTCATTCACCAAAGTACAAAATTATAGAGGAAAAATATTCAAGCACAAACACTCATCTGTTGCTTATGCAACCCAAGTTCACAGATTGTCAAATGTATAATACTGAACAGCAGTAGCAGCGTCACCGATTTGTCAGTTCTACTAAATAAATAACCAAATGGACCCCAAAATAGATCCAAAAAAGCTCTACAAACTCACCATGTGACTGACAGGAATACCTAGAGAGTTGCAGTTCTTCGCCATGGTGGCCCACTCAGCAGACTAAGAGCTGAAGTCTTATGCGAAGTGAACACTGTTAAGGGACACAGTGAAGTGCTCCACCCTAAATATGATGCATAGTCTGTCACACACACACACACAAACACACTCAAAAACTCATCACTTTGGACTTCCTGTCACTTCCTGCCTGGAAGGGAAGTCTTACCATAGCAACTAGCCACAAAAGAGGAAGTATGGTTACTATGATCAAACTGTTTGCAGCCTACGTCTTGAGAAACACTATGATGTGGGAACACAGACAAGTCAGACGCACACTTTGTTTGATGTACAGTCATTCTGTCTGTTACTTGAGCTGATAAAGAAGATAGCAATTTGCGCCTACAGCCCTGCTTGTTCTGTTCAACTTTAGCGCTCATCGTTGTTGCCATTTACAACTTTATTTGTGAGCTTTTAAAACTCAGACATCATTAAGATTCATTCAACCCTACACACTCCTGTGGCCCACCTGCTGTTACTGTGAGAGGCAGTTTACGGTAGATGACTCATTCAAACTTTACTTCTTCACTAAAAAAATACCTATCGCTTCACCATGTTCAGGATAGAAACCCACACTTCAGACAACGATCTAAAGCCAGATTTTAAACTGGTGGGTTGTGACCCAAAAAAAGTTGCTGTCTGGTTCTGAGTTGGTCACAAAATATTTGTTTAAAAAAACAAACAAACAAAAAAAAAACAAACAACACATTATTACTTTTTAAAACTTTAAATGCTATCTGATCTCAGTCATCAGAGACATAGATGTGTCAGATTCATGTAGTAGCTGGCGTTTATCTTGGTAGAGTACAATTGTTTTAAAATGACTAAAATGTACAAAAGTTACGCTGTCATTTATAGGGAACATATATGATCCTCAGTGAGTTAAATATAGATTTGCAAATATTGACAAAGAAAAGTGTATGATGTGTCAGAAGTAAAATCTTAAAATGTTAATGTCATTTAGAACCAAAACACAGCTTATAGTTGATTATTTATGTCGTTTGATTGTATGAAAGTGGATCACAACTTGATGATGATGAGAAATTTTTAGTTCACAACATAATGTGTACATAATTTCTGAACATTGGTTTCTCGATGCCATTTTCTTGTGAACTACGCATCCGTCTCCATCTTGGCTTTTGTGGTTCCAGAAGCAACTGTCAAGGAACAAATTTGAGTCTCAAGACGTTGAGTCGCACATGCGTAGAAGCATTGATCTCTGTCGGCCATCTTTTACAACTCGCTACAGCAACCTCACAAGGACAAATCACTGTTGTACGAGTCAAATTATGTTAAAGTACAGAGACTTTAGCTTAAAGGAGTATGTTTCTAGCGTACAGAAGTGATTTCGAAAGTCAAGTAATATGCATACTTTCGGTTTCCTTTTACAGCTGAGAGCCTATCCAGCTGACAAACATTATGATCGAAATCTGGAGGAAACTGAGTGATGGAGGGTATGATTTGACCTCGCGAGACTGCCGTAGTGACTTGTAAAATATGGTCAAAAGAGATAAATGCTTCTACGCATGTGTGAATCACATTGTCATCATCCCTTGACAGTAACCATATTTGGTCCAAAGGGGCAGAGCCACAAGAGCCAGCAGCCAAATTTCATCAGGTACTGCCTAATGAAGTCATTTTACAGTCTTTAGTGGAATCTATTAATCACAACTACAGTCAAGCAAGGAAAAAAAAAAAGTGTTTGTTTTATTGAATAAACCAGGACTGTGAAAGGCCAACTCAGCAGGTTAGCAAACTGTTACAGCTTTCTATTGGGCCTAAAGATTTAATTAATGGAAGAAACATTCACCGTTGGAACACTACATCTGTTATTACAGCTTCTAAATTATATAGACGAGACAACTCTAAACAAAATCCTGACTTGGAGTTTTTAAGAGAAGCTCAGTATTAGCTGTTGTGGTTCCAAATTTAAGATATTTACCAAGTGAGGACCATCATTTAGAGGAACTTGGTTAATACCCTCCAACAAATGTAAAGGGTTTCAGGTAAAATGAACACTAAACGCTGCAAAAAAAAAAAAAAAACACAATTCCAAGGAGTAAATCTACACACCCTTGTTTCCACCGCCATTATCCTCCACCTAATCCAAACATTCACTCTAAAATGTACAGATTTGGGTTACAGGGCGCAGCACTGGTCCTCACAAAGGTGTCAGACCTTTAAAAGTCCTCCAAATACAGGCAAAAACATGCCCACACACGCACACCGAAATGAGTGAAAACAACACCTCTTACAGAGGAATGATTGTCATACCTTAATCTGAGCCACGATCCCAGTGGAATCTGTGCACGATTTGGCATTTTTTCTGAATTGCTTTTGCAGCGCTACTTTTGACAGACGTATAAGCCTGTAATGCAGTCCTCTGAAAGCCACCATCGTCAGGTAAACACAGGGCGAGCCGACGTGACACACCTGATGTACAGGAAGCACGTACAGCACGAGCCTAACGAACAGCTGCACCTGACGGCCATCAGTAAATCCTGACATGCGCAGTAGGCAGCCGCCCAGGTGCAGCAGGACAATTAATTAAAGGAGCAGACTTTTGTCATTGTGTAATGTGAAATATGCTAATGGGTTTATCTTGTTTTTCACTGTTAATGTTTTGTCAGAACAGCTTGTTGTTTCCATTACTGTACTTTGTTCCCTGGTAGCACAGAGGCAATTTGACTCGGCAAACAGTCATTTTCCTGTCTGGTTTGCATGCTGTCCTTGTGGGTCTGTCAAATATTATAAAAACACATGGTTAAATGGAAATCTAAACTGCCTGTCAGATGTGATAATACCAAGGGAGGGCATCAGCATCTTTAACAGTGCATCATGGGTAGGCTCTAACACCAAAGTGCTCAGAAATAAACATGGATGGACAGGAGCACTCTCTGCTGGCCACAACACAAATAAAAACTCCTGTGACCATGTTTGTGTTTAGAAATACTACAGTTGACTAGATACTCTCTTAGGAAGGGTGTGACACCAACTCTTGGTACATTTGTTGTGTTCGTTTTAACACATTCTCCCTGTTAATAATTTTAACACAGTGAATGTGTCAGGATGGGTAACACAAAATGTGTGAACATCTGCAATACTAAGACATCATCTGGTATCATTGGCTTCACACTTTGGGTTAAGAAATCTACTTAAAATGCCTCCACCACAGTTTTACTCAGTGTTGATACAAAATAAAAGTAGAGTTCTAAATATTAATTATGTACATTTTCTACACATTAAAGAGGATGTTATTTTATGATTGCATGTTACACTGATGGACATGATATCACTGCTCTACAGTTTCTTATAAAATCTCTGCTTCAGACATTAAATGTGCTAAATTTTACATAGTTTAATAAGATGAATCAGAAAATAAATGACCAAAGTGCTGGTTAGCTCATGTTTTCAATATATATGATG
>JAQQZY010000002.1:26316452-26353551 GCA_030068375.1 Ostorhinchus rueppellii | reverse complement strand
GAGTCTGGTTTTACCAGCTCTATTTGTAAAGTGTCATGAGATAACTTTGTTATGATTTGGCGCTATATAAATAAACTGATTTGATTTGATTTGAGCTATTACTGCTATTTATTTACAGTCATTGTAGTTATGACTGGGAATTACTCTGCATCTAAACTGTTCAAATGAATCCGAGGCAGTTGATACTAAATGTGATGTTATATATTACATTTTAAGTTGGGATCAATAATTTTTCATCACTTTAAAAAAAAGAGAGAGAGATTTAAAGTTTCTGATTTTATGTGAGATATTTAAAGTTCGCTTGATAGGTTGAGTTTTCATTTTGTCTTTACTCCATTCTACTCACTTTATGAACAGACATTTCCTCCACACGGCATTCCTCCATCGACTCTTCCAGAGAATGGCCCGAAATCTCCATCTTGATACGATGAGAGCGAATAGACTTGACATCATCCTCATCCTCTCCTGCGACCAAGGGGAAGACCTAAGGCAAAGGCAGATGGAGACTCATGCAATCAGAGTTAATGGAAGTGGCAATAAAACAAATGAGAGTTTATGCCATATAAGTGTGTCTCCTTCATACCAGTCCCTGCTCGTCTCCTGTGGCCTCAGGCCCAGAGATGGTAGCTTTACTGATGGCCTTACTGATGGTCTGGGTCTCAAACTGAGGACACGCTGCCTGTGCATTCCCATCCTTGTCTCTCTTCCCTTTCAGCCAGTACGTCTCAATCTCCACGTTCCCCTGAGGGACGGACACACAAGACAAGAAAGAGAAGAATTTAAGTTTCTGGCATAAACAACCCTTAATTATTCACATTTTACTTATGCAAACATATATGCAGTATACAGTGGGTTTCTGGTGCAGATAGGACTTGGTTTTCTGGCAGCAGTTTTCAAAGAATGAGTCATGTTGTTTTTTAAGATTAGTCTCTCTAATCAGTCGCCTTTGAGACCTTCAGGAGTCACATCCTGCCATTATCACTCTATGTACAAACGCTAAGTCAGACCAAAACAGACTAGAAAAATCAACAAGCGAGCTGCAATCACCAGCGCTGAATGCGTAATGTGGCGGCTCCCCAGAGTGTAAACACTGCGGTTGTTATTATGTTATATATTTTATTTTTGACCCAGCTGGGTTTATTATGATAACTGACAGACAAATCTACCATTAACACAAATTACAACAACAATGTTGAGACACGTACTTTGTAAACAGTGCACAGAAAACAGTTTTACATGGTCTACAGTAAATGACAATGATTTGGCGGTGTTTAATGTGGTGGGTGTAGGTGCTGTGGTGACGGCATTAAAATCTGACCTTAATGGTGATAATTCCCCGCCTTTCAAAAATAAAGTGACTTCCTTTGAGATGCTCGTAGGTGGCGCTGCTCAGCTGGATGTGCATTTCCTGATGAAGAAAGGGAATAAACAATTACAGCTAATTTCTAAAATGGTTATGCATCACATGCATTCTGCTCTGCAAAAAGACAGGCTGAGAAATCATTTCAGTTCTAAACAGAACCAGGCTGAAGCGCTACAAAAACCTCAATCATCCCAACATCCATCAGACTGCTAAACAGTCAGTAACATCTGTCAGAGTAATAAGCTAAACAGTGCAATATCATACCTGTATGTGCAATACGCATTTGTGCAACAACTTACTTATGAATATGTATATATGTATACATCACATGCAAATCTATTTATCTAATACTTCTTCTTTTATTCTGTTAGTTCTTCTTTATTCTGTCCTCCTGTAAACTGCAGCACTACAGAAATACAGAAATATTTCTCCACAGGGACAATAAAGTATATTTTATCCTATCTCATCTCATCTTATCTTCCATCCATCCATCTTCTGAACCCGCTTTATCCTCACTAGGGTCACGAGGGTCGCTTGGAGCCTATCCCAGTTACTTAAGGGTGAAGGCGGGGTACACATCTTATCTTATCTTATCTTATCTTATCTTATCTTATCTTATCTTATCTTATCTTATCTTATCTTATCTTATCTTATCTTTAAACAGAATGAAAAGGTCTCTTGTCAAGTATGTTTTTCTTCTGAAAGGTTATGTGACTTTGGCTAACTAGGTCTAACTTTGTGTAAATGTCATATTTTGGTTAATAATGAGTAGAGTTAACCAGTAATGAGTTCAAGCTCGTTTCCTGCTGTTAACATTTATACTACTACTGTATACTTACTCCTCATAGTAACAATATTAAATCAATCTGCGACATATGTATGTTTGTTGGTTTTAGTGAGTATAGTTCGCATGTTTTACTTAATAACAGACAATTTTGTTAAATCTATAAATGTTTGTGTTTTTGTGGTGTGTATATTCTATTCTGGCCTTTGCATACCTTGCCATTGCTCTCCATTGCAGATGCAGTGTGGACAGTGTCACCATGCAGACCATAACGTGGCATCTTATGGCCCACCACCCCAGCAACTACCATCCCAGAGTGGATTCCTGCACCAGAAGCAAAACATCATTCCACTGAGTCAAACGAAGACCTTCATGTAGTAACAGGTCGACATGTATCCTACGCACCGACGCGAATCTGGATGTTATTCCCATTGGAGGGGTCTTTGAGGTGGTCGATGGAGCGCACCATGTCCAGGGCCATGTCACAGATATTATGGGCATGGTATTTGGTCTTCTCTGGAGCTCCAGCAACCACCATGTAGGCATCTCCAATGGTCTCCACCTGGTAACGTCAGCAAATCTTAGACAACAGAGCATGCAGTCGCAGAAAAAATTAGTAGACCACCCCTTGTCTTCAATTTCTTGTTCATTTTAATGCCTGGTACAACTAAAGTGACATTTGTTTGGACAAATTCAAGATTCAAGATTCAAGATTCAAGAAGTCTTTAATATATAATGATAACAACAAAAATAGCTCATAATAGTTTAATTTCAGAGCTGATATCTGTCCCTTTTCCATGTTTTCTTGATGATAACCAAAATCACTTCAGTTCTTACATCAATATCTATGACATTGTACTGGCAAGCCAACGAAAAGGGGCGGAGTCAGTGAACATCAGTCCTCTTAAACATGTCCCACACCACCTTGTGACACCTCTGATGAAGACATAAGTTTACCTTCGAAACATGTCAGGTATGTTTTGACAGATTACGTGTCCGATATAGAAAGAAACTAAATCAACTAGCGCTTTTAGACATTCCATGTTTAATTTTCTGTCTGTTTTAGTCACATGATACACACTGGAGTTTGGACTGGATTGCATAACCATTGTTTTTGATGACTTTTGATGGTCTAATAATTTTTCCATGACTGTATACATAAACGCACTTCCAGTGATGAGAATAGAAATGAACAAACAAACCTTGAAAACACGATGCTTCTCGCTGAGTGTGTCAAACAGAGTGTACATGGTATTGAGCATGGACACCACCTGCATCGGAGTGATGTGGCTGCAAATACGTGTGAATCCAACTACGTCACTGAAAAGAATGGTGACATCAGGGAATACCTGGGGAGCAGAATGATTTCAGGTTCACTTTTTTGTGTCTTCATATACATTTACATTTATGCATTTGGCAGATGCTTTTTTCCAAAGTAACTTACAAAGGGAAGAACAACAATCTCGAATTAAAAGCACAATAAAATACAAAAAAATTAAATAAAATAGATTAAGGGTATAAAAACAGCTATAAATTAACACATAAAAAAGAAATAAAAACAGCAATACCATTAACCAATAAAACCAGAAAAACCAATACCAAATACAGAGCAGAAGAGTAGAATAAAAATAATAATGCATTCCAAAACAGAAAAGGTTGACAGTGCTAGGACAGGAACTGTTCTCTGAAGAGTTGGGTCTTCAGGGGCTTTCTGAAGACCTGCAGGGATGCCCCTGTTCTGGTTTTACTTGGTAGGTCATTCCACCAGTGCGGGACCACCCATGAAAACAGCCTGGATTGGCTTTTGACAGTTAACAGTAGGAAGGAGGTGGAAAACAAGAGCAAAAAGGGACATGCAAACTGGGAGTCAAATCAGGAACATCAGATCCATAGTTCTGAACCACTCGACTCATCCACAGATTTACAGGTAGCAGGTACACAGGGCAGGTTCTGACGCCTCTGATGTTTTGCACTAATAATATCCTGCTCTCACTAAAAAGGTGTTCACTTGCATAAGGTTCCAAAAAGCTTCTAAAAGGTCCCTACATTCAGATTCTGTACATACATGCTATAAAATCTTTCACCTCTTACCATTAATAGCGTTAATACTGGAATGATAAGAGGTTAAAAAAAAATACCAGTGCTACGAGAATTAGAATAGAGTGAATATAAAATTACAAAACTAAAAATAGGATAATCAAATAGAATGTAAATTTTACAAGTACAATAAAAATAATACAAAAGCCAAGAATGGCTGTGGATTTACATATTATTTTATGGTTGTTATGCTGTAATAATGAATGAATTAATTCACTATCACAAGATACTAGATATAAAATAATATGTAAATCCATAGCCATTCTCGGTTTCAACAGAATAGAGCTAAGTACAATAAAAAAAAAAGGAACTGTATCAATAGATGCAAATTTATGGTATTAACAGTATGTATATCTATGGCTGATATTAACCATATTAACAGTTGGTATTACCCATGAAAACAGTTATGTATATCTATAAACAGTATTAACCTGATTCATTGCCTATGAAAACAGTATGTACATCTATATAAATAGTTTGTATGTCTATGGACCAAGTCTGTATAAAAATAGTCGAATTATATTTTTGATAAACAGAGAATAAATATTACATTGTTATTGCAGAACAGAAGAAATGAGAGCCTGCAGTGATTGGTTTGTTTAAGTGATGCAGTGAGTAGCTTCTCATTTAATAAACAACCATCAGTTTGATAGAGAACATAAAGATTGGAACGGGTTTCAGTAGATATGGGTCACGTGGTGTGATGAGTCCAGATTGACCCTGTTCAGAGTGAGAGGCACATGAAGTGATTACCCATCATGCCTAGTGCCTACAGTTCAAGTCTGTGGTGGTGGTAGTGTTATGATCTGGGGTGGATTCAGTTGGTTCAGTAACAGTATGTGTCTAAAAAATGTCATCTGATTGCCTGAATGATTCATGAACCATGATTCATCAGGCTCAAATTGTGAAAGAGTGGTTCAGAGGGTATGAGACATCATTTTCACACAAAGATTAGCCTCCAGAGTCCAGACCTGAACTACAGTGAGAATCTTTGAGATGTACTGGGCAAGATATTACATAGTGGCCTGACTGTTATCATCAGTACAAGATTTGGGGTAAAATGATGGTAAGTTTGGATGGAAGTAAATGTTTATTGTGACATTGTATAAACATTGCTATGACAGAACAACAATGTTGTTTGATGAAACTGAAAAAAAAAAACCGTGGAGGGGGGATTTGGCCAGGTATTCAATTTTAAAATAATTTCAGGTCCAGTTCTGACCTCGCATGTGTTCACAGCTGGTTCTCCTTTGCGCAGCCTCTTCGCCACCGGTTTGGGAATCATCCTGTAGAGAAGGTCATCAGTCTTCTTCATCTCATAGTCCAGCATCTTCATACTCTCCTCCAGCTTACTGGATTTCTTTTGCTCCTATTCTCACAATGGGAAACAGAGAAATAACCTGAGTTTACGTCTCTTTCTTTCATCTACTCCTGGAGGCAGTCGCTGCAGTGGGACTTCTGGGCTGACAGAAGGGTTTCAGAGGAAGTGTACATGATGCAAAGTGACAAGTGAGCTGATCACACATATAAAATGCGGCTGCACTTTGGCACAGTGAACCTGGATGAGCGCTCTCTTCAGCTCCTCTGACTGCTGTGTGCCCGCCAGCACCAGGTCTCTGCTGGAGTCGTGCATGCTCAGGTCATTGATGTACAGGCCTGTCTTAAACATAGCGCTCAGACTCTCCATCCTGCATGCACACAAAGAGAAAGAGGGCAGGAAAGACCAAGTGAAATATTAATTTAACTGTAAATTTAAACAGAAAAATACAAGTGCAGTTTTCTAATGTAATAATCAAGTAAACAGTGTGATATGACCTTTGAAATTTCCCGAGTTTTGTCAATACAAATATGAGGGCATTTGCTTGGAAAACAAAATGTTTTAGAGGAGGAGGGAGATGTTTTGGTAATGTACTCTGTCGAAAACACTCTCAGTTGCAAATGGGTTCCCATTAGGCTCACAAGAGCTGCACTGTCTGATTACAAGCTAATTAGCAGCTCATTTCATGCATGGTAAGTGCTGTTAGAATGGGCCCCTGATTTGATTCAATGCCCAGGCTTTTATTTCCAAACCCGTAATTCAGTTTGGCTGTTTCTGCTTTTCAGAATGTTTTACTTTTCTTCTGCAGCATTTTAATAAAGATATGTGTGTGTTGTATGTGAATGCTTATACTGTATGTGTGTGGGTCTCACACAGGGGTTCCCAGGAAGATGATGGACTCCCACTCTGGCATGTATCTCATTTGTCCTTTTAGTTTCAGGCAGCGGCTCCCGTCACCCCAGCTCTCCATCGCATTAGCACTGTTACCGTCTGAAAGAGAGCGTAATCAAATGCCAAGAGGAGGACCATTTAGAAAAGTGTTTGGGGTTAAATTTTAGCAATAGATATGAAGGTGCAATTTGTTGCTGTCATACTAATGGATTTTAAGCATTTTAGAGCACCACTCTGTGTTGGCCAGGATGTCTTTTCTGGGGTTATTTTTGACATTGTCAGTCCAGCCAATGCAAGGTGTCAATGCTATTTGCTTCTTTTTCATCAGAAACATCATTACCTTTGTAATCATCTCCAATGATGGACTGGAAAGCCATGAGCTCCACGTCTACGTCAGCAGAGCGATTGGCGTTTTCATAGTCAGAATCTTTGGAAAACAGGGTAAACTATGAGAGCCACAACATTCATAATAACATCTTCCACCCCTGACAAGTTGGGCTTGGATCAGTTTTAGTCCATTCAATTTATTTATATTCAATAAAGACATCAAACAATTCAAGCTGCATGACTGCAAAACATCCCAAACTCTTAAATTCAAATTCAACCATTTTTGTCAAGGTTAAATTATATTGGTATTCATAAGAACAGTGACAGATATTATCGCACAGCTGTTTTATTTGGGGTTGTTTTTTGTTTTTTTTGCATGTAATGAAACTGGAATTGAGTGTGTCTTTCGCATCTGACTGCAATGAAATTGATCTGACCACATGCCAGCAAGTCCTTGCACACCAGACACACACCGCTGTGAGTGTTTACATGGCTCCCCCTCTTACTCTGGACTCGGTTGTGGAGGTTCCTCTCTCTCTTCACAGGTTCTTTGGACATGATTTCAAACAGGTTGTTGGGATGGGAGATGATCTGTGTACATAGTCACACAGTGAAATACTGTCATGTGACAAGTGATTAGGATTTCCAGCAGACATCATGAAGCTTCCATCTGATACGTGAAGATGTGCTGTTGTTTAATACACTAAGGCGACAGTTTCACATGAATTGGCTACTTATGATCAGTGTTGTGTTTAAGTTACAAAGTAGCATGTTACAGTAAGCAGTGTAGCGCTTTATTACAGAAAATCTGGTAACTTACCGTAGTTCCTTTTCCAATTCTGTATAACCTTACTTTTCTTAGGGACAGATTTGACAAGTGTCATGTATAATTTTTTTCCTCCAAGTTTTTTTTTTTACATCCTAAGAATTATGTGTATGCTCCAAACTGTCGGGTACATTCTTTTTGATGTGTATTTCATCTCGTTTCACTAGGTAACTAAACAAAAGTTGGACAAAAAAATGCTAATTCCTTATGTATTTTGCGTTCACCTATATGCCCATAAGATGTATCGAGGCTGTGTTATTTCATATTGTTAGATAAGGCTTAGTGGTGGTGTTGATGCCTATAGTAGTCCAATGTTTTCTGGTCATGTGTTCTGTTTGTGGCATTCTTTATAACAAAGAGCTCAAAAGAAATACCTGTTATGTCCTCCATGGCAGAACTTTATGTAGCCCTACACATTTAAGGACAGATATGTGATTCTGCCCAAAGTCCAGCAACATAAAGAAAAAAGTAACGAGCAACATAAAAAATTACTTTCCATAGAGGCCAACCAAGTAAAGTAATAGATTACTTTTTAAAGAAGTAATGAGTAACAAGCAACAGTTACTTCTTAAAAGTGACTTCCCCAACACTGCTTATGGTCCATGAAAATGAGCAGATCTGAAGTGACATCTCACCATGTTCCAGGTGAACTCCACTAGGGGGCGAGCCAGCAAAAAGGCATCATTGATCTTTTTCCCATCCAGATCAGGGAAGACAGTGGCCAGGCCTGAGCCCACATTGTGTACCACCATATCCTAAAGAATCACAAGGACTTCAGAATCATTAAATACATTTACATCATTAAGTGTTTGAGCAAATGTGGGATTGTAGCACCGTGGGTTTACCTGTCTGAAGACTATGTTAAAGGGGAAGACTTCAAAGAAGAAATCTGAGGTAATGGGAAGAATTTCCTGCTCCTCCTCATCCTCTTTCATGATGTAGCGGTAGGCTGAGTTGTCAAAGTTCAGCCTTTGTAGACACACACACATGCACACACACACATGCACACACACATATGCACACGTCAGCAAAGTAACTAGAGTTTTATGATAATATGCACTGGAAAAATATCACCACTAGAAAGAAGCCATCTTCAAAACTACAGCTTGAAAAGGAGTCAAAGTGTTTACAGTGTTTGGACTCAGGATTTATTGCTTCTGTCTGTTCCATAGTTCTACACTGAAATGTGTAAAAAGGCATTTAAATATGCTGCTTCGTCTGCTTGGAATCAAAAACAGAATGACCTGATACTTAAATGGCACAGAGGCAGAAACATCTGGCTGTGGATGTCTCCACTAATTTATTTACATATTTTAACACTTTCCTAACATTTGTTCTTTTATGCCTGCCTTCTATGTCAGATTATGTGCACATATACAGTCCTGTACAAAAGTCTTAGGCCAACATTAGCTTTGTTAGTTTAGTAAAATTCTAATAAGCACATATGTATTTTTATGTCTCTGAACTATGATTCAATCTGGATATATGTGAAGTCCACACAGCAGTAAAAAAAATAAAATAAAATAAAATAACAACAACACAAGTTCCAGAGAAAAAGCTTCTATAAACTAAATTAGTGATATTTAGTGCAACATATCTTTAACCCTTTTGTTCAGACAATATGCTTTTGTGATATGTTTTTCTGATGTTTTATGACAGGTTTCTTTCAACACACATCAGTTTTTTAGTGTTTGTGCTGCTTCTTGTCGTGGGGTCAGAGGTCACACTAAATAGTGACTTTAGAGGCCCATTTCAGTTTTGTTTTTTTTTGTGTGTGTCTTTTAAGGATGTTAAGGAAAGAGAATGAAAAATAAATATGTTGGCTGTTCATTTCAACACACTTTTGCACATTTCTGTATGTTTAACAATGTCTGAAACCTGGCCACATGTGCTGCCATGAGATTTTTAATTTTATTGAGTCCTTCCTGGTTAAATTAATTAACATCATTAAATATAACTGCTTGATATAAAGTGAATATTGGGGGGGGGGGGGGGTATGGCAATTAGGTAAGCAGATTTTTCTAGATTTTGTCCAAGTATAATAGAGGTCTAGCCAGGCATGGCATGAAAAATTACAAATTCTTTTTGGCAATAAAAACAATTCTTTAAAACAGACATAATAATGTTAGATTGAGAAGTTATAAAAGTGGTCTGACTGTAAGGAAATCAACATTGTTCCTCTACTGTGATGTTATGCAAACTCTTGTGTTATGTCATTACTGGTAAAAACTAAATAAAAAAATTAACAGGATTTTTTTTTTTTATTAATACACTGTTAGATGAACACTGAGATTACTAAGATAATCTAATAGAAAAAACATGTGACAAGATTTTTTCTATTATTATTATTATTATTAGTAGTAGTAGTAGTAGTAGTATTAATTTCTTGGAATTCTTTTTAACAGTGTGTACAGTTGTCCCTGCATGTGTGTATTTGCATACGTACCTCATAGTAACATGAGAATAGTCTCCCACCATCTGCTCAGACAGCACCTCCACATGGATGTCTGTGTCATAAAACTGTTTTCCCATCTGCCTCAGCTGCCCCATGGCGTAGTGCAGGTAGCCCTTACGTTTACTCCTGCCGTTTCACAGAGGGATACATGCTCAATATCTTTCTATAGATAGAGATTCATGTTTTCTTTAGTCATCTACACCTCTGTCTGCTTCAACCATCTACCTCCCTCTAACTAAAACCCTCGACCTTCCACCCTCCTCCTCCTCCCCTCAGACCTGTAGTGAAGGGTGACTCCAGTGGCTGATTCCTCCTGGCAAAAGAAGGTTGGGGGCTGCACCTTTGGGTAACTGAAGCGCAAATATTCATGGAGGTTGTCAAGGCCGTTGACAAAGTCGCGTACATGACGACCCAACACCTAAGGCCCCAAATGAAATGTTACAAACTGCTTTACATTGGTTGAATAATATGCAAATGCACCGACACATTTAATCATTTTCTCACATCTACCAAGTGAAGCAAAATCTTTCCTCACCTTGAGAATCCTGTCATATCCATATTTTCCAACAAAACCCAGGAAATAGACTCCCCAGGAGTTCATCAGTTCATTGTAGGGTGTGCCTGTCACTCCACTGGCTGCCTTTGCAATCCGAGGAATCACACTCTCACTATACACCTGCAGACACACACACAGACATTAGAAAGAGATGTCAGAATTGTGATGATTCAGAACAAAACAGAGGAATAAACAGGTCTTAAACACACAACTCATAAATATATTAATATCACTGCATGAATATATGGTGTTACGTTAAACACAAGCTGAAGAATGAGTGAAAACTTGTCTGTGTTTTCTACAGGAAACACACACTTTACCTGGTGAGTGACAAAAGAGTGTAATCTGACATCTGCTCTCTCTCTGACCAGCTTCCACACATCATCTCCGTATGACTCCTTGATGAAGTCGTGGAGGCTCTCACACAGCAGCCCGTACATTATGTCTCTCTGGATTGAAGCTCAAACTGAGCGCTGTCAAAACAGCTCCCAAACTGATTGACTTCCAACAGTCCTCCCAAAGGCTCCTGCAAGCGAATAAGAAAAGTTCAGAATGATGACTTTTTCAGTGCTGCAAGCTGAATTTTAATGCATTTAGCTCTCAGCGTAAAACTATAAAAAGACATATACGGCAAAGCTCTGCTTTTAGTTTGCCCTGTTCTGACACTACCTGTGGAGTTCAGAAGTTCCTCAGACTAGCCAGCCAAATAAGGTTTCATCTGAAAGCCAACAGGTCTAATGGTTTTAAAGCTTCTTTAATTACACAAGCACTTAAGTCTGAAAAGGCTTCTATTGTTCTTGTGTCAGCTGTCAGCGCCTGGTGGCTGTGCACCTCTCTCTATGTGACACGAACACACTGCAGATGCCACCTCTCAAACACAGATGACACTAGTCATTGGAATCTACCCTGCTTTTGTTTCTGTAATTGACTTTTACAAGAACGTGACTGTTACAATCACAAGGTGTCATGATTATTTGATTTTTGAAGACATGTCAGACAATAGTCACTGAGGCTCTGTGTGGCATAGACCGGAAGATTTCAATCTTAAAGGAAACAAAACTAAACAAACACAAATAAACCTTGAATGTGCTGCAACTTTTGTGCCTCCATTGTTTGCAGATGATTTGCTATGACTCAGGATGACTCCACAGTTTCTTTCAGAAGCCAGGAGGCTTCCCACTAGGGGACAGAGGTATTGTGGAGCAGGGCAGGTGCAAAATCGATATCCAATCTCAACTGGGATAAAGAAATGTTTTTTCCCCTCTGGGCTCCTGTAGAGCTCAATGATTCAATTTGTGGGGAAAAAGCTACTTGATAAAGACTAACTTGAGTTCAATAAGTGCAAACAAGTATATGGTTAAAGGATCTCTTTTCTGGCGGAACACAAATGTGGATTTATGCAGAATTCACAAGTCAGCAGTTGGTAAGCAAACCTATAATTGGAAAAGCAACAGGGGAAGCATTGCATTGTTGTTAAGTATAACCTCAGACGCACAGATAACCTTAGAGATGTGGAGAACTCTCATAACTCACTGCAGTGTGAAAGGAAAGGACATGAAAGGACTCACAGCATTAAAAATGGAAGCACAAACTGCCACGGAGTTTGACCTTTGACCCCGGACTGGAAGAGGAATCACAACCTCCGACCTTACCGGTTTTACAGCTGCTCCTGTATGCTGTGTTCGAGTGGGAACGCAGGTGGGCAGTTTCAAAGACATTAAGTAAAAAAATAAAAATAATAATAATACATAAATAAAAAATACAGAAGTAAGAAATGAAAGAGAGTACAGGAATATCAGTAGTGTATGTACAGTATGAGTGTCTGGATGCTTGGCCTGTCTGAACAGCAGCTGTTAGTACACATACACAGGGGATCAGATTTTTATTATCAAATAGGCAGGATGTAAATCTTTATACTTGCCCCTTCCCCGTGATCACCCCTTTTATACCCCACCCACGCATCCTCGTTCGAACCCCTGCGAAAATAGCCTGGTGAAGTAAGCGCCCAAGGCATCCTGGGATGACTTTTATACAGACTGTTAGTTCTCTTGTGAGGACTGTTAGACCGGAGTGAAGAAGCATCCCAGTTAAGGATAAACCACTAGACCAAGTCCACCATTGAACAGACAGACAGGTATGAACTGGAGAGATGGGAATGTAACTTCTACTAGAGAAAAAAGAGAATTTTAAGTGTGGGACTTATTAGATCTTTTAATAAATGAGTCAGAGGGAACTGATTAAATTTGTATGATGCTGAAAGGGCAGAAAACCAAATGCACACTGCAGTCTTTGCTGGAATTTGACACTTTGCAGGTTATAATACATATGCTTGAAAACTCCTTTAATGAAGATCAAAGAGGAAAGGTTATGATTGTTAAACTTTCGTGGTTTGGAGCAAGTGTGCAGGTGTCACCTTTTTCTTTTTTAATAGACTTGCTTATGATGCAAATGCAACTACTCAGCAGTTAATAAAAGACAGAGTTTATATGTTTTTCTTTTGTCACAGTCATTTAGAAAGTAAAGACATAACATTATAGTTTATGCAAGGTCTTAGAAACCTATAGAGGAAAAAACTGATGTGGGTTGATATGCTAAAGTGATGAATCATCATAATGAAAATGTCTGTACCTGTCAGTGGAAGATGATGGATAACACGACAAAGCAGAGGATGTTGCAAGCTAAGGCTCTGTCGAAGGAAGCCAGAGGAGGTAAGATGGAGTGAAATACGTTTGTTTGGTTGCGTTGAAGTATATACAAACATGTGTGCACACACTGCTACATAATATTTACATAGAAAGTAGGATATATATAAGTTTAAACACCATGTCAACAAAATGTCAGTATGTTTCACCCATGTGCCGTGCTGTTATAGTCAGGACTGTCATGGTTTCATTAAGCTTCAAAGTGTGTTAGCCCACTGCCAGAGGACACATGGCATGTGGTGCACTCAAATTCCCAGGAGTGCCCATGTGTTGTTGGAATTCTCCAAACATTCCAGCAGGGACCATCCCAGTCACACTGTTTTGTTTTCCGACGCTGTGAGCCAGCTTTGGTTCGACACCAAGTTCCTCAAAAATCAGCAAAATGTGATGCTCGCCACTGAATTTTTCACAGACCGATCAAAGGCAGCCCCTCCAGGGTGGCGTACACCCAGACCTCTTCTAACATTATGCAAAGAAGACGGCCATCAAGTCGTACATGAGTCTTTCATCCAAAGATCCTATTTATATGCCCAGTTACCCATGCAACCTCAGCCCACAACAAACATTACACACCAGCTGACATCATCTCACAGCTATTTCAGACCCTCCACTCTGCTGTGATATAATACGAGAAGAGACCCTGAGCTAAAGCTGTGTGGATTTCAGTTAAGTGATGCTGAGCAAGGGCTGGGCTTTTTCATGTCAGCCCCCCCAGCTGTTGAAAGTTGACAGAAATAAGAGGATCAGAGAAGACACGCTGATGCACCAAAAACCCTTATTAGTCCACATTAACTCTTCTACTTGTCTTAGATATCTGGAAGTTGTTGCCATCATGTTATTTTGTGCACCAACTAAATGTTATGATGTGCTTATGCAGGATAGTATTACCTGATATAACAGCACATAAATCAAATAGGACATAAAATTGTCAGTATCTAAAAGCAATCTCTGATCATTTATCATGTTATGCCAGAGCATCTCAACCTGGGGAAGAAGATCAGTGTTCCAAAAGATGTGATGATGGAGGAGCTCAACCTCCCTTCTAATCGAGGCTCTCGCATGTTTCAAGAGAGACAGAGGAGGGTTGAGAAGTTCACACTGGAGAACTCTGGAAATGTCACATATATCAACAATGTAAGGAACCAAATAGAAAACACAACACATAGCACAGTCTGAAACTAAATGAAAAATGTTTTTATTCTTGGACTGAGTCTAATCCATGTCTGGAACATGGAGTCATGAAGCTATAAAGTTATAATACAATTACCCTCATGAATAATGCCAAGAAAATGTTCATAAATTGTTTGCAGAGTAAACAAGTTGACAGAAATCTAACTTTGTCCCGGTCCCAGGCTCATCCAGAGGCCATTCCTCCTCCAATGATCTCATCAGAGCCACAGAGAGGAAAAGAGAACCAGGCTTTCCTCATCCCTGGTAAGCATAGCCTGGTCATGAACCTTCAGAAGACTATAGCAAAGAAGGGCCATCCTGACGTCCTTGCTCCAGGTAAATGGTAGCACCAGGTGAAGAATGGATTGATGCCCCAGTGACACAATCTGTACGGGCTCAGTGCAATGCCAAACGCATGGGCAATGACAGAATGTGGAGAAAGCCAAGCCTAAAGCATGGATAGGCTGTATCACTGTGATCTGCTTGTTTTTACCTTTCATGTTGAGCAAATAAACCATTTTTATTACTATCAGTGCTGGGAGAAATGAGAATATGCAGAAAGCAATTATCTGTGAGCATCTTTGCTGAGTTCTGTTGTGTATTTGGCCTGACAGAAGGCACCGCTTTCAGTCTGACAGTGAGCTTAGCTGTTTATTATCTGGGATTCACACAGACTTAATTACTATACTTCCTATTGTTGACAACAGTGCCATCAAAGCGATTCATGTATATATTTGATCTGTTAGTGTTATGCTTGGGCTTTCTTTTATAGTGGATTAAATGGGCTTTAAAATTGAGTTTGAAAAATCTGAGGATTACCCATTTTTCTCAAATATGATCATTTTCAGCGTATTTAGTTTTGACAGTCCCTTTGTACCATTTAACATGAAACATTTCTTTCTGTTAGGATACTCTGGCCCTCTAAAGGAAATTCCTCACGAAAAGTTCAACACAACAGTAATCCCCAAGTCCTACTGCTCCCCTTGGAGGGAAGCTTTGGGTGGCAATGAAGATCTGAATACCCTGAGTACCCAGCTGCCCCAGCTCCCACAGGACCCACAGCCTGCAAATTACAGGTGCTTCAACAGGTAACATCAGTTTTTAAATATGTCTCTACAAAGGTGCTTTTCTCTACTCAGTGAAATCAATCAGATTTGGGGACCATAACAGTGTCTGCTTATTGCTACCAGAAATCCCCTGATAAGAGGGAAGACATGTCCAGTTCAGCTAAATTGTTATATCCTTTTCACTTGGAAGCACCGGCCCTCTGACCCGCCCATCTTCAAATAAACCCTCAGATGACCTAACCATGTTATCCATCACAATCATCTCTTCCCTCGGCACCACTCCATGTTTCCAGTTTGAAAATTAATCCAGTCTTTGGCTTGCACCTCCTTGGACTGTGGCTGTGTGATGGCTATTTTAACCCTGACTCTTGAAAGATGAAACCCTGGGGCTCTGTGAGCTTTTAATGCCCCCACAAGACAGATTGCCCATGAAAGGGAATCACTTTTCTCATGGCACACAAGGAATTGCATCACAGTATTAGACAGAACAAAGGTTAAGCTTGGGCAGATGGAGAAATAGAGAATATAAAAGAAAAAGTCAGACTTTACTCCATTAATGCTGCCCGCAGTCTGTTTCCACCAGCCAGTCTGGTATTGTACCCCCTGAGGAGGAATCTGTTTACGCCTTTAAGATTATCATGAAATTATGAAGCCTTAATTAAATTTGGACTCAACTAACAGTCTGAGCAGATACTTAAGTCGAACAGCCTGTTTTCACCAAACCGAGTCTGAATCATCCACTACCCCCCGTTGTTCTCTACAGTATCAGAGATGACCAGACTGGGTATTAACTTTCTCTCCTTATAAGGAAGTAAAGTGAAACTGAAACGCATCAGCCTGATAAGTTCCCTTATCTTCTCTCAGATCTGCCATGCCATTTGGAGGAATGATGGCCAGCAAGAGGGTGATCCCAGTGATTGGCTTTGAAGCTGTGGAACAGCAGAACCTGCCTGGTATTGCTCTGGATCGTATGTGTAGACGGCCCAACTTTAACAGAGCACCCAAGGGATGGGGCATTAATTACAATCCTGAATCTAATGAACTATGAAAAGCGCTAATAAGCTTAAGACTGAAGCACTGCCCTATTCTTGCACCTCACCATCCACAAAGATGACCCCTCTATCAGTGGGCACAGGGAGGGGGAAAAGCACTCCTGCATGATATAAAAAGTGGCTATGGTTCTGGTTTGTGCAGGTGGAGCCACCTCTGATTCTCCACTCACCACACGCTTAAACACACAAATAATGAGAACTGTGCACTTTAAGATGATCAATGACATTTTTAATGACAAATGAGGACATTTAAAGAAAGCCGTACAATAACCTAGTAACTGTGCTGTGAAATATAATTGTCAAATAAAAAAGGCAATGCAACTGAAAATGAACAATTTTAAAAATGCTCCTCTCAATCCAGCTGATACTTTGCACAATATAACAAATACATGTTTCACCTTAAGTATACATTTTATATGTACAACAGCTCCAGCTACAGGAGCCTGTTAAAACCAGATGACCTGGACCACATTGGCCAGTTCCTGTATGTTTGAAGTGTTTTTTGTTTCACCGTTTGGATGCTTCTCTGGTACTTTTAACATTTTGCAAAATGCTGGTTGTCGTCTTCCCAACACAGACAACAGGTTCAATTTTGTTCAGTCCATTGCAGGTGGTAGAATCAATCAGATGCTTTTCTCCCAGAAGTGGTTAGTAGGTTTTACGCCACACAAAAGCATCTGAAGACACCTGACCTAGTTTGACACGAGAAAAGGAGGATGCCTAATCACAGTGTGAGATCACACTAGCAGCTAATCACCATGGCGTGAGCCATGTGCAGCATGGGCACCCATACGCTGGGGATCCTGAGAGGGGTAGTGGATTTGACCAGGAGGTCTCATGCTCATAGGAGGGGGCATAGGTGGGGCCATGGGACCCATGGGGTGAAACATCGGAGGTCCAAAACCTGAAGAAGAGGACACAGCTTTAATCATCCATTTGATATTCATTGTTACTTAGATCATTTCACATATATCTTGCCATCAGATGATAAATAAATTGTTCTGTTCTAAAACAAATCTGGTGTGGTGACATTTTTTAAGACATAACAGAACATATCTGTAAAAGTGTCACATTTTACAAGAACACAATGTTTTGCAGCTGATATTTTCATTTACTTGAGACCTGTATGTTTGTGATTGTAATCTTACCTGGAGGAGGTGGATTGATGCCTGGTGGTGGAGGAAGAGCAATGTTCATGACAGCTGGAGAGGTGCTAGGGTCCAGGTTGAAGTAGTTTGCAGGAGCCTCTTCATCCAATGCTGGTGGTGGGGGTAAAGCTATTGTACAGAGATGAATAAATAAATACACTGACAAAAGGATACAGTTGGCCAATCTATGCTTGATCAAAGAGGTGGAAATTAAGAGCAAGCAAATTAAATTACCCAATGAATGTACATGCGCACACACTCACCTCCAGGTAACCCAGGTACAGGATCGAGTCTGGTGCCCATCTCACTGACTCCATCTTTGACACCATCCTTCCCTCTTGCAGCCTGAGACCTAAAAAGAAACAATGTAAGACACAAAGCACTGTGGTGAAATACAAGATGTTTTTTAAAAATGCAATTAAATTTACTTGATGATATGTACTATAACAAGATGAACCATCTTATTTTATTACCATTTCACTACTGTAGCCACCATTCCTTTAATACATCTGTAAGAGAAACTAGCTTAAATCCCTGTGGATAAATCCACTCTTCTAGCTGTGGGAACATTTCCCTATGGGAACTTGAATACACCAAGATATGGAAAATATCCTGAATTATTATACATCCCCAAAATTTATCCCAAAAGACTTTTCCCTAATTGGAACAAAAGGCAGTAGATTTGGATATTTTATTTGATGGTCAGTTAAATGCGTCTAAATTTGTTAAAACCAAGCAGATACACAGACAGCAGAATCCCAGACTAATGTATGCTTCATGTTAATGTGATATTTTAAGTTGGAAGTGCTTCATTCCATCTTTACTGGTTGGTTCTGTTGCCTGTCACTACTGGATCAACTGCCCATTTGCACATGAGTGTTGGCAACTGTACTTGGACAAATTGCCCAAAATGCGTTGCCAGACATGATGCAATGTGAAATAAATCCGTCCCGCCTTACTTTAAAAAAGTACATTTTATACAAAAAATTTTAAAAAAAAACATATTTAATGTCAAGATAGGACTATTCCTAAACTGTAGGTACCAAATCGACCAGTTAAAAACATCTCAATTCCTGAGAACTGCACAGATCCACACAGCTCTGACACCTTCCAGTATTATGATATGGATTTTCTTTCTTTTCTTTGGTTCTTTATTCATTTGGTTTTTTTTTTATTGTTATTCATGGGTATTAACACGAGGTACATGGGTGGCAGGGTGTGTGTGTGTATGCATGCATGTGTTAATGGCTGCGATGGTGGTGGGGTGTACTGATTTTATATGTAAAGCACTTTGTGCTATATGTCACTATATGAAAAAAGTGATGTGCTATATAAAGCAAGACTGATTGATTTTAATCAACAAAAATCTAGTAATTATTACCGTTATCAAATCCTCAGCATTATATTCATAAGTATGTCCACCAAGTAGATCATTAATATGGGTTTTCAGATCTTTTCCATTCATTTGTCTTTATGGATAATCAAAATGATACGTGTCCAGTGAGCCAAAATTAATTAAGATTCACAACCACAATGAAAAAAGGTGCAAATTAGTGTTATGGGATTTAGGGGAATTGAGAGAGTAATGGACACCCTAATGCTTTACTTTGAAGTCAAGATCAAGTACGCACCTTCCCCACTTGACAGTAAGCCTCCGTCCATTGATGATAAGCTTGTTGAAGGACTTCTCTGCAGCCATTTCGGCTGCCTGTCGTGTAGCAAACTGGATGAAAGCACATTGCTGCCTCTGGACTATAGTAATGGTGCGAATCTCACCAAACTGGTAAAAGTGACTCCTGTAAGAATATAGAATCATGTCAAACAGACATTAAGTACTGAAAATCATGTTTCAAATTCACAGTAACATTTACTTATTTACATTCTTGATTTAAATTCATCTCCTCAAACTCATAAAATGCAGAAAAAAATGTGTTATATCTTGAACTTGTGTTAGGAAGAAAGTCTTACTTTAGATCTCCGTCTGTGACAGTGTCTCCCAGACCTCCTATGTAGAGGGTGGTGATGGTCTTGTCCTCTGGTGGGTCCAGACGGGGCATAGTTGAGGCTCGCTTTAGTAGCTTGTCAGCTACTGGGTCATTGATACCATAGTAACGGTCCTTTATGTTTTGGTCAGCTAGGGGATCATCAGGATCTGTGGGCTTTTCATGCCTGTGTGTGAAATAAATTAATAACCTAAAAATGCAATTTACTCACATAATGGACACCAAATGTGATTTCCATAATGAATTATAATTTAGAACTTTTTAATTCAAGCATCATCTTCCACAGAAACTACCACTCTCCTCTGTACTTGTGTGAAATATCACTCACCTGTATGGACACTCCTCTCCTCTCTTACACTCTCCCTTCACCCAAAAAGAACAAATGTGTGGTCTGTTTCTCTTGTAGTAAGGTGTTGTTCTGGCCAGTTTCAACAACATGTCACTGGAGCTCGTGGCTTTACCTAGTTGGCCTACTGGTCGTGTGCCATCCGAATTAGCGATCTGTGAACAGACAAAACAAGACACATGAAACCCATGGAAAAGTCAAATTCTGTTAAGGTCATAATCTTATTAAAGAATGCGTCTTGTTGTGATCCATTATGGGAGACAATAATAAACTGAGGCAGGTGGCAATAGGATCCAAATGTTTGATCCTTTTATTCTTCATGGATTAAAAAGTAAATGTACCTCTCTCTCCATGTTCTGTGTGTAGTACTCTTTATTCACGTCTGACTTAGGAACATCATCTTTAACAGAAAGGCCAGTGTCTCGGACCTGGATAGGCAAACCTACCAAACACAAGATGCAATAAAGTAGTTAACTTTAGAGTTTTATTGTGCTATGGTGAGAATCCTGGATAAAGAGACCAATCAAAAGACGACTCACCATACTCCAGGTCAAGCAGACAAGTCTGACAAACATTCTTCATTTTACTACAAGTCTGACAGACCTCAGTCTTCTTAAAACGCATTCGTGTCCCAGGACACCATCGGAACACAGTAAAGGGTCGAGCACAAATCTAAAATGCAGGAACCAAAAATTTGCATGTTTACTTTAAAACATAAAAGGTGACTAATGTGTGATATTCTGCACAACCAAATTTTAAATCATATATGCCGAACATACCTTGCATTCTTTCCCATACTTCTCCTTGGTCTGTAAAATAAAGCATAAAGGTCTGAAACTGTTCAACTGTTTGAAAAGACATGAAATATACCATGGGACAATCTTGTTTACTCACCATGCGGATGTAAGGGTTTTCTCCTAAACATGTCTGACAGAGAATTGGAAAATCCTAAAAGGCAAAGTACAAGAGACGTCTATAAAGTAAAGAGTAATGATTATACATTTTATTGAGTGATAATGATGCAAATGGCCTAAAACTGTAACTTGGACAACATTCATCATTTCTCTTTGGGCTCCTTGGCAAAATAACGTGTGAAAACAGGGAGGGCCATGGAGCTGACTCACTCCCACTTTACCATCTGTTGGAGGATGCTGTTTCAGCCCAAGTGCAAGCTGCTGAAAAGTGGCCCTTCCTTAAATCCACCTACAGTGTAAGCCAAACACCTAAATATAGGCAGCTCGTGTCATACACATCAACAACATGGCATTAGGTTGCAGAGTTTATAATCTGGTTACTTAATAAAACCAACATTGGCTACAATCCCTGCTGTGTCATGGTCCTGATGGAGAAAGCTGTTTTTGCCTTATAAAGTAATAAGATTACTATGAGGTTCTTGGTCCAGAAGGGCTGCTACGTGGTTTGCAAGTGTATGGTTAAATAAAGAGATTGAGTTGGAATGTGTCAATATTAAGATCGACATTACAGTGGCTACAGCGTTAATAATACAAAAGTGACACGTCTTTTAGGAAATTACATGATGATTGAATTACCTAGTTACTATACAGGTATTATTCGTCATTCCTGCAACCTATTGGTTTCTACTTCTTTAAGGTAACCCCCCACACACACAAAAGTCGTGGTCTGCAGGGTTGACCGATTATTTTACCTCGTAAGATTATCAAAATTAGAGTATGAATAATGACGGCGTAGCGTTACTTAATCTAAATAACATTAGCGCGTAATGTTAAGTAGTAGCCGCCGGCTAACAATTGACTTTGTGTTAAACCAAGCTAAATTAGCGAACATGAGTGTTTGGAGATCTCTAGATATTACTACCCAATCTATCTGTCTTAGTACTACGGAAGCTGAAGTAAGTCGTAATGTTTAATTTATCTGTAGTTAATATAAATGGAACATGCTAAAGAAGGAAGCCGCCACGCTTGTGCTAATGCTACTAGCTTGAAATGCTAACAGAATGCTAACTCGCTCTCCATCAAACTGCCTGGGTTAATGATACCCTATGTGGATATCGCGACCGTATGGACACATAGAACGTAACTGGTGATAACTACATTATAGTCGAAATTTTAATCCTCTAAATGACGGAGGCGATCAAACATACCGCATCTTCCCAGTTCTGTCTATTGTAAGTGTTGGATCCTAGGGACGTCGCCATTTTGCAGAGTGTGAGCCAAACGGGCCAAACAACCAACGACACAAGAGGTGTCAGACCACAATGCACCGCGCCAAGCAACCACGTCTTACCTTAAGGTGTCGCCCTATTTCAAGAAACCTTCAGGTATACACAATAACCTAATTAAGAAATGAAACAAATAAATAAATATAGGACAAGTAGGTCTATATGCTGAGTAGCGTGGGTTTCTCTGACATTTTAGGTTTTAAAGTAGGCTAAAGAAGAGGGAAAAGTGTATGCGTCGGTGTGAAAACTGTAAGTAGGCTACTATGCTATTTAGATCCAGTTGTATAATATGTTGTGCTACTTCCATAATGATTTACCACATTTCAGAACTAAGCATAGAGTTTTACTAAAGTGGGCTACATTTATTAATCTTTAAAGATGCAGATTTATTTAGAAGGAAAATATATGCTATCCTTTTAAGCATGATACAGTGACAGGTCCACAATCTAACAGTAGACAAATTAAATAGGTCCTTTTTAAAATTTGATATAGGTTAAGCTTTGTTTTAAAATGCATATTTTTAACTAAATTGCAATGTGTTAAAACTGGAAGCTTATTACAACTACATCTATTAAAAGGTTGAACCTTCTTAAATGATGTGGCCTATATGGTGTGACAGTGAGAGATCAACATATGGGCAGACAATCATGTGGGTGTGCAAGAGCTTGTGTAAGCCAATTGTACAGTCCACCTACAGTTTAGCTACCCACCTGCCAGATTAGGTCAGGGTGTCTTTGCTGTGTGAAACTCCAATTAGCAGAGTAAAGGATTTTTGTGATTACAGGTCCACATTAAGCCATTTGTGTTTATTTAAGGTCAGGGTCGGGCGTAGAGTCAAAGGGCAGGGATTACACACAGGTCAAATATGTTGGCAAATCTTTCCCAGTTTCATTCAGTAGATCAAACAAAAAATATTTGTTGTATTTTAATGCTAGTTTTAGATAAAATACACATTAACCTCAAGTTAGATTTGGTTTCTGACTTCTTGGCAGGATTTGACTAGGTGACCTGTTAAGGCTAAATGGTCCTTTGCTCCTATGACCCATCCCTTTCCACGTCTAACAAGGTTCACAGGTTTTTCCTTTGCCCAGAATTCAGTGGGACACCAAAGTAAACCTTCCGGCCATCGCCTTCTTTGTCTTAATGAGTCGTGTGACCCTGTCTCCTCCGTCATGTGATGTAGATGAGACAGCCAAAGCTGTTTTGAAGGACGGCTTTGTCTTGGATTTAGCCACTCTGTAATCAAAATCACTAACCTCATGAGTCACAAGGTCAGAGGAAGTGTAGGTGTGCTACACCAGTGCTTTTGATCAAATTATGAACAGTTCAAATCTGATGGAATGAATGTTTGTTTTATTCATTTTTGCTTAATGTATATTTCCTGTGTTTGTGTCATTCATCATTTGAAATCCCATCTGAATCTATTACAGAGCTATATGTTTAATGAAGGCCAACACATACAGGAATACACAATAGGAATTTACTGTATGTTTTGTTTTTTGTCAGGTCACAGTGTCTTTGTTCTGACTTGTTTTTGTCATGGATAGTAAATTGTTATAAATGACCTTGATGGTAATGTTGATATATACCAATGAAACCATTGTGACCACCATCAAACTCTTCATCCTTTCATGAAAACGATTCACTAAAAGAAACTTTCAACATATTTCAGGCATCACTGGATAGAAGAGTTACCTCAGAGCGGAATCGTACATCCCAGTACATCAAGGCCAGTCTAATGTCAGTCTAAGAGCACATATGTGTATGTAAAACCTCTGCATGAATAGCTCAGGGTCGCTTTGATTTCTTTGAGCATTTGTGTAGTTAGGCCTATGCATGTATGCGCATATCAGAGACAATTAAATGTGCTATGTTGGCGCCTCCTGTCGACAGTTATGGGCCACTGCCGGTGCACAGAGCTGCAGAAAGAGAGGGGCATTCTCAGATTTCCCGATTTCTCCCAGCCGAGTCCGCTGTGCCGCTTCCACATCACGGCCGACAGCAAAGCAAGACGACGACGACGACATGCGTCCGGCGTGTTTCAAACCCGCATTCGTCTCGGTCGGCTTGTGCGGTCCCGGATCCGTCTAGACTCTGGCAAGGTGAGTGGATCGACACGAGTCTGGTCGCGGTGTTTTCGCACATGTTTGGTTACGAGAACGGAGAGCCCCGCCGCTCGGTGTCTCTCCCAGGCCAGGCTAGTGAACGCTGTCTGGCGCAGACGGAGAATGAGGCCAGTTTTTCGGCCTGATTGTCCCCTTCGGCTCGGATCATAAAGCCCCGGTATTACGGTGGGGTGGAGGTGCGGGTTTCGGTGTGTCCGTGTGCAAGCGGACGGATACGCGGTTGTTGAAGCGGGTCAGGTCGAAGTTTGTTCTCTGGATAGATCCGCGTCCGGCTGCTGCTGTCTGTGATTTAATATCGGAATTCCTTTATCCAGCCCGATCCCCTGAAGCAGCCCGGTACCAGACGACAAAGTTATTTGTTTGTGTAACTTTGCCGCAGCTTTAACATATAAAACCACCCTAATGTGACTGGATCAAGTCAACTGTTTGGTTACAATGTCGCTATTTGCCTCCAATTGTTATTCCACTGTGTTTAGTGGTGAAGGACTTGAAAAGGCCGAACGATTTGGTGTGCAAATTCTAATTAAAGGTCGACACGATAGTGTGTCACCTAATCTAATAGCATTGCATATAACAAAGATGGGCAACAAACACCACCGTGACAGCGGTTCCACATTACCTAAATGATTTCAGTGAACTCAGGTTAATTACCACAAGTGATGGTAAGGCTCTATTGTGTGACTACCTGTAGGAATCATCCTCCTGCAGATGATTGCAAAAGTTTCTTCAAAGTATATGGTGTTGAAACTAGACTGGTTTTACTACTACTAATAAAACTGTTTTTAATTTAATCATGAATTCTGCTTCAGGGGGGGAAACTTTAAAAAAATTATGTTCGCTGCTGTGAATTACAGGACAGGTAGAGTAGTGAGACTAGGACTGTTAAGGTGAGCTGTGTGAGAAATCTTCAGACACTGTGGCATTTGTAGCCGACAGTGCACCAGTGATGCAGCCTCTAATCTAAGGTGATCCTGGTCCCCGCTGTAGGAGGCTGCTTTGTTACTCTGTTTTGGTGTTCGATGGGGCAAATGTCTGTCTCCACCAAAATAGCTGCATTTATTAAATACTATAAACACCTGACTGGCTCTGTAGCAAAAGGGGCAGTCCAGACCTGCCTGAAATCCACTGCCTTGGGGTGCGCGCATGAAAGCGTGCACCTATGTGAGTAAGAGATTACTAAAGGAGAATGACTCACACTCAAAATGCATTTGGCAGATTTATAAGGACTTTCCCTGCATTTCGCCTCAGCTGCTGAAGACATTCTTGTAAGTGAAAAGTGCTGTCCTTCTGGTGTTATGTATCAGGAGATTTATTTGACCAATGCCTCACATTTTTTTGCCTTTCCAAGCCATGTGGTGTTTATCACATGTTCCAGGCTGCATTAGTTAAAACATGTAGGGCTTATTCCATTTGCAGATTAGGTTTTTAAAAAAAGAAAAAGAGTGTGGTTCCTGTCATTTGTTTGTCAAATTTGTGGAGAGCTGAATCTTAAGTTGCGTTTTATTTAACCATGCCAACTGTTTGTCTGGTTGTTCTAACCCTCCATCTGACTGCTCCCACTGGCTGCCAAACATGCTGTGATCTAGCGCTTACAGTTGATGTAGGCTGCCACTGCTGCTGCAGCCATTTGATCATATATCACCATCTTTTCACTTAGATATGCCTCTGAAATACTGCGACTAGGTTACAATGCCTACACATAGCAGTTGATAAAATACTCTTGGCATGACAGTATATGACAGATTATGTCATCAAGCAGCGTTTGGCAGTTTATCAGAATGAAACATGATCACAGTCGATTCATCATTTTAGATTTTAGGCCTGAACAGTGGACCGTTTTTTGTTGTCAGTCATTGCTGTGACTGTTTTATAGCAGTTTATATCGCCATGAAGACGACTTGAGATTTAATTGTACTGCAGTAACCATACCATAATGCTGCACAAGGTAACTGTAGGCTCTAGGGGACTGCAGTGCCCAACAACATGCCAGCTCTTGTATTTTTCCATGTCAGTGCCCCTTGTAGTCCGACTCAGTGTGTGGGGGGCAGACCTCTCTTTGGAGTGGGACTGAAGCCAGGCATCTTTCCAAAAACTCAAGTCCCCCAACTCTTTTTGCTGCACATAAACACTGCTTTGTGCCACAGCAGTGCTCCCTATGGTTCTTATTCATATAATACTACAACACCACTGGAAACACCAGATACTGGAATTTACAATTGAGCCGAACCCAAAATAGCCTGTTGTTTGACAGACAAACTCAGATGTTTCCTCATTAAGTCAAGCTTTTGGATTAATATGCCAGAATGCAAGAGGCAGATTGTATCACTGCAGCCAGAAAAGTAGTTTGTATTGAAGTGTCTTTTTCTGCCTGGAATGTAGCTGTGGCATTTTTTGGCTTGGGCTGTGCTATGCCGAGTGGTATTGGAGAGCAGGAGCAGGGTAAATACATTTCAAACAGCACAGCACAACTGAGTATTAGCAAATGATCCGATAGCATCTGTAATCCCCTGGAAAACCTGGAGAGTTGTTTTTGAATAGTACTAGCCTCCATCAGATAGTTGGCAGGCACTGGGGGTGTCCACATGTGTGACTGGCTGGCTAGGTTAGCGGCGCGGCTGAATGCTACAGTATGCAGGCAGATCAGATTACTGAACGATTAGCCATGGCCTCCTATCCCCGGCCCAGGGAAATGATTTTCCACTGTCATAATTCCCTAGACTGAATTACGCAGGCCAGTGACTCAGAGATACTCAATACTACAGACCTGAGTACTGCACGGCATAACTGTTGCTCTCTGGAGAGGAGAGATAGCTTGAGAGTGGTTGTTCTATTGTTGCAGTGGAGAACCAAATGGCTTTCTAATTTGAATTTCTTGTTGAGCCCTGGTGTTTACTTTCAAGCGTGGCAAGGTAGTGCGAGCTAGTATCAGCAATAGTTTGGACAAAGACCGGTGCTCCTTATATCGTTTATACTTTGGCCCGGACTTGGACATAAGGGAGGCAGCAGATAGACGGAAAACAGTCCTGTAACTCTAAACTTTCACTCACATCTTCCTCTGTTGTGAGACGTGCGTCAAAAAATGTGAGCACATGTCAGCTGGGCGATGAGGCGAAGTAAATCAAGCAGGTCTCTAGTGGAATTTTGCTGAATGGAAAAGAGAGGCAGAGGAAAGGCGGGAGAGGCTAGCCGGTGGAGGTAGGACCATGTTTCCAAGGTGCGTACCCCCTGAGGCAGGAATCCGATACATTCCACAGGCTCCTGTATCCAGCCGAATAATGGTGACTGGGGTGTAGCGTTTCATCAGATGACACATGATTGGAGTATAAGTGCTGGGAAAGTAAGAGCTATGTCATAGGCTCAAAGGTAGCCAGCTCTGGTTGCCTGAGGGATCAGGAAGTATGCCATGTGAGCAGTACAGGTTATGTGAGATATGGATTTATCCCCAACAGAAGGCAGTCTGAGTTTTAAAAGGCTTAGCATAGCCCCACCCCATCGCCATTACTTGGATAGAGACATTTATATTAGTTTGAGGCATTTAGATAGCACTGTGATTCAGAACAAGTCTTAGTTATGGACGCAGTAGGAAAACACTCAATTTTCTTTGGTACATTATACGCTGTTGTACTCTGATTAGGCCCGTAGTGGCAGTTAAACTGGATAATGATTGGCACTTAAATGACTTCTGACAAATAACCCAAAAGTCATTAGAGCCTGCTTAGCTACTCTCTGGACAAGTTATGGCACGGACTTGTTTTCTAGGTTTCTCAACTACATTCCTCCTCATTTCTTTTTAAAAACTGAACGTGTGATAATGTAGTATATATAAACAAGCTGATCTTTAGGTTTAATCTTCTGCTGTAAGTGGAGATTTTGTGCCTTTTGGAATTTGTGTTCCTAGCTCTCCTAAGCTAAAAGCTATTTATACTGCAGACATATAAAAAATGCCCTGTTTTATTTAGTGGTCAAAAAACAAGATCTCTGGTGTTAATGGACTTCACCTCAGCCATTCCGGCAGACCCTCGGGGTACAGCGCGTTCATACACTCGGCAAGGGAGCTCTCTGCACTGGCCTGTTAATGAAGCCATTTTCAGAGGTAGAGAGATGCAGTAATGGGAACACACCACTTCACTGCAGGATATTCTAACCCCGTCCTCATTGTAAGTGCTATCAGTCTTCAGATATGATTAGATTTTTTTTTTTCTCTTTTGTCCATTTAGCCATTCAGAAAGGATGTTTTTTCCCCAAGAGATAGAGGTGAGTGGGTGTTGCCTTGCTATTGCGTTGAAGCATATTCATTTGATCTTAAGGAACTTTGAACATTTATGTATTGAGGTCAAAGTTTTGTACTACTAGGAGAGAACAGGAAATCTTTGGTAAACACAGTTATACTAGTGTCTGCAGTATGTGTAAATCTTCCTGTCAGGCTATGTAAATGTTATGAAATATTTGAGTTGCTGGATGTTAGCATTAACATCATCAAATCGGTTGTTGCTAAAAGCCCACTAATGTGAGCGTGGAGAGCAGACAGGTGGAGTGGAAGGCAGGGCTGTGTGTTTACCCAGTTGTCTGAGGCCTCCCCTAGATCTGACTGCCCCACAGGAACCCCACACACTCTCACCTACTGCTGAATAAACACATTTGCCAACAGCCACACATGCATTAGCTGTGTACCATATTGTTTTTAAAAACACATAAACAAAAGGACTAGGAATTACTTTGTTTAGCAGTGGGCAGAAAGACTGGGAATGAAAATAAAGAATATTTTCATTACAGTTTGAAATACATGTGAAATGGCCTTAGAAATAATAAAAATAGGCAACCCTGTCTCCCAGAAATTAAATTCAGTCTTTAATCTGTGGTTAGCACTTAGCTTAGCTGTTAGCTGCCTCACAACTAAAAGGTCAAACCCTGGGTTTGATTCTCTGTCAGATTGGGGTCTTTCTATGTTGAGTTCAACTGTTTTCTTTGCACCATGAATGCTTCCTCCAGGTCCTCCTGTTTACCATGCCATAAAAAAACCAAACTGGTAGATATAGGTTAATTCTTGACCATGCTACTGTTGAAAATCTGGACTTTGTCCACCAGCACCTTTTAATTGCAGCTCACTGCTCCTAATGTCTGCTATGCACTAATGCTAGCTCTAGGTACTGGGAGTGTATTATAATAGGTAAAGCACAGAGACTGACACTTTATTATACCTATGGGTATAATAAAGTGAGTTAACCTCTTAACCTTTATATGACTAGTATGTGAGTAAAGTAATCAGGCTGGTATGTTCTGTCATGATTGAATGAACAAATGAGTGCAGGGTTATAATTTGTTTTTCTCAATTCATTTTCCTGTCAGCAGTTCTAAAAATATGTACTCTGTTTATAGTTTATTTGGTACATATTACCAAAACTAATGCAGTCAGTATTACAGGCTGGCAATCAGTCCAACCTTCACACACAACCTTCACAGTGCACGAAATCTTGAAGTTCTAATCCTATTGCGGTTGGAGTTACTTCCACAAGTTTTCTGGTTGCTCAGCAACAAAGTTACATGTTGTGCAGCATGCACTTCTCTGATTGGTCCATGTGATGCACTTTTTCACCAATGGCGACGTAAATGACATAACAGGTACCTGTTTTCCTGGTTCGCATTCAAACAAATCCAAGATACATAACGTGCAAAGCAAATGCAGTCTGAGTCAGTCACTTTCTTTTTGTACCGTCTCAAAATGCTTTTCTGATGTACTGGAGCAGAGGAAATAGGGTTTGAACTCTGTTGAGTCGAACTGCATTTGTTCTGTAGTCGTTCACAGCCACGGTCTGTTTTTCAATCATCCTTCATCTTCAGTTCATGAAGAACGCTGTACACAGACGTAAATTATTACTTCATTTACCTTTCACTGAACTGGACAGAAAAAATAAAGGACTGAAACCAATTATGAAGTATGAAGATGTGGAAACGCCTCATAAACGCCTTATTCAACATCAAGTAAACCCATGATATGATAATCCTGTTAAGCAAATGCAGTGGGCGCTAATTAGCTAAGATGCTAATATTCGCTAGAACCAAACGTCATTATAGTCTCATTTGTTTAAGACTTGTAACTTCACTTATCAGCTCCATCCTCTTCTTCTATACTGTATCATCACAAGTGAAGTAGTAGAATGACAGCTGAATGTGTTTTATTGAGTTAAGGGACACAGAACTGCAGCAGATTGAATACAGATGAATCAACAGAAGTGGATCTAGAAACAGGAAAAATGGACTTTAGTTTTGTTTTTTTTAGCGTATTTGTCATAAAAAGTGTTAATCTGTGTAACAAAACTTTACAGACATTGCAGAAATAAACTTAAGTATTTTACGCATACCCGAACATTTTTGTTATCTGGATCATGCTGTGTCCATGTTACAGCTTCTTATGAGTGTATAGTTGGTGAATACTGGAGAGTGAGTGTGTAGTGTAGTTGCTTTTTGTTTTCTGCATCTGAAAAATGATGCGCTTTGAGTGTGGAGCGCGTATTGGAGACACAAAGTATTCAGAAACAGCCAAAATACACTCAGACTTCAGAGGCTTTATAAAATCTGAATATTGATCTAAAGACACCTTCTTGCACCAAACAAATGTGAACTACAAACGTCTTCCTTAGTTTCGTGGGAAAACAACATTTTTCAGGTCATTAAAAAAGACCTACCTCTGGCAAAGTGGGAATAGAAAGAAACAACAATTTTCTGAATTCCAATTTTCAGTTTTTTGTTTTCCCGTTTTTATTGTGAATAACAGGATACAAACCATTTTTCATTTAGCAATTTTAAAACAAAATGGCAGTCACTTTTCATTAATATCAAAATAGAAATCACAGACCTGTGACATACAAGGACTGTAGATGTTGAGGGAAACTGGTGTGAAGAGGTTTTGCATGGAATTTTTGTGACTATAGGTTGTTTTTGTGATGAAATCTACTGTGTTATGCTAAGATGTTTTTCAAATGTGTCATTTGAAACAAATACAACACTATAATTTTAAAAACAAGTTAAAATCTGCATGTCTTGAACAGAAGTAGAACACTGTAAATTTCTGGATTCACAAATGGCAGGATTTCTGAAGTATTAGTGTGAATATGTGTTATATCTATGTAGTGATAACAAGAAACTTGTGTGTAGAAATGGGAAATAATTTAGTCCATTCACATTGTGGTTTCATATTATATTATACTACTGTGTTGATCACAACATACAGCTTGTATCCAGGACTCAGAAATAGTGTAATATGTATCATTATTTGAACTCATTCCTTTTCCTAAAGCCCAAACAAGATCACAGCTGTGACCTGATACTGTCAGGGAGAGCGTGTTCCGTGTTTACCAACTAGAGTTGGTGTTTACAGTGCTGTCGTGATAGGCAGTGATATTGTGAGGAAACTGAGGAGCGAACACCTACACAAGATCTCACAGAGGTCTCAGTTTTCCCTCATTTTGATGATGGAGAATGTTATCAGCCAGGACAACAGCACAACATAACACCGCTCAGGTCTGTGACATGTTCTGTATGTGCTGCTTGAAGAGCAGAGCTTCATGATGTCCTGCAAGGACAGAAGGACTGGGTTAACTTTAGTGAGGCATCTGGTGCCCAGTGCCCTGGCTCTCTTCTCTTTGCCCTCGCCCCAAAGCAGACCACGACACCACACCACAGCAAGTCATCTGGTGTCCAGTTGGTTCCCATCTGTGAGTGCATTTGGCTTCACTGCAAACAAAGCATTGTGGCATGCGATTGGTCTTCACTGCATCTAAACAGCTCAGCCGCACGATCTAGCTTAATCTTTGGGTGGAAACTGTTAGTGCTTTGCCAGGGTTATGGGTCATCTCCATTTTAATTCATTAAATTGTATCGTGGCATTGAGAATGCACCGTAACAAACTGACCACAGCTGATGGCATACCTCCTCTCCATTTTGAATTGCTGAGGTGGAAAGTATTGTAATGGTGCCGACCCGAGGTTTAGCTGCTGGCAGCTCCGAGTGTACCCCTCCACTGATCCGAGGCGGTGCTGTGTCTGCCCAGCCTGCTGTCTCTCATCCATCCTGGGTGGTAGACATGTGTGTTTCTTTGTGAATGTGTGTGTGTGTTCCATTCCATGTCTGCGCTGGACAGGTGTTGGCAACCCGGAGGCCAGTACAGACACAGCTGGGGCACCTAGACAGGAGCATGGACAGAGACTGCAAATGACAGCAGGATGAATGAGCTTTGTTTTTTCGAGGTTTTTCAGTTTTATTCAGCTCGCTCAGCCTCGAACACGGTCAGGTGGTGTAACGGCTGGCTGCTCTCAGTGGGATGCTCTACAGCTACTAGCTTTTGGTCCCTCCAGAGAGGCTTGGAGACTGTTTGGGTAAAGAGGCTACACTAAAGTAACCATAGTGGGGTGTGCAAGCCTGCAAACACAAACACCCTACCCCCTCTGTGAAGTGTTAAGTGGCCGGATATGTTCGGTGAATGGGACACAGGTGTCTGGGCTGGACTGTGTGTGCCTGGCCAGAGGTCTGTGTTTGTTTTCTCTTCGTAATGGCCCCCAACTCTCTCTGCAGCTTGACCAGAGATCATTGGCTCTCAATGGGCCGGGGTGGAGGCCCAACATTTTTTTTTTTTCTTTTCTACTGTGAAGACTGAGCAGTGGATGAACTTGAGGCAAGAATCTTTTTAATGAAATTCAAGACATCCCACAACACAATGTTGAGGCTACACATCGAGCAAGCCTGGTTCTTTTTAGATTCCTCGTCCTTTCTTTATTCTTCTTTATCCCTCCGGCTCCTCTGATCTCCCCCAGCAAAGCAGGCGTTTGAAGTTGTCAAGGCTCTGGCTTTACTGTTGAGTCCTCAAAGTGCTTATGTGACAGGTAGAGAAAAGCTGGAGGAGAGTAATGTGACTCCCACGTAGTCCCGAGTCTCCATCCTCCACGCCCTCGTCTCCCATTTGGCTGCTACACACAGACCCTGTCTCTGCGGTGATGTCACTCAGCAGATCTCCCCTTTGTTGAGTAACAGCCCAAAGGTGTGCTTTGGGCTCTGAGGAAAGTGAACACATCACCACAGCCCATACTGTGTCTCCCGGGGGGACAGAGCAGGGTGAGGTAATGGGTTGTTAACCCCTCAGCCACCTCGGTGTTTGGCCATCGTACCATCAGCAGGAGCAGCCATCACCCACCTCATCTGATTGTTTGAGTAACCCTGTGGCCTCCACAGATGGCTAGGCCTCAGAGCTGGCTTATGATAACTATACAGTTAATATCTGGCCCACATAACAATCTCCAAGCTTCCTGCTCCCCCCTCCTCTTACTCTGCTCTCATTTCTCCCAGCCACCCTCTGTGCTATTGTCTCGTACGGCTTCTCCTCAGCGCCCTGTTTTATTTCTTTATTTCGCTCATCTTTTTAAATTCCAGAATCCATTTCTTTTGCCCCCAGGCACAAGGGTGATGGCTAGAGACAGTGTAGCAAATTAAATTTGGTCTCCCTCTTTTGCTCCCCTTGGACGTAGGCACGATGGAACTGTAGAAGGAAAACAGGAGCAGAAAGCTGGAGGAAAAAGCCCATTTCCCATGCATTACTGTCTCTTTCCTCGGGGTCTATTGTAAAGTAACACCAACACCTCACTCACATTTTTTTTTTTTGTTTTAATTTTCTTTTTCTTGCCTCCCCCCCTCGTCATGCTCCTGCCGCTATTTCCTCTCAGACATCCTAACCTGAAGGTCTCCTTGCTCTTGCTACCACTGCTAACACAATCTGACCCAGTTTATTAGTTGGGGTCTAGTGAATCATTAATTGAGGTTATCTAACTGTTCCTGTAATGATTCCACTGTGACTTGTGTGTCAGAGCTGCTGTGTGTTGAAACTGATCAAGTTGTACCCTCATGCCTCTTGCTATACACATTTGTACTCTATCATAACCATCTTGCAAAAAGCAGTATCGTCCCTCAAGCTTGACTATATGTTTAATAGGTGTGCTGTGCACTGTAATATGTCATTGTGTCAGAGCACAATACGAGGACTAAGTGCACTGAATGCAAATTAATCTTGTGGGATGGCAGCAGCTGAATAGAGTGTGGTTTTGGGGAAAGGAGGGGAGCAAAGGGAGGGACAGAAGGAGGGCTAATAGTGGCGACAGAGAAGAGAGGGAGAGAAAAGAGCATGTGAAGAGGAGGAGGAGGGAAGTGGGATGTAGTCATCGCCAGGCCCATTCATCATGCAATGCCTGCTGGGATGCGCTGGGGTCAGTCCCGCACAACACAATTACAGCCTGTTCTGGTGTGTTGTGCTCGGCTCCGCTGTGTTCTGACTATGTTCTGTTGTCTTTTGTTAGATTTACTCTGTTCTAACTCTCTTGTTTTCCCCTTTTGCCTGTTTTCTCCTCTGCTCTTTATGTTTCTGTTCTGTGGCAGATTTCTCGTCTTTTTCTCCCCCTTTTGTTACATATTTTTTGAACTTGCTGCTCAAGTTATCGCTAAATTATCTGCTGCAGTTGTTTGAGCAAAACATCTCAATTAACTGAACATTTTTTGTGTTTTTTGTTTTTCTCTCTTTTTTTCTCTGCCTTTTTTGTTCATGTTGTGTAGCTGCTTTCCAAGCTGTTAGAGCATCCATTTCAGAGCCTTTCATTCACATATGAATTTCAACCACAAGCTTGATTCATATGATTGACGGGCATGGTTAGTATGGGGGTGTTAGATAGTAGTAAGCATGTTGTTTACCCTGTCTGTCTGACAGTCCTCTGTGAGTATACAGATGTTTCCAGAAAGCTGCAAATATCTGCTGTGTGCTCTAATGTCAGTTGACAGCATATCTGATCATAAGAATATCGGTTCTCTGTCATCCTGTCTGTGTCTATTTTTCATGAGATAAAAAAAGTGTTTCTCCTGCCTCAAAACCTTTAGGTGGTCTGAAGTCCACAATGAAAACATCACCTACCAACAATCTTGCAACATGAGCTTTTGAAGGCTTATCCAGATATGTTGACACCATGGCTCATTCTAGCCTTTATGCCATCTCGGTGGCATCTGTTTTTTTTTTTTTTTTTTTTGTTTTTTTTCATTTCACTAAGAAACAATGAACAACATAACCTGTAGAGATATGCAGTTTTAGGACAATGCATTGTTTTACTTAACTTTTGTGTCTTTGCTTTCAGATGTAGTCACAATGCACACAAGTAATCACAAATATGACTACTTTATGTATTTGTACTTGTCATGAACACGAGGGATCAATAATACTTTTAAAGTTTGTTTGAATATTTCAAGCTTCCACTAGCAGCTGGGTAGCTTAGTTCAATACAAAGACTGTAATCTTTGGAGAACAGCTGTTCTTCCTCTATCAAAAGGCAAGAAAATCCATCTCTTAGACTCACTAATTCACATGTTGCATCTATTTGTTTGCCAAAGAAGGTTATGTTTTCATGTAGCTTTATGTCTTGGCTTGCTTCAGCCTATTGGACTTGCATAGACAGGAAGTAGTTCCACACAGAATCCCTTAAGAATCTGTAACCTGTTGTTTCCATACTTTGGTATTCAATGGATTATGCAATTTAAAGGGTTATATGTAGTATTCAAAGTATATTGCAAACTTTCAACAGCTGGAGAAAGTTACTTGCCACAATGCATTTATGTTTAGCAAAACCACCAACGAGTCAACACTATGGATCCACAGACTCTATCACTCACTGAATAATATAAAGCTCATTGTTTACACACACATGTGAAGTATGGTATCATCAAGTTTTGTCCTTCAAACAAAAGCTCATTGCTGGTTATTTTAACAGTCAGTCAAAATAACACTCTTACAATTTTCATGTGCTGCGTCAACTGATAGTTTACATTATTGCTCTGTTAGCTTAGCTCTGTTTGTTACTAGACAGAAAACAGAGTAAAACCACAAATCACCTCTTTTTCCTGTACAGTTTGTGTTGTCAATAGAGTGAACTATGGACAATGAACTAAAGATCTGTTTAGAATCATCCAAAAAAGGACAGAACTGTAACAGTTTAGTTCAACAAATGGTGAACTTGGCAAAGATAACATCACATAATCACTTTATACCTTCATAGACCTCATAATCAATCTCACCCGTGTAGAAGAAACACTGTGATTTCAGCATCAAACTCCATTCTTTTCATTTAGCGCTGTGTCCTGTGGAGAAGACACTACTTCTGGCTTTCTTCACTTCATTTTCTTGGACTTGATACGTTGTTTGTTAGCGGTTTTCATTCCATCTGATCACTTTCTGATGCTTTGGTGAAAGGCCCTGTAAAGTCATACTGCATTTCCATTACATGGTACTGCCTCGACTCAGAGATACTGAGAGTTAGAGATACTAAAATGTGACGTGTAAACACTGCAGACCACCGATTGGTTAGAGTTGTCTCTGCATCATTGTGTCATCAATGTGACCTGCCATTTGAAAAAAAATAAAAAAAAATTGGAAGTTTACAATAAATATACCAATGGGGTAATCCATGATGACAGCCCACAAAATGACACAGTAGTTGGTTGAGGAGGTTCAGACATTTCTGACCTTGGTGGCCGATGAAAAGATTCAACGGGAGTGTGATGGGGTACCACGCAATGAGCGAGTTTATCAACCACCCTTTGAGCAGACGTCATGGAAGTTGCGTGCTGTGTCGCTATGACGACCAGGTACT
>JAQQZY010000002.1:26269390-26316352 GCA_030068375.1 Ostorhinchus rueppellii | reverse complement strand
CTTCATAGCTCTTTATTAGACATGCGCGAGCCTACTAATTACAGCTACAGTTTTTTTTTTCTAGACTGTATTCTAAGCTAGGTTAACTAGCTGCAAAGTGTTTTGTATTGACTTGTGACAAAAAGCAAGCTGAATATAAAAACTGAGTGAGAATTAATTGTGAATAGTTAGTGTTCACATTGCCATTCATAATTCAAAGTGTTTTTAATGTGGTAATGGGTTTATATTTAACTGCCTGAATATTTCGTTTAACTAATGACATCCTTATTACAACTGATGATTCAGCATAATTTACTACATCAACCATATGCCTAACAATATGCAAGCTATTGTGCCTATTTGTCTTTTTTCTTCTTAAGCCTTATGTAATATTGGCAATTAACAAGCTGAAATAAAAATCCCAGGAAATGAAAAATACTGTGTTCCTTCTAGAAATGTATTCTTGGCACAAGAAAGCTGTTTAATAAACAACGTGTAGACCGTGGGGAATTGTGGGTTTTTTTTGTTGTTTTTTTCCCTCAGTGTGTTTGTGAGGATTGTTGTGTTCTCCACCTAAAATAATTTCCAGTAGTGGTTTGAATATTTCTCGTAACAGACAGTCACACTCAAAGGTCCCAGGAGTTCACTTGCTCAACAAGGATCCATTGGGTGGTGACTTGGCTGATGGGAACTTATAGGAAGCTCCAAGATTGACTGAAAGAATGACAAGTCATAGCCAGAAAAAAATGCAATAGTTTAAAGTACAGAGCATCTGGAAAGAATTTAAAACAATGGATTGTCTTCAGTCGACTTTAGTGTCAAGCTGTATGAAAGCTTGTCTTTTCTGACTTTCTTAAATTTCTTCCCTATGAAACAACCAGGAAGGAATTAGATGACATTGACAGACTGACTTGGCATTCTGTGATGTATATTTTTGTTACTTTATTTATTTTGTCTCTACTCACCTCAAAAATTTGGTGGATTGGCAAAAGTTTCAGGCTGAGTGATGCATGCTCCAGCCCTGACAATCAACTCAATTCTTCATTTTGATATTTAATACATAATGTTTGAGTTATAAGTCCAAAGAAAATTCACAGCCTATTTAAAACCCAAAAAGCACAGCAACAGCTCGGCACTCAGTTTTGCCTCTATTCAACACATATGCAAGTGAAGTCTGAGGGAGGTGGTCTTTAACTTGAGGTGAGCTCTTTTCCAACAATAAACCCAGCCATATTGCGTTATCTAGGACAGCGTCTAACCACATCCCATAGCGACAGTCTGGGTTGCTAAGTACACCTGCTCAGAGCCGGTCCAACCTGCAGAAACAGCGACCCGTCTGTCGGCAAGTTGTCTTTTGTGTGCCCTAATGAAGCCAGGGAGCAGTGACGACATGCCTCACATTTCGCTCTTCGCCTAATTGTGTTGATGTGGAGGCTGATATTAGTGTTGTGGTGGTTAATCTTCCCAGTGAGAGGAAATGGCAGAGTCATCAAGGGATACGACACAGCTAATTAGACTTGTGTACGCTTCCACGTTAGAGGAGAGAGGTGGGAGTGAGGTGCAAAGAAGGGGCACCATTTACAAAAATCTTTTTATTGACTGGATGAAAGTTGCATCAAAAATCAGTTCTGAATATAGGGCTCAGCTTTTGAATGTTTTGCCACTTGTTGACAGACTTCAGTTCGACAAGCACCAACTTCTGAAAACCTCAGTGTTCATTAAAGCCTGACATTTTACCTTCAGCCAATCACCACTTTGGAGTGTCTGAAATGAAAGTAATTTGAAGGTGCACATATAGTGAGCAGCCCACTTACACAATAGCACTATTTTTGATTCCAGGAAAGCTGTAGAAGGTTTGACTGATGAGAGCCTGAAGCCTCTGGTTCTCAATTAGGTGGAAGACAAAGCTTCAACCCTTCCTGCTGCAAAATCAGAAGTAATGAATTACTGATAAAGGTTTTAAAGACAACGCCATTAGAGGGGCCCTCAGTGAAAGGTGGGCTGTTCTTTTCTTTGCAATTTAGAGCAAGTCATTTTCAGTCTAAAAGAATCCAAGCAAATGCTAAGGATTTCTTTCTCATTTTTTCCTTCTCCTACTTTTTCCTTTTGACTGCCGGTGACAGTAACATTAACCTCAGCCTCACTGTGCTGTCCTCATTTGACCTGGAAGTCATCTCTTGTGAGGAGTGGTCAACTGTTATGTCGCTGAGGGGTGCAGGCCTCAGTGCAGTTTGTAATGCATTATGACTGTATTGCCAAAGGGGAGGGAAGATCAAATAATACATTAAGATTATGTTGCGAGCACTCACACCCCACTTGGATTGAGTAGTACCATGCCAGCATTTTTTTTTTTTTTCTTTTGCAGAGTCATACTCAGATTTTTTTTTTCAAAAGGTGCTTGGGGCCTTGTTTGATTTTTGTTTTGTGTTTCAGCCTGTTGGCCATGATATCCACACCCCACATATTGACTATTAGCACACAGTCGGGCTGGCTGATTTTTTTTTTTTTTTTTTTTTTTTCAGTGTTCAGTCCTCTTTGTCCATCTGTGTTACCAGGCAGATCAGAGTCCTGTCACCTGAGGGATAAACTACATATTGGAGACTTTTATCCTCTGTGATAACCAAAGCAGATGCAGATTCACAGTTGGTTCAGCTGTTGTGCCCTGTCCAGACTGAGAGGACGCAACCTGGCTCCGTTTCTGATATTTGAGCGGTTTAAGAGCTGGGAGAGAAATTTACTGTTTGCGAGGAGCTCTTCATGACACTTTAAATCTGAAGTAAGAGGCATTCTGGTTATTTTACAGAGGTCCCTCCATTTAACTGTGTATTAAAACAAAATAAATCAAGGATGTGTTGGCTCTTTTATTCCTATTCTCCAAAACATAGCCTTTCACCCCTTGGGTAAGAGTTTTTGAAATACTTTGGTCGTTATGGTTTTGTTTGACATGACAGTTTGTCTGAGGTCAACCCACAACAGCTGCCGAGGGCATGCTTCCAGTATTTCTTTTTTCCCCTCTGCTTAAGCTCTGCACAGCCTTTATGATTTAAAACAAAAACAAAAAAAAACCTATTGAACAAAATAGATTTTTGTCCACACAGTCACTAGATATAATCAGCAGTGATGAGCTCTCAGACAGCATCAGTTTGGCCTTGAAGGGGCTGTAATCAAATTCATACTGTACATAAAACAGTCTGACATCAGTTTATCAAATAAAAGACGGGTAACAAAGACTTGGAATCTATAAATTAAATTTGTTTATCTGATATTATAAGAACGAGGGATCAATTGTGATTTGTTTTCTCCCAACATCTACCGTTAGTAGTCAAGGAGAACAAGAGCGGTTACTTGGAAAATGCTTTATATACTTCAGAAAATGCAGATCTACATACCATCTTTTTGAAAAGCTTCAACACAAAACTTGGAAATGCTTTTAACCTGACCTTCAAGTCAAAGAAAGTACAATTGTATATGTAGTGCAACTATCTATTAAACAGTTTTTCTTTTAAAACTACCTGACACTGCCCTCCACTTGTATTTCAGCAAAGCAGAACATTGTTTTTCCACTAGTTGAGCTTTTTCTCTTGTCCTCAGGGAGTGAAGTATGTAGAACAAGAACATAAGGTCAAATGATCTGTTCATATTGCATTTGACATCACAATGAACTGCATTAGCACTAAAACTACTCGCTTATCAAGTATAATATTGATCTGAGTGGAGTAGCTTAGAAAATTGATTTCGAATTCAATTGTGTCCAATCGACGGATGGACGGACTGACTGACTGACTGGCAGACATACTTTTACATGGAGGTGAGATGAGTTTGTTGTCATATTCAGAAAATGATGGCTATTGTCATTTTGTGTGTTGGTTTAAATAGTCTTTTTAAGCATTTGAAAAATACTCGAGCTGAAGAATAGTGATGCTTTCCTCTCATCAGGAGGGCTTGACACCACAGGTCCAGTACACAGATATCCACAACAGCAGCGATGTTCTGATGCGCTCATACTTGAACTGCTTCCACTGTATTAGTGAAAACTCTCATCCGCTTATAGCACAAAGTAGAGGTGGCACTGAGAAAAGTGATGTACCTGTCGGTGTGACTGAGAGAGATCTGTCAGTGACAGCAGGATAATGAACGGCATGCTGTCTCTCCCCCGTCTGTCTTCACATCACCTTCCTGCAGCCTCACCCTTACAGTTGATACGCCGGTGACATCAGCCTCACATAATGGAATCCAACCTTCCTTCCCGTCCCTCGTCCTGCTCTCATCAGCTGTTTGCTCTAATTAGATGAGGGTGATTTCAATAAAGTTACTGTCGTCCTCACTCCATTAGTTATATTAACACTCGGATTCCAGCCCCGGAGTCTTCTATCTATCCTCTGCTTTTCACCAGGGGGGCCAATCCTCTTCTTTTCATGGATCTGTGTAACCTAGTTACTGAGGCCCAGCAGGGGAGGCCAATCAATTAATGAACAAAGGAGCCCGCTCACTGAGCAGAGACGCGAGTCTGGGACTATAAACAGGGCACTCCCAAAACATGGTCACTGTCAGTTCAGCACTCATCTGATGGATGTTGTTTTGCTTTGTTGTTTAGGGTTTGTGTCTGAGTACTGAATCCAAAGTGCTCAAAGCCGATGGACACTGCTGTGCTACCTGTTTGACAACACTCACGAGCTGAAGTTCAGCTGTGTTTCTATTGAGACTGAAATTGAACGAAAGCAATGGATTTTGTCAGTAAAGCACAAAAAGCCTTCTATCACCATTATATTTCACTATATTTGAGATGTAAGTAAATGGACTGTGGCATTTTCTGCCTCAGTGTTCTGAAAAGCCCAAAATGAAAACATTTTTAGACTTTATTTAAAACCTTTGCATCTCCCAGAGAAACAGTGGAGCTTGGCTAACGAATTTGGTATGTGGTCAAAGGTTAAATGTCTGTATTCAGTGATTTTGATCAGTCTCCCCAGGCAACGGACACATTTGAACAGACAGCTCTACTCTTCCATTTCATCCACCTGTACTCTCCCATCTCTCACCACTTTCTCATCCTTCCTTTTTCTCAATACTTCTTTTCATCCCATTGAGCCCCCTGTTTTTTTTTTCTTTCTCCATACCTTTTTTTCACCTCTCTTAGGTCCACCCCTCATTCTCTGCCATCTTTTTGCTCTCCAGCCCCTTGCTCCCTCTGTCATCCCTTTCTTAATCCGGCTATTTGTCCCCGGTGTACCCTCCCCGGAGTTTCAGCCCCGACTCCCTATGTGTGAGATCAGGGAGCAGGCTGTTGTAACAAGCTGTTGAATAATGTAGGCGAAGGGCTATAGGCCACAGTTTCAGTTAACCCTTTGATCTCTGATCACACAGTGGGTGAGGTGGACACATCATAAATGACAGGTCGACAGAAGGGGAAAGCAGCCTGAAGGCCTTTTTGCTTCCTTCTTCTTCCATCATCTACCTAAGGGCTAAAGTTTCTCCATCCGGTTTCATTGTCACGGCCTTTGTAAAGACGGAACACAGTGAGCCTCCCATCTATTGTTATTCTAACACTGATGTATAATTAAAGGGTTAGAAAAGGCAGTGCTGAATTATTGATACTGGAGCAAAGATGTCATGGCATTCTGAACCTTATCGTAGTCCTCAGTATTTTCACTTGCAGTGCAGATAAAAGATTTACCATTTTGCGTTTTTTTTTCTGGTCGGCTACTCCAGTCTGCACTGATTCAATGTGGCACCGTGCTCTCATCTGATTGAGAATCGTAAGAGATTATCATTATTTCACTCAACCTTACTTCACCTTTGTATGCATTGTGAAGTGTCATCATGAGTATACACCGCATAATACTTTATCAAATCTCAGCCCAGGTTAGAAGCTTGTTACCAATTTGTATCAATTAGCTGACTGAGTCACACATTTCCAATCTCAAAAAAAGCGTAGCCAGCACAGAAGGTCTCATTAACCCATTGTAATCAATACAGATTCTCCTCTGCTTAAGTGCTTCTAGTTAGCTTTAGAGCCTCATATCCTGAGGCTAGGGTGTATTGATCTGCAGGACTGATTGGAAATTTCCCTTCAGGAGGTGAAGGATAGCAGAGGGACTGGGGATGTTTTGGCAGGAGTGAAGGAGTGGGTCTTCATGGCTGGATCAGCTTACCGCTTCCTACCCCCACTTCCCGTCACCACACCTGTTACAATCAGCAGGAGGAAAAACACTCTACCAGACTGTTTGTAGGAGTGTGTATCCCTGTGTGCGCTGAAGTTATTGTGTGATGTATGTGTGCAAAAGAGTGGGGACGGCTGTTTGTGTGCTCAGGAGAGCAAATGGTTGAGAGGCGCAACAAATGAGAAATGTGCTACATAGGGTTTATGGTGACGGCGTGTGCCTGAACCACATTGAGTTTGGCAGCTGCTGGTCCGTTATGGATGGGCGGCAGGAGACAGATTTAAGATTTCACATGGCTAACACAATATGTGACGGTCTGCTTTTCACATCGGGTGTGCCTAAGCTCATAGCCCAACACCCTGCAACATGCACACACGAGCAGACACACACACACACACATGCATACATGTACACATCATTAAACTGTCAGCGAGTGTGTGTTCGTGTATATGGGACTGCACAGTGGCATTTAATCCATAACTCTGACAGGTTTTCCTTGAACTGACAGGGAAAAGCATAGCTCTCTTCCCACATAAATACACATTCACCCTTCTTTCTCGCCATCTCCCTCACTCTGCCACTCTCTTGGCCTGTTTCCATCACTAAAGGGGGAAAAAAATGAAATATTGTTTAGATTTCAAAGTGGTGTGTGTTCCTGGGCACCATGCATGCATGCACTGTGAGGGCTTGACCCTGTGCACAGGCTTCAGCTTCCCCCCTCGGTAAACATGATACCCGTGTGTGTGTGTGTGTGTGTGTGTGTGTGTGTGTGTGCGCGCGCTTATGGTGTCACGGTACAATACACAGCAGCTGTAGAGACGGCAGTGAAGAGGGGAAATGGGAAGAGCAGCACAGTAGACAGAACCCAGATAGACCTGTCAGCTCTGTGACACCCACACATGCCTCACCCTCTGGTCCAGGACCAGAGTGCAGGGAGGGAAGGCAGTTTGGCCTGTGTTAGGTAGAGCGGCCGAGTGAGCAGCTGAAATCCATAGATTCTCAAAGCAAGGACGGTGTAAAACTACATAACAGATCAGGTTGAACAATGGCTGAGGTGTTAATGTTAAGGAACAAGAAGGGAGCACATAAAGTAGAGCAGACTGGTGCACTGCCTGAAAAACTTAACCTTCCCTTTTGTGTTCTAATGGATATTAGAAAACGTCTCGTACAAATATGATTAGATAAAAAGTTTTAGAGCCGTTTTTTTCCATAATTAATTGTCAGTTAAAAAAGTATATGGAAAGGTTAGGACTGGGCAATAAAATGTTAACGATATATCGCAAAATAGCTTTTCCTTGATAGAAATATGAGACATGCGCGATAGTTTATTCTTCCACATTTTGACAGACATAAGAACAGCCAATCTTAAGTAGTGCCGCACTGAACCAATCCCGCTAGAGCCACAGCAAGTTAGGATGACACCCACAGCGCAGGCAGAAGAGCAGCGGCAGCACACGCTAATGTTTGGGCTGCAGAGGGAGATGAATGTTCCCTCAGGAGAAAAGGAGACTGAGTCCTCGGGCGACCAGGTTACTGAAAAGTAGGGTGTGAACAGTTTCAGTTGAGTCTCAGTTTCAGCCTTCAATAGAACACGGAGATGCATGTAGACTATGTGAAGAACACAAACACTCACCGCTGTAAAGTCGGCAAGAGATTCACAGATTTGCACTTTGACTCAATAGATCATGGGTCAGTAATCACTGAGGCACAAATGACGGCTTTATGCATCTTTGGTAACGCAGAGAGGACACTACAACCCTGTTTTCATCCAAACAAATGGTCCTTAATGATTAGTAAACGGCATTATCTCAAATGTGCAGCCAGTTAGTGAGCGTGAGTTTAGGGATGGTCTGCAAAGTGCTCACCCGAAAATTTATACATATTTAAAATTCAATAAATGGGCTTTTACTCAGTGAAATAGCACCAGATTTATCTAACACATCCATGAACCCCTTCTGCAGACACTACACCACTCAGACAGGGCAAATATCATACACAGATTAGCCAAAATATGAGGTACATCTCTGTATTTACATGGGTCTATATAGTGTCACCAAATAAACAATGTATTGTTTGCTTATTTGTTTAAACAGTTGTATAATGGTCTTCATCTGTCATGTTCAACCTGACAGAAAATACATTATATTGAACTCAAAAATAACCTTCTGATGTCTTCACAACTAATTTGAGTAACAAAATGGACAAAAATAGTGATTTGACTTGTATCATGATGTGTATCTATCGTCTGATATGAAAAAATATTGTGATATGATTTTTTTTTTTCCCCATATTGCCCAGCCCTAGGAAAGGTTATGAATTTCAACTGGTAATCCAACCCTCAAATTCTCACATTTAAGGAGCTGCAACCTGTGAACAGCTGGATTTCTGCTTGTAAAATAAACAATTCTGGATGTCACTGCAGGTTTTCTGCTTTTATTTTATTTTCCTCCTAGCGTAGACCAGAACTACTTGGCGGTACGGTGGTGGTGATGAGTTTGTAGGGATGTATCATGCTTTGGCTAACACCAAACGTAACGTTAAGCCAAAAAGCTTAATGTTGGTCTCATCACTTTGTAGAACATACTTTGTCTGAGATTCTCCCACATGCCTCTTGGCAAATACAAGCTGAGATGTCATGTCAGTTTTTTTTTAAACACTGGCAACTTTCTCTCTTCCAGTCTGCCATAAAGCTGCAACTAGTGAATCACCCAGGCAACAGTTGTTGAGTGCACAGTGTCTACCATCTCTCAGCCGTGAATCCCTGTAGCTTCTTCATGCTGCCACAGTCTTCTTTCGGTGGCCTGCAGCTGTGCCAGATTTAGTCCTTTTTTAAATGTCTGCCTTCTCTAATAATTCAGTGTCTTACTCCTCTTTTTCTGTATTTATCTAGCACTGCCTTTCCCAAACTCTGGGTCATCCAAACTGGGTCATGGACTCATTTTTACTGGGGCGCCAATTAGCTGAGTAAAATGCACAACAATGTCCTGATATGTGAATTAATCTTCCTAAATTAAATAGAAGACCATTCTTTTTTTTTTTTTTTTTTTTTTTTTTTTTGCCACATGGGTGTGTTCAACTCAGATGCTGTGCTATTTTCCCTTCTCATGAACCCAAACCCAAAAACATGATTGCTCTCAGGCTGCAAGTAAGATCGCATGATGTTGAAACAAAAATATGAGGAACAGACGATACAAATTGGCATCATCAAAGCCAGCTGAAATGCTGAACAGAGGATGGAGTGTGTCTAAAGGTACTGTACAAACTGGGTAGATGACTTGAGCAAGTTAAAACAAGAGACTTTCAAAAGACACTGAAAAATTAAGTTAGTTGTGTGCTTGTTTTGTATGATTTGAATTGCTTTGTGTGTCTCTGGTGACTAGTATGTTTCTCACTGTTAACTCTCCCTGCCAATATGAGAAGAGACTGCTGTTATTTCAGTGGTTGTGACTCATATTCTGTTCAATGTGGATTTATTCAGCATCGATTGAACATGGAACAGTGTTAAAATGTTAATGTTAGGTTTAGGTCCTAATGCGACAACAAATTTCTCCTTTTATATGTTGAGCTGAAATTCTTTTGGAAACCCTGGTCTAGAATAACAGTTTTATCCTCATGATTTAGATTTGGACAAATTTACGGTCACAAAAGCCTCCATATTACATTACTTACAGTATTTCTGAGAGGAAGCTACACTGGTGAAGTGCTGTCTAAACCTCATCAGTCAATTACAGCTATTTTTATGGTCATGATTCAATATCAGTTATGATGATTGTCTGCCCATCAAGGACATGGCGAGGGAATTGAAATACCATCTTTTGCTTAATTCTGATTAATTTATGGAAATATATTCTTGTGTTTTTTCAGTTGAATGAATCTCATAAAGCAGCAAAGAAATAATCCAAGAGGGGATATTTGAGGAATTTGACTGCTTTCATTTTTAAGGCTTTAGCTGAGGCACAAAATATAACGGAACAGACGAGCTAAAGCACAGACTCGGTTTAAAAAACACACAGGATTTGTAATAGGATTCATGACTGGGGCTACAAGTGGGAGTGTAATTATCATTATTGCGATAAGCCAATGATTGTGTTGGGTATTTCTCTGCAGTTGTAATTTTCACATATTTAGTAGCTACAATTACCTTGATGGGCACATGTGTCAAGTGTGAGCTGTTTGTTTATGTAAAACATATGTATACAGACCTCTAGTTGAATTTCCACTTCCACCCATTTATCGGTTGCTTCTGATTATGCTTTGAAAGCTGGATGATGATTTTGAGCGCGTTTTCATGCAGGAGGAAAAATCCTATCTGTTTGATCTTGGAGGCAAAAATATGGGCAGCGCAACACAATCTCATCTCTTGTGTCAGCTATTCTTCTGCACCGTGATATTCCCATGGGAACACATTTCTGCTGCGCGAATCACAGTCAGATCAGTGCAGGCCGTTTCTTATCTGGACATGAAAGAAGGGAAGATGGAAGAGGGAGTGTGAAGGGGGGGGGGGGGGGGTAAAAGGAAAGAGGAGGATAGAGCCAGGGCTCTCCTGGGAATATTAATACCTGAAATTCACTATGTAGCCTCTTGAATCTAGCTCATCATATCATGAGCAGGTATTCTACTTACCCTGTTACAGTCCAAGATGCATCCTCTGCCTTGCTGCTTTGGCCCACCTCTCAGAGATTGATTGAGTAGATTAGACATTTATACTGTTTATGTGTGTGCCACAGCCTGTGTTACAGCATGCTTGGGGATTTTGTTATTAGCTTGGTCGTTTTCTTTTATTCGTCTGCGGTCATCACAAGTATAGTTGTTGTTTGATGGCATCACTGGTTCACTTCAGGTCAGCAGACCTGTTATTGCTGTTCAGCTGCAGGTGTAAAAGTCTTAATAAAACGGTTTTGCTTTAGTAAGAGATTCTGTGGAGCTGTGGAAGGGTTTTCTCAACTGAATAGGGGCTTGATTTGATCGGCAGACCCTGCAGCATGAAACCACAACGACGAGTACTGTTATCTCCACTCGCCCCTTCCACTCTGAACCCCCAGACTCCCACACTCAGTCACACGCACAGGCGTGTCTTATCCACGAGCAGCGTGACTTTCACCTCGGAGTGATGTCTATTGTCTGTGTAAGAGGAGACCCATTATGAGTGCTCTGTCCCAATAGAGACATTGTGCTACCCGCCATGCTCCCTTGTCCTTCAGCAGCGTCCTGAGATGACAGTAGATAAACAATGGGAACAAACAGTCACTCCCACCAGCATTGATCTGGCTCTCTTGCCCCTCCCCACTCTCACCAACAACGCCACATTGATTCCACCTACACTCAATTTATATGAAAGCCCCTCTACCCTACCTCCCTTTTCTACCAGGACTGACAAAAATGATAAATGACCAACCCTTTCCTCCTTCTGCCACCACCTCCCTGTGCCTTGTGCTGGCTGTCCGAGGCACTACAAGCCTATTTCTCCCCGCAGAAATCCAATAGACTTAGGTTCTCCTTTCTTGCAAGTGTACAGGGAGTGGGTTGTACACCGCTTCATCTCCTTCCTATAATTTCCACACATAAACATGTCATCGGTATAATTTCAACCCTGCAGGACATCCATATGCATGATGTCAAACCATCAAAAATGATGAATAAAGAAAATTATGTATTGCTCAGGCACATGCTGTAGGATTTTGCCTGCTGTGGCTACAGGCTAATAGTCTGCCATGCCACTCAAAGATGCAGTAGTATGCAAAGACTCCATAGTGGGGTCAATTATTTCTTTCTTGTTGACTTAATCAGTCCATTCTCTCAGTATCTGATTAATATGTTTACCATGCACTCATGTCTTTGAAATTGCAGATAATTCACAGACAACACCTTGGCTGTTTAATAATCTATGCATGGCAAACATTTATTTTCCTGTTTTTAATGGAGCTCATCTGCAGCTACAGATGTGCAGTTGCATTTTCTATATCTCTCCTCTCTGCCGTCCTTGAGCATTGTTGCCCTTCACTACCTCCCAGCTGCTAATAAAGGGTTGCAGTATACAAATGATGTCGTCTATGTTCTCATCTGTTGTTTATTGTACAGATCCAGTGTCCCCATGCCTGTAAATGGGGCACAGAGTGGCTATAAATAGATATACTGTGGTAGCGAGCTGCTGGTGGTTATCAGCAGTAGAGTGTATGTGTGTGGTGGTAGTGGTTTTTATTTGCCGTGTGAAAGTGATCAAGGCTATTGATGAAAGTGTTGGTTCCAGTCTTGTCGTTCTACCTGCTGCCCAGGGGAGTAATGCCGATGTGGAAAGTCTCCATTTCACATCTCAGCTTCACCGTTTTCTAATGATCCTTCCCACTTCGTTTTCACCTAGCCACAGTTTTCCCAGGGCTCCCACAGCTCAACCACACTGCTTTTCCCACTGTGAGGTAATCCATTTTACACTTCCTGCTGCTCTCAGATCCCCCCTGTGTCCCTATAGTTGCTGCTTGAGATCCCAGATCTAAAGAAGATGGGAGGTTTGGGAGCCTGCCTGAGATGAAATAGACTCTGAGAGTGCCATGTATATTTTATTCTCCTCTTCCATGTTTTTATTCATCTTGGTCCTAATCGTCCCCACATAATATGAATGTGTAATCATGCCATTACGCCTGTGACTGCTCAGGTTATCTTCATGGAGGAGGATATCTGTGTTCATGAGACATGACACAATCCCTCTAATGGGAGAAGGGTGGGATCTACCTCTGGGTCTTGCTCCAGTACAGTAGAGGTACAGAAATGAGCCCAATTCTCCAAAATTGTCATTGAACCCACTTTTGTTGTCTTACCGTTCTGTTCATAATTACATTCTCTTGTCTGGATTTGGAGATGAGTCTCTGCCTCTTTGTCCCATTACGGCGTCAGCGAATAACATTGCAATCATTTCAATTACGACAGCGCCGGGATCGAGGTCTTCAAGTAGGGCCTTGAGATGTAATTGGAGGGGCACAGGCGAATTGAGGAAAGGCATTTTTCTTCTGTGAAATTGCCTCAGTCTTGGGGACAGTAAATTGAGGTACTGAAAAATGATGTGATAATTCAGCCGCATGGTTTGGTAGGGGAAATGGTCTGAAAGTCACTTTCTGGAGAATTAGAAGGCAAAACTACATTTCCCTCCCGAGTCCTCTGTCCTTCACGCAGTGGCATGAAATGAATTGATGAGACAGAGGGAGAGGATGTGTCGGTGTAAGTGTTGCAGCTAGATTGAAACTGCCTGCTTGTGCATTCAGATTGGCTGAAGGGTGGGAGGCGGAAGCTGGAGTGAGAAGATGGCACAGTGTTCCACGTTATTTCACGGCCTAAGCCTTGAATCTCACCAGCCACAATGCATGCATAAAATGGAATTCACATTTGAGTTTGATTGATTCTATATTGATGAATGCCAAGGGTGGCTTAAGACAGAAAACCTGACTGTGGCTTTGGAAATGTAAGCTGTTTAAATGTGTGCTGTTTCTACATGTTTGGTGCTTAAGAAGAGCTTCAGAAAGCAGATAAGAATTTGTGCTTTTTGAAGTTTAATCTCCTGTAAGAAAGGGTAGAAAGTTCAATGGAAATGCAAAAATTGTGCCGTTCACTGCTCCGTGGCAATGCAAAGAGTTCACCTCGGCCCTTAGAGTAGATTCTTATCACCTCTACTTTTAATTAAAGATGTGTAAATGGAACATCCCTGAGTGGGCTGAGAGACAAGACAGAACCACTGGCATGTTGCATTTTCACTGCTCTCCTGTCAGTATTGAATCTCCACCATCCTCGCTCTATTGTGTCTTGTTTCTTAATCCCTTTGAGGCATCTTGCACAGTTACAGACCTTGCATAAGCACATTTGGTACTGTTTGCAGTGTTGAGATTAACAGGATTACAGATTAGGGATTACACTAGCATTATTCTTACCCATTTAACCTTGACCCCTGCCCTGCTACAAAATTCAGACATTCAGACCAAACTTGCCTTGTGATTACTTAAGTGTTGGCACAAAAACTCAGACAAATTTGGCTGGGATTGAAAACACACTAAATGCTTTGTTGTGAGATAGTGGGTGTTTGCAGATGTTTTTAATGAGTCTCTTGAGTCTTTGTCTGCTGTGATCCCCACACGTAATACACAAAGAGTGAAAAGTGACAATAACCGCAGCCTTTTGATAGCTGTCCTATTGATTACCCCCTCTCTCTATTTCCTTCTGAACACTTTCCATGCAGTTGCCTTTGAGGACACGTAACTCTGCCGTTTCCATGGAGAAAGTGCGGTTGCCAGGGACACCGAGGGTCATCGTTTATTTCTGTCAGTCACCAGCGAGGGGACAGCTTTGGGAGAGGGGCAGCAAGGGGGAGAAGGGGCACTTTAAGCTCCTGAGGGGCTCTGAGGTTCAGTTGCTTTAAAAGTTTATTTGTCGAAGGGATCACCTACAGCTAGTCCAACACGGCCTGACAGTGTTAATGTACTGAGACCCTCACACACCCAGGGATACTTTAGTCTTATTCACACTTTAAAAGAAGTGCAACAACAGTGCCAGGGATGGTGAGAGGTGGAGGAAAAGGGGAGCATGATGTGTGAGACTACATATGGCCAACCTTTAGTGTTGTTTATCCAGAGAGTTGTTCCAGCTGAGGGCCAGGCTCCTCACCGTCTCTCATTAATCTAGCAGTATGGCTCTGGCCTGCTTCCCATGATGTAGAGAGAGCAGGTTTGAGTGACCACCCACCCTGAGGAGACGCATTAGTCTGCTCTCCCTGTTGTCACCTGCTATTGTTTGCCCCACCACTTCATTCTGTCACCATCATTCAGCTGCTGGAAAATAATGACAGGCATATTTTAATTGATGTATTCAATGCGTTGAGATTGATCGTTTCTGTAGGGGTGTATTTCTCACTCATGTCTCGCAACCAGTCGGATTCCATTTCCACAAGGTTTGGTTGTTGATCACCATATCCATCTCTCTGCTTTTGTCCTTCACCTTTTCCTTTTCCTGGTCTATCTGCCACCTCTGTTTAGCAAGAGTTTTAGTCTACGTGCAGGTACAGAGTACATATTCAAGGTGAGATATTCCCGTCATTGAGAATGTAAAGGTTGGCTTTCAGTTATGCATTAGTCTTCATCTGCCTTTCCTTTATGCATGAGTTAAGGCTCTGACACACTTTGGCAGATTGAAATACTGTGGTCTCTGTGCACCTTTTGGCTGCTTTTTACCTTATGGATATGTCTACTGGCTATACCAGTGCTCATCAGCTTCTTCCAAACATAAAATATTCATGTTCTCTTTTCTACCTCCTCTGCATTTTTGCATCTATTATTTTGGATGAAGGAGGTGGTTTGTGGTTGAATCTTGGCTTCTTCTAAGGTATACATGGTGCATAAAGTAGAAGACACATTAGGTGAGATGGGTGTGCGGACATTTGAGATCCATTAGCCATTATTCTATTCAGCTGTATCCTCATCTCCATTACAGCCTAATGTATTGTACTGGATTTAGCTGGCCTGATCCTCACTACTGTAGCTTCTAAGGATGAGCATAGAGTCCAACATCTGCATTTTTTTAATTTTTTTTTTTTTTAGGTATTACAGCATTTCAGATTTGACATAATAACTTGTCATTTTGATGCAAGTGTTTTTCAGCTGGGTATTGCAACAACCACAGACACTGTAAAATTATGTTGAAACAAACATGTACAAAATAATACTGATCTGATTATTTAAAAAAAAATAATTGAACATTACACAGCAAGCCTCTCCCTAAAATGTCTACGGTCCAGTCCTACATGAGTAACTATCTGAGGAAGCACACACAGATATTTTATTATTTATATTTTGTCACTTCAGGTGTGCCAATGATTAATGTCTATTTATCAACTGGAAACGGTACACTGCCATTCTTAACAGTGTTTCCGTTGGTAAGGTTTTGCCATGGTGCACCGCCACAAAAAAAAAAAAACAATAGGCCTGCACATTAGGCTATGAATATTAAAGTCTGGAATTTAAAATTTTAAAGTTCTACACCACAGAGCAGTGCTTGCAGTGGTGGTGTCGTTCATCTTTGTTTGGTTCTGCTGCTTGTCACTACCAGCTCAACTACCCATTTGCGCATATCATCGGTAAACGTACTTGGACAAATTGCCCAAAATTTATACTATTTTCATTATTGAATGTTATTTAATTATTAAATGCTGTTGCAATGTACTTATTTTCTTTCTTTCTCTGTATTTAACATTAAAGGCATCATTAAATTGAAAGTTAGTAGTTATTAATTTATATTTTTTAAATAAATGCTTATGTTCCTGGGATGGAACCTTTAACTCTGATAGCAGATATCCTTTAGGGTTAGACAAGGCTGTCATTTCTGAAGCAAAAAGTCCCTCAATAGCTGAATGTTAGTGACTATGTTACTTACTTACATACATGCATACATGCATGCATGCATGCATGCATGCATGCATGAGGTTCTTTACTGAACATTGATCTTGGAAGGAAGCTAATTGATCAGCCATATTGTCAAGGGAATAATGTTAAATTTCTATAATGGTCCTGAAATATTGGAGAGATGTGGACAGAAATTAATATCAACAAAAGCTCGAGTCTGTTGCTTAGATTTTCAATTGGTCAAATTAACGCTATTTTGTGAAGGATCTCACTATTCTGTTTTCTCACAACTCTTTGATATTTCTTTATTTTATTTTCCTAAGAAATAACAGTGACTGTAACAATGAAATGATGCACTTAGTGTCAAAGTTTGACGTGTGTAGCAACAGTTACTAAGGAGGGCGGGACTCTAAACCTAAAATTGATAGCATAGGTAAAAATAGCACTCTTCCTCTCCAGAGACATGTAGGTTAACAGAGCAGTGAGCACTGGGTGTAGGTGAACCGTCATGTAAGGACACTGGCAAAGATAATGACCTGCTGATCAGTCTGCTTCACATATTACAGGTACAATAGGAAAACAAGAGACACTTGGTCTTATAAACAACAAGATACCACACTTTATCTGTATTATAATCACATTAAGTCTCAGATAATTAGTATTGCAAGGTAGCAAGTTTAATCACTGATAAAGGACAGACAACCAAGGAAGATGTAGTCGGTAAAGACCTTGGCATGAAAAAGGAAAGTATTCTGCTACCAACACAGATGCTCACAGCTAATATGCACACATTAATACATATTCCAAGTCGTATGTCATCACAGCATTTAGAAATGTTATCACACATTGCAGATTTCCTGTTGCGTCAATACAAACAGGTGGAGCACATAAACCCACCACACTCACTGAAGAGGAGTGCCAGCTATTTGACATTTTCTTCACTTCCCTGCATAAAAATCATTAAAAACAAAAAATATTAACAGAAGAAATTCATGTTTTAAAAAAACAAACCAAAAAAAACCCCATTATTTGTGCTTTCCTGAAAACCATATTGATTTCCACCCTTGGTAACTTCATTCCCATTTATTTTCCTCTTCCGACCACTCTAAAGGCATCTCTCTCCCTTTCTCAGTCTCACCCTCTCTCTCCCCCACATTCCGTCCTTCAGTTATAACTCTCTGTATCACCAGCTGAAGGTCAACATTAGGAGGCGGTCATCACTGGTGCGAATTGGGCAAGAAGTCAGGTCCTTCTGAGCCCATATTTGTTTGTGTTGTGTCACCGTTTAATCTGCTCTCAAGCCATGTCAACAGTATCATTAGTATCCATGCAGAGTCTATTGTCTCCCTGCAGACATTGGCCAAAGATAACATGTCCTCCACTCGGATTAATCATCAACAGAAAATTACTTTAAAATAGCTGTTTTCTTAAAGAGCAGGGCTTGGCAGTGTAAATGTTTATGTATGCATTCTGCCTCCATTTATAAAAGTTTTTTTTTTTTTTCATACACCACAGTATGAGCAATGAATTCAAAATCACATAAGGTTTTTAAATAAATTTATCAAGAAACAAACTATGGTACCAGTTTTCTCTGCCTGAAATGTGTGAACTTTAACAGCTCAGTTGTGTTGTAGTTACCTCTCACGCAGTATCTTAAACGACGGCAGCAGGAATGTGTAAAAGATATGGTCATGGAATGATTTTAGTAGTGCTGAAACGACAGATTTAGAAGTCAACAGGCAAAAAGAGCTACTTGTCAACAATTCAGTAGAATTCGGTGATAAGAAGCCTCATGTTAGCAGGTTGTTTCCAAAAGTGGTGACACAAGCCCCTTTAGTCCAAAATGCCAAAAAACAGGCCTTGGTGTCAGGTTAAAGGTCCTTTTCCTTTCTTTTCTGCGTCAGTGTTTTCAACAGCAGTCACTTCCTGTGGTTAATCATACTTGGATGTGCTGTGGCACGAGCTGTGGCTCCTTCAGAAACAAACAAACAGAGTCGGTGGGGGGGGGGGTCTTCAAGCGAGCAGGCCTGTTGTTTTTTCATCTGTTCACTGCGATATATTCACTCAACGCCTACTGGTTTTTTTCATGGCCTCTCTTTACATTAGACTCTGCCTGCCTGTGAGGAAGAAACTTGGACACGACTCAGAGAAAATAAAGGGTGATCTTTTGCATTGTGCTCACAGGGAGAATTAAGCGTCCCGTTAAGCTTAGCTCACAGGCTGGTGGGGGCAGAGCTACCCGCCAGAATGTTGACCATGATTACAATAAAGTGACACTATAGGGACCCAACTTTTCCCCATGTAATATAGTATGTACTTGAATAATAAAAGGATTACGGAATGCTGTTAAATAATTCACTATCGGGCTTCGCTGTCAATAATGTATCCAGTGTAATACTGTCAGATGGATGATGGTCGTCTATAGGATTCAGTATGGCCACTCTTGTATTTTTAATGTTACTCACCTTTAATTAAACCTTGTTTTATAGTGTTCCTAATAAACCCTTTCATGGCATGATCAAATCTATTTTATGTCTAATTTGAGCCTGATGAGTCTTGATGGGTTTGGTGGGCACTGTTTAATGTCTTTGGGTTGAGATGGTTGCGACTCTACACTAATGTGGTGTCTAGGGTTTTATAAAGGCTCGTGTGCATGTGCACCTCGATAGCTCTCCAGTTTAATGGACGGAGTATTTCCATGCAAAGGTAATGATGGTCTGTCTCTTGACTCTGCTGGGCCTCTAAATGGAGAAATGATGTTTTTGTAAGGGACTAGTTCACACTGTTCCTAGACTCTGAATTTGTACTTCTCACACTTAGCTTGATGGAAATTGACTAAAGGGCTCTTGTAGTATGATAGGTTTGCAGAGGTAGGGGGATGTGTAATAAATATGGTAAGGGGACCCAACTAGGATCCTGTTGTTGCTAGCTCTGTCGGTCATTGTCATCCTTTACTCTACCTTTGTTTGCTCCCTTTCACTCCTTTTGTTTTTCTTCCTTCTCCTGCACTCCATTTTGGTTTTGTGTGAATTTGAAGGAAATGGAAGGCGAGTGTCCCCGCAGGTGATGGCTTCACTTGTATGCAGTCACACAGCCCTACTGGACTGAATTGGGTATTGGCTTACCCCGAGGCTTTGTTGTCACTCACATTCTGACTATTGATTGCGTGGAGGCTGCATGAGCAAGTGTGTGTGTGTGTTTACATTTGTGCACGTAGGGGTTAGGTATGTGTGTGTAGGGGGGAAATTGGCAGCTCTTACTTTGTGTAGGTGAATGCAAGGAGAGAATACTTCGGAGTGAACTTTTGGCTTGTTGGCATGGGGAGTACACACACACATCACCCACACAGTGATAAGCCTACACAACAAAAGAACGCAATGTGTCATTTGTTCCATAGGAGCTGAAGTTTCTGATTTTAACTTTATTTTTCTCTGTGTTGCTGTTTTTCTAGGTCAGGAGATTCTGTCCTGAGGGAATGGTGCAGCTGAGATGACCTGTGTGACCTTACTTTCCTCAAGAGATCATCCTCCAATCAAAAGAGTGGCGCAAAACCAAGCCGGGACATGGTTGGCAGGTTTGCATGATGGACAGGTGATGGAGTCTTCCATCATCTTTCTCCACCAGTGACTCGGCCTGCCAGCCCTCCCTCTGAGGTATAAGTGTGTACCAGCGGTCCAAGGCCCCCCATTTCTTTGCCATGGTGACATAAGCAGCGCTGCAAAATGAGGGAGAGCCAACGTGAGACCGTCTCATTTCTTTCTCCAGTAGCTGCTGCAGCTGCTACCCTGATGCCGTTTGTACTTCACTTGATAACAAGACTGACTTTGTTGTGAGAAGTCCATACCTGATATTTTCTAACTGCACAGAGACAGACTGTCCCCAAGGCGTGTTGCTGGGCCAGTGGGGCGGAGTGGTGTGGTCTGAGACGATGCTGGGATGCGTGACACGCCTCCGTCGGCTGGTCCGTCTCCTCCCCCTGCAGACCTCCCTCCTCCTCCTCTTCCTCTTTTGCACCATCAGCGTCTTCATCTCTGCCTACTTCCTTTATGGCGTCAAGCGGGAGCTGGAGCCATCAGGAGGGAGCACTTCTGGGTCCGAGGGGGCATCTGCTGACTCTGATGACCAGAGGGTCACTCCGTCGCGGCTGCTACCTTTGCGGGGTGTCTCAGGGGGCCCTGGGATGGATCCCGGAGGAACCAGGACAGATCCAGTGGTTCTGGTGTTTGTGGAAAGCCAGTATTCGCAGCTGGGTCAGGAAATTGTGGCCATCTTGGAGTCTGGCCGGTTTCGGTACAGGACTGAGATATCTCCCGGTAAGGGAGACATGCCCACACTGACGGACAAGGAGAGGGGGCGTTTCACACTGGTGATTTATGAGAACATTCTCAAGTATGTCAACTTGGATGCCTGGAACAGAGAGCTGCTGGACAAATACTGTGTGGAATATGGAGTGGGCATCATTGGCTTCTTCAAGGTTAGGACAACACAACACTCCCTCTGTTCCCCCCCCTCCTCCTCCCCTCCTTTCTCTCACTCACACCTTCTGCCCTGTCCATCTGTCTCCACCGTCTCTAAGGAGATAGGATTCACAGGGTTGGAAAGACCTGCCTGGTTCAATATCACTCAGTCCCACTGCACTGTTACTCTTATGTTCTCTCAGTCTCTTGTTTTTCTTTATTCTGCAATCTGGCCCGCTTCACTCCTCTTTTACAGTCCCTTGTTTCTTCTCCTTTGTTTTCTCTCCTTCTGTTTTACTTCTAGCGATCCAATCTTCAGCCTCTCTAACCATTTCATCCTCTATATCTCTCTTCCTCTCTCTCTCTCCTTCTCCCAGTAATCCCTAGCTGAGCCTGTTTGCCCAAGGCCAGTTTTCAGGTCTTATGGTTTTAATCACCGTCTCTGAGCCATGGAAAGAATATAGAAAGAGATGTGGAGGCATGGAGGGTGGTGCAGTGATGCTAGGCGGTGTAGGTGAAGGTTAGAAAAGTCTGGCGGGATTTACTGTCTATAGGGAGGAGATGAAGAGCCGATGTGTGCATCCCAATGATGTGGACACACGGCAGTTCATCTGCTCTCTGAACCAAAGTTTTCCAAAGAGGACACATATTCCATCATGGCCAATATTATCAGCCAGTTTTAATTTAACACAGATATCTGTATCAGCATAATGGCTCAGTAAGAACCATTAAAGTGCATTAAATTAAAGGGCAAAATATAGCAGAGAGACTAAGTGATATCTCCTGCAGACAAATACTACTTTGGACAGAATTCTTCCATCACACTTCATGTGCCGTCATATGACCCAAACCTAGTACCAACTCCTCGTTTTGTCTTGGCTCCTTTGAGCCCTCCTCTTGTTACCTCATTAGCTCATTCTGTGCCTCATTTCCTCACATTTATGATGTGTATATAATCATATCACATAGCCTTAAACTAAAATATAAGCATGATAAAGACATAACATGCCCTGGACCTCATTCTCCAATATAAAGGAATGTCAGATGAATATTAGTTTGTGTTGTTGGAGGGGAAAAAAGATTGGTTATTGTTGTAATCAAACTTTTAATAAAAAACCCAAACTTTATTTTTTAATTATTATTATTGCTTAAGCATCGACTCCAGGTTATTGAAGCTCAAACTGACATTTTAGTTGTTTAATAAAATGCAAATTATTAACATTACCGTAATGTTAACAATTTGCATACGTAATGTCATTACGTAGAGTTTGGTCTATAGAAACAAATTGCCACAAAATGTCAAAGCGTAGTTTCTGACCAGCAGTCTGAAACATGAACAAATTCAGTCTATAAATCTGTTTGTTTTTTTAAAGTGATGGGCAAATATCTGTGCCCACCATGTGGACATCACACATATCAGGTCAGTGTTAACTTTATTATGCTGTGTCCAACGCCCACTCACACATGGTGGTAACATTTTAAGATGAAGCCCACAAAGTAAAAGTGCAGGACAGAGTAGGAATTGTATATCTGTGGCAGTAGAGATGTGACAGAATTGGAGAATGACAACTTGAGGAGGGTGAATCTAAATGAATAATCACTGATCCCTCAGCCTCGGCACACAGCAGGAGGTTATTCATTTTAACTGCAATCTTGCAGCATTGCAGATTGAGCATAGCAGGTAGGAGCTGTCTCCTGCCTTCACGTTTGAGTAGGCCTGACATTCCTTATTTCGCACATGATTGGAGAAATTGGGGAATTATATCCAATACATTTCTGTCTTCATCATTCCAGTGTATGATGAATCTGTGTGATTACTCTCTGTCTCTGTTTTGATTAGGCCAATGAAAACAGTCTGCTCAGTGCACAGCTGAAAGGCTTCCCCCTGTTTCTTCACTCCAATTTGGGTCTGAAGGACTGCACAGTCAACCCCAAGTCCCCCCTTCTCTTTATCACTCGATCTGGGCAGCCCCTGCCAGGTCCGCTCCCTGGAGATGACTGGACCGTGTTCCAGTCCAACCACTCTACGTACGAGCCCGTGTTGCTGGCTAAGACCCAGTCAGCTGAGAGTGTCGCCTCGATGGGGCAGAACGCTGCCCTGCTCCCTTCAGTGGTGCAGGACCTCGGGCTTCATGACGGTATTCAGAGGGTCCTGTTTGGCAACAACCTGGTCTTCTGGCTGCACAAGCTGGTGTTTGTGGATGCTGTGGCCTTTCTGACGGGAAAGAGACTCTCACTGTCCCTGGAGCGCTACTTGCTGGTGGATATAGATGATATCTTTGTTGGCAAGGAGGGAACCCGCATGAAGGTGCCTGATGTAAAGGTGAGTTTGCGTCTGATACCTTTTTTACACTGAATAAAACATCTCTCTTCACATCTTGTGTGAAAAAGTTTAGCCTTGGCAGTAATTATCATTTTTTTTCCTGGATCATGTGACTCTGCAGTATGGTTAGGAATCTTAGTTGTAGGGCTGATATGTTATGCATACAGCACCTCTGAGCCGATATATTAAAGATACGTGTGTGGCATCTGGCTGTACAATACAATATGATATGATTCATACCCAAATCACGATGTAGAGCGATTAAGCACAAGATTATTTGTCAAGTAAAACCATGACTTTTCACAAACACATGCCTCACATATAAAGTCATACAAAAGCTAGGACGCCCCCTCGGAATCTTTGATTTCTTTACCATATAAATGTCTGAGATTCAATTTTTTTTTATATCAATCAATCATCAATACTAAGACATGGAGCACATGTACCAAAAGAGATTAAATTAAAGAAATGTTTTTTAAAAATATGTTGGTTTATTCAATATATTTTGGAGGAAAAGTTACTTTTCTGTCCATTATTCCTTCCAATGCCTGAAATGCAGATTGAATGCACCTGCTCAGGTGCACCAGATGAAAATTGTTAAAGGCTTTTTCAGAATTCCATATTTTATATAATAAGGCGTCCAAACTTTTTCCCCACAAATAAATTATGGATTAGGATTTAGTTACACATTTTTAAGAGTTTTCTTTAGTTTCATCTTTTTAAGTATTTTTCTCCACCTTTTAGTAGAGTTTAAATAAAGATAAAAATCCCAGATGTTAAGATATGGTGAAGAAAACTTGCGTGTAATAGGGGGCATCCTAACTTCTTGCTCCCTCGCCAACTCAATATAGTATTCATCGGCAAATCCATGGCACATGTTAATCTGGGTCTTCAGAAAAGAAAAACTTTATTCAAATAAATTGTAACACTTTTAAATAAAAGTAAAAATATATTCTATTGAATGGGTTGAATTGTATCAATGTAAGCATTGAATAACTGATGCATCTTGATATCATTCCAAAATTTTGATTCACTTGAAGCTTCACACGCGTGTTGTATCGGTACATACTGGATAATCTTCCCAACCCTATTCTGCAGTACAGGCTCTAACTATGATCAGTTGTGATGAAACACAAAACCTCAGCGATCTGTTTTTCAGCTAATTTTCAGTTTATAACATGTGCAAATAGCTTTTTTTTGTGAAAGATGCAACAGTATCATCAAGCCTAAAGTGAGAATTTTTCCTGATTCAGTTGAAATTAAAGTGACTGCTGTTCTCTGTTCATAATGTCAAGCACGATAAACCCATAATAAAAACAGACTGCAAATGTGTCTACTGGCTGCGACTGTATGTATGACTGTGTGAATTTGTTGAGAATGAAATTCATCACAAAAACAAACTAAAACCACTTAAAAATTCTTCAGTGATTTCTTTTAAAAAAGTCATCCTTTGACTGGAATAAAGAAAGTGCCTCACACGTATCATGTGCTACCCTCTGCCAGTCATACAGAAACCCCTTCTTTCCCTCCTCTCCTTTTGAATGCATTTGTCCCAGTAGGCCGCTCAAAGCTGACAGGCCCCACTGCTCACACTGTCACAGAAGCTCCTCAGCAATGAATATTTCAGGGGCCCAGAGACATACAAAGAATGTTGAAAAGCTCCGTGCCTGTGTCCCCTCAGAGTAGAACAGACCCCCTCACATGTGGAGGCTGCGGGTGTAGAAAAAGTTGTGGAGAAAGCATCAAGGCCTCCTCACTGGCAGCGCAACAGCAAGCTTTTAGGAACGAATCACACCCTGACAAGATGGAGAAATCTGAGCAAGAGAGAGAGGGTGTGTGCTGGGAGTCTCATCCAACATGGAGATCAAATGAAACAAACACCCGAATCAGAGGAGAGCAAAATATCAAACAGAATGAAGGAGAGGAGTGAGGCAACTGGGAGTGGATGTTGGATGTTTACCGAAAGAAACTTGCAGAATGAAATATGTATGTGGGCACGAGTGTGCTTGGGTTTGTGCTTCCTCATTAATGCACTCGTGAACCAGTATGAGCACATTGTATATTGACTCACTATCCCTTCCTCCTACCACTCCAGGCCCTGTTAGAGACACAGAGGGAGCTACGCACCCATGTACCCAACTTCACATTCAATCTGGGCTTCTCAGGGAAATTTTTCCATGCAGGTAAATGCGACCTCTACAACTGGTAACTCTGCTGTAATAATATGCAATTTCCCCAACTTCATTGTATTTCTCATTCGTTGGTGGCTGTGGAGGATCATGGGATTTTGTGGTCCATTCAGAAGAACATTTCATGCCCTAAGACTAAAATCTATCCATTCATTTTCACATAAATTTAGAACTGTGCAACCGTTTTCTCTAAGGCACATGTGTAGGGAGTCGCATCAATGCAGCCTATTATTATTATTATGATGATGATGATGATGATGATGAAGAATCCAGAAATTATTAGTATACATATTTTTGAAAAGCTGGAGCAGATAAGTCAACACCATCCAAAAGCTGAAACAAAGCAAAACTTGCCAATGAATTCCACCAGGGACCAACAGCACCCATTAATGTGAAAATTCATTTAGTTAGTTTGGATCTTCTCTATATTGATTTTTTTATTTTTTTTTGTAAATTGGTTGAGGTTTGCCCAGAGTGCTTGCTTGGATGTCTAAGCCTTTAAACAGTACAGGAAGTCCTGTTCCTGTGTTTGCCTCCTACCACCGTCACTCTAATATTTGAACTTTCCTCCGTTTTCTCTCCGCCTCATTTCCTCCTTTTTTCATCGCTGGTCACTTTTCACCTTTGCCACTTCTTTATCACTGTCCACATTTTTATCTCTGTAATTTCCTCTCAATCCATCACCTCTTTTCTCCCTTTAACCCTCCCTGATCTTTCTTCTGCTTTCTCCCTCCATGCCTGTCTGATTTCTCACCCTCATGTCTTTCCTCTCTCTAATCTCCAGGATCTGATGAAGAGGACCTGGGAGATGACCTGCTGCTTTCCTATGTGAAGGAGTTCTGGTGGTTTCCTCATATGTGGAGTCACATGCAGCCTCATCTTTTCCACAACCAGTCCGTGTTGGCTGAGCAGATGTTACTCAATAAGAAATTTGCTATGGTGAGTCATAGGGGCAAAGGTCACATTACAGCCACTGATGCATATGCTATTTTTAACATGTGTGCTGGATGTTAAACTTTGCTTACCGTTTCCTGTTCCAGTGGTTCCCAACCCCACTGTAGCATCGTAAATTTCTGATGACCCCAGACATTCAAAATGGAGACATTTTTCTCTTGGAGGTGTCTTAGCGGGGTCAGGCAGGCAAAGAAATCTTTCCATTCTTGTTTCGGTCCGGTTTTCTGACTGCGATTGTGTCCAGGGAGGTTGAAGTGTAGTAACACATGCAGTCACATGATCGGGTCAATCAAGATATACCCTGTCAGATATTATATCCTGCATTTTATTTGAACTGGAGTTTTATTAGGAAAAACATTATAATTGTTTTGAAATGTATGAGGAATCATTAACAAATTTGTAATTATTAAAAAAAAAAAAAAAGTATCAATTACTAGAAATTTCAGGTGACCTCATTTGAATTCCAGGTGACCCCATGGTTCAAAGACACCGTCCTATTGATTCGGAACCTTTTGTTTCTCCACCCACAGGAGCATGGGATCCCCACTAACATGGGCTATGCGGTGGCACCCCATCACTCTGGCGTCTACCCTGTCCACATGCAGTTGTACGACGCCTGGAAGAAGGTTTGGGGCATAAAAGTCACCAGCACAGAAGAGTACCCACATCTGAAGCCTGCCCGCTTCCGGCGAGGTTTCATCCACAGTGGAATTAGCGTAAGTGCACTCGCATACACCCAGGCACCAATAAGTCCTCATTATCTTGTTACCTCTGGCCGGTTGCTGGGCTTCTCAACATTTGTTACATTTTCAGACCATAATTGCTCACAGGGTTCTCTTCCTCGTCTACATCCACACATGGCCGTCTTTCATTCATTAAATTTCGCTCCTCCATTTCTCGTCTCTTTAGTCCCTTTTTGTATTTGTTCTCCTATGTATCCTCCTATCTTCCCATTTTTTTACTCTTACCTTCATTTACTGTACATCAAGCTGCAGAAGTTACTTAAAATGATCGCCATTAACCCCTACTCTGAGCTAAATCCACCCACTTTGAGAGTTACTCAGTGACCATTTGGAGTACGTTCTCTCCTTTTAGTGTTTTTTAAGACGGTACTTCCCAACAGGACGCTGTAGCTGTAATGCACTATTCACAAACACCACAATCCTTGGACAAAAACGGTAATTTTACCTTGGAGATCTGCTGCCTTGGTCAGTCAGTTATGAGTGTTTTTAGACATATTTTCAGGGCTAAACTAATGATCCATTCACGGCAGCAGTTCTGGAAGGTAAAAGTAGTATTGTCAACAGAGTCTGATGGCTTTGAAAAGAGGGACTAAGATAAACGAAACTCCCTTGGAAGGGCAGATTTTGTTTTACACAAAGTACATGGATAATACCATTAATACTCAAACAGGTTACTCTGTCTCAGCATCAGCCTCATAAGCTTTTTTGATTTTTAGAAACTTGCCAATTTTTAGGGTTAAATAACACTGATGTCTTTTATCACAGTTGTCATAGAATTTGGATCAGGTTCTGCTTTGAGGAACATTGTTATACTTTTAGTACCTTTTAAATCATTCATGGGGCTTTATATGTATGTTCTCAGCTTAGTGATTTATGTATGGTTTTAGAACTGACTTGTTTCATGTATATTTTTAGTATAGATGTATGTATGATTTAATGTATGGCTGTGATTTCTATTTTGTAACTTCTGCTGTTGCTGTCTTTGCCAGGACACTCTTGAAAAACAGATTTTTAATCTCAATAAGCTTTTTACTGGTTAAATAAAGGTTAAAAACTAAAACAAAAATAGTTTCCACTTAAAAAATGTGTTTTTGTATGTTGTACCTCTGTAGTCTTCTTGAGGCGTTATCCTCTGACAGAGACACTGTGGGTAACGCTTTCTAGCAGGGCTCTGCAACATAACAGAGACTGACATGTCTGGCACCAGTGTAACAAGTGTCCGCAAACAATCAGTCGCTCAAATGTCAACACTAAAGAAAGTGAAGACTTAAATCTCCTGCAGAATAATATGAGCATATTATGAGAGCAAAATAAAAGTTGCCCAGATTTGATTCAGGAGGTTCAAAAGAAAGAAAGAGAAAATCTTATCTGTTTCTTTCCCAGGTTGACCTTCAGTGCTGATAGCAAACAGTGTAGCCTCAGTCCAGTTCCTTTGTAGTGTTGGCATTCAGTCGGCCTGTGTGGTCTCAGCGCTCTACTCCCGTCCTTGAGATAGCGCAGTCTGAATGGCCAGTCTCCACTGCTTACTGATGATTGATATTCAGTTCCCCAGACACTCCAAACTGTAAACGCATTTCCATGAATTTCCATATAGACTCAGAATGAATAAGAGGTTTGCTTTTCCTAGATGAGCTGCATAATATGAATGTTATTGAAAGCAAACAATGTGTGGGGTAACCGCCTGGAGTACTGACAGCTCTGCTCCGCTCTCGGTGGAGGGATGATGGTGTGTGTGTGTTTATATGTATTAATTTGTTTTGGATTTTTTTGTGTGTACATCATTCATATTTTCCTCACTTCTTTCCTGCCCTTTTGGTTGGTTTTGTTTCTATCATAGGTGCTGCCGAGGCAGACGTGTGGTCTTTTCACACATACGATCTTCTATAAGGACTACCCTGGAAGTCCTAATGAACTGGACAAACTCATCAATGGAGGCGAGCTCTTCCTCACAGTTCTGCTCAACCCTGTGAGTCAAACAGATCCACACATGTACAGTTTTTGTCTCAGGCACTTGGAAACCCATTTAACTGGTGGTGCAAATTGGAATTTAAACAAGGGAGAGGACAATGACTACTCACTGACTCACGCAGTGATGTCTGTATTATGGCATTGCTTTGTGAATGGTTCTTTTATCCGAGTGCATTTTTGAACAGTCTCTGTTTTCACAGCATGTTTTGTTTAGCAATGTTTCAACGTTTATTAGCGTCTCTGCAACAAATGTCACCCCGCATAGTTTGCAGTCTGCTATATAATGTTCTCTCACTGTGTTATTTAAAGCAGACTGTTTCTAAAGTATTGATTAATGTGTTTTGTCCTTTTGTTGAAGCAGTTTTTGTGATTGTTTGGTCTTATTTGATCTACTTTTTCTTAAAATTAATTTTGTTTAAATGGGATGCACTCTGTCAGGTGTGACATTGCTGAGCTGCATCACTGTGATGTGAATGAGGCCATTAAAGTTCATTTTATAGCAAACAAACTCTTTAGTCAGCTTTTCATGACGTTACACATTTCCAACGTGTTCTATAGTTTATGCTTCCCCAGCCTTCCCCCCATTGTAATATTTATTGTTATACTGTCATCTCCATCTACAGATTAGTATTTTCATGACCCATCTGTCCAACTATGGGAATGACCGCCTTGGTCTCTACACCTTTAAAAGCCTGGTGATGTTTGTCCAGACGTGGACGAACCTGAAAATGCAGACCCTGCCACCGATTCAGCTCGCTCAGAAATATTTTAGTCTGTTTCCTTCAGAGAGAGATCCCCTCTGGCAGGTGAGTAGGTGAAGATGGTCAAAATGAAATGTATTGATTTATGCATCTATTATTTTATTTACCAGTGATAAATGTTAATGAAGTGACAATTTACCTGTGATATTGATAGGAAAAAAAAGTCCTCTTATTATTGATTTGAAATCTAGCCATAGCAGCCGCAGGGGTAATGGACTGCATCATTTAATTAATGGATGCACAAGGATGCCGTTGCCCTGCTACCATGTTTTTATGAATGACGACTTGAAGATTTAAGATGACCATTTACAGTCTAGTTGTTCCAACAGTATAAATCTTACAAAATTTCACGTTGTTAACTTCAGAACAAACAAAGGATTGTTTATCTTTCTGTGGCTACAGGATCCTTGCGAGGACAAAAGGCACAAGGACATCTGGTCCAAAGAGAAAACATGTGACCGCTTCCCCAAACTGCTTGTCATCGGGCCTCAAAAAACAGGTGACGTGCAGTCCTTTAACACCCCCTACAGGACAGGCTTACAAATAGAATCCGAAGGCTCTCAATCAGCTCAGTCTTTTACTTTGTGGTTTAAAATGTCAGGATTTCTTTCTTTTTTACAAAATCCAATTATACATTAACCTGTAATGTTTATCTATTAATGTGTGCACTTTAACTTCTGCTTTTGTCATCATTCTGGCGTTCACAGGTACAACAGCACTCTATCTGTTTCTGGGTATGCACCCGGACCTGACCAGTAACTATCCCAGTAAGGAAACCTTTGAGGAGATCCAGTTCTTTAATGGGCACAACTACCACAGAGGCATCGACTGGTAAGAAACTATACAGGCTCGCATAGATGATACCTCAGAGGTTTAAGTCCATTTGATGCTTGTTTGTGTGTTTCCATGCTGTTTTTTGGGGTTTTTTTTTCGCTTTACAAAACAAGCTCCTTTGATTTGCAGCTGCTATTCCAACTACATCTTAGATTAATTATGAATCAAACTCTAATCTGTAAGCACAGACCAAATTTGCCTTTCTGTGGTTAAAAACAAAAAAAAAACATTCAAATGTGTTTTTTTCCCTTTTTCTTAATGAGTCTGTGGTCTCTGTGCAGTACATAAAGTAAATCCATAATTGCAATATTCCTGCAACATACATGTATTTTTTAGGGTTTCACATCAAATTGAGCCACAAGTCCCATTTCAAAGAGCAAGAGCACCAACATAAATGATATCTATTGTGTTTTCCTGGAGGTTTAATTGATTCAGACCTGCATCAATGAGAACCAGCAGTTTCACACAGAACGGTGCCTCAGAAGAGTCACGAAAACCAAAATTGATTTGGCAGGCTGAAATTTTATTTAAGCGAACTGGCCAAATATTATCATTGTACAGAGTTGTTGGATTTACTTTCTCTTTTTCTCGGTGGATGCGGGGTGCCAAGCTGTTGCACATGGGCACTCACCCACACAGCCTACAGAGAAATGATCTTCATCTACACAGAGTTTGGACCACATTAACTAAAGCTGCTTGTGACACTTCATATGCCTTTGTTTCAGGTATATGGAGTACTTCCCTCTTCCCTCCAACACCAGTTCAGACTACTACTTTGAGAAGAGTGCCAACTACTTTGACTCTGAGGTGGCTGCTCAGCGGGCTGCTGCTCTCCTGCCCAAAGCCAAGATTATCACCATCCTCATCAACCCAGCTGACAGAGCTTACTCTTGGTACCAGGTCTGTTATCAACCACCCACAACTCGAAAAGAACCTAAAGAGTGTTAACTCTTCAGGTGTAAGATTTAACACCACCCACTACTGTTCTTTCTGCACGAGTCAGTCATGACTAAATGACTACTTGTGCAGGAAGTAAATTCGTCGATTTATTTCAGATATCTTTAGGTTTGGTTTGTGCAACACGAGTCCTGAGATTAATCGGATATAATTAAATAATCCTATGCATCTGCCGGCAGCACCAAAGAGCCCATGATGACCCGGTGGCATTAAAATACTCCTTCCATGAGGTCATCACAGCAGGCCATGACGCTCCAGTCAAACTACGGGTCCTCCAGAACCGCTGTCTGGTGCCAGGCTGGTATGCGATCCACATGGAGCGCTGGCTCAACTACTACCACTCCAGCCAGGTCAGTATATTCATGCAAAACCTACTTAGCATCAAGGTAAAGTATGTTTTTCAGCAAAATCAAGCTTTATGCTAACTGTCAGTATTTTTTAAGGATAGTTGCAGGAAAACTGTGTTTTGTTTTTACTTCTTTGTGGTTGGCAAATGGAAGGAAGCATGTGAGAGACTCACTTGGGTGAAAAACCAATGAATTTTGTTTCAAAACTGACAGGCTTTCACCTCCAAACACAACAGACTTTAATCCCTCAGGTTACTGCTGTGGTGCTGCTTGTTTACCACTGTTCTTAGCAAAGTTGTTGCTTATAAAGCTAAAATAACATTAATAATGGAACAATAAAACAAGCCCGACAGTATAAATACATTAAAATTCACACAAATAAAAGCTTTTCTAGAACAGAGTTTAAGAAAACTTTCTAAAGCAGTTCTAGATCTACAAGAAGTATTCTCAACGGGTAAGTCTAGCCAAGAATCCTAGAGCCCAGATGCATCCTGGGAATGACCAAAAGGCCAATGACTTATCCAAGTTGGTGACTGAGTTCATATGTACAGATTATGAGTGACATTTATTTGAGGTTGTCAGAGTTTTTACCAGACTTTGTTTCATCTGTTATTCTTACAGCTGTTGGTCTTAGACGGGCAGATGCTGAAGACTGAACCCGCCTCAGTCATGGACAAAATCCAGAAATTTCTAAGTCTGGCAAACATCATAAACTACCATAAAATCCTAGCGTGAGTGTTGACTTTCAGGTTATTCTTGTACTGTACCATTTGTCTTCTTTTGTAAAAGTTTGATTAATTCATTATTCACTATAAAATGAGGAGTGATTGACTGATAGTGGTTTTTAATGACTCCATTTAACATACAGGTTTGACCCTAAGAAAGGGTTCTGGTGTCAGCTGCTTGAAGGAGGGAAAACAAAGTGTTTGGGAAAGAGCAAAGGGCGGAGATACCCTGACATGGATCCTGAGGTATCATCATATAACATACACTTAAGCATGTGTTTCCATTTCACTTATTTGTCTTGTTTTACCTCGTATGTGATCTCATCGTATCTCTCTCTCATCCTCAGTCCCAGGCTTTCCTCAGGGAGTACTATAGGGATCACAACATCGAGCTGTCAAAGCTCCTCTACAGGATGGGCCAGCCTCTGCCCAGCTGGCTCCGAGAAGAGCTGGTCCACACCAGGTAGCAGCACGGCAAAGGAGAACACAACTCCACACACTGAACCACTGCTCCACCCTGCTGGGGGGGACTGAAACGCTGAAGATCCCAAATAGTTTTGACCATGAAAGAAATGTATCAAATAGGAGATCAGAGGATGCGTTGCCCAAATACACCCCAAACAACTGTGATCTTCCATAGCAAATGGATGTTGAGTAAAGAGAGCCTCAGTGCTGACTGTCGAGCAGCTGAACGCACTCTGCTCTCTCTCTCTCTCTCTCTCTCTCGGAGTCTCAAAATGCCATTACCCCCGACAAGGCGAACCAGGAGCACGGACGCCTTAATGAAGGCCTCCAGTACGCCCTGAAGCTGAGGAGGAAGAAGAAAAGCCCCCTGATGTACAGGGGCAGCCTTCAGTGTTTGATAATCACCTGTTCTTTGTAGTCAAACCTTCTCTTCCTCACATGAACTAAAAACTGAAAATCGAAGGAAGGCAAAAGTCTGAAGTCTTTAATGTTGAAAATGGGACAGAGGTGAACACTGATCAACCCTCGCTTCCACCATGAGTTGTGGTGTTTGGCGCACATAAAACCAGGCGATGCAACATTGACTGAATGGATGAGAGCCTCATTGACAGAGACATTGGTTGCAAATGCCTTTGTGTGAGTGTTTGTATGAGAGGAGAATGGGACATCTGGAGTCTTGACTCGGGCTGCATGTTGTAGCCTTATTTGATAGGCCTTGGTAGAATCTAGTTATCACATTTACAAGTGCCAGGACAGAATCTTCATTAAAATATTACCACATGGACTTTTAATTTTTTTTGTTTTGTTTTTTTAAGATGTATGTTATATTTTGTTTTGTTTTCCCCCTTAGCCCGGAGATTGTTTTTAACATTTCTTTTATGCTGATGGCAATGCATTGTTGTAGAATGTACCAAACTTAAACTTTTTTTTTTTTTTTTAATTTCCATTTCAGTCTTTCATGCAGGCCAGATGTACAGTAGATGAGGTTGTTCAGCTCAGCCTCCTCTAAAGTCAGTTTCATGACCACTAAGTTGACAAAAGCAGGAACGGTAGGATACATGTCGAAAGCACAATATTTAAAGTACTCACGTGAACATCCATTGTGGACGTACAGGTTACTGGAAAGCACACTAACATAAAGGATCCTACTACAATCTGTGAAGAAGAGCATAAGCTAGCTACTGTATGTTAACTACGCACTCTGGTCCAAGAGATTCACATAGTGTACAGAACAAGATTGTGCATTTCAGATCGGTTTTCCGCATTGGGTTTTTTTTTGTCTGAACTGTATATGTTGTCTTTTTTTTTTGTTTGCTTTTTTGTTTCATTTGGTAGATGAAACGAAGTTTGGGAAGAAAAAACAAAACGTCTCTGGGAAAAGCCTGTAAAGTTCCCCGGCTGACCAACAGTACGCCCAGTGAGACTATACAGACATTTGGTTGTCGGTTAAAGTGTTACTACTGCAACTAGATGTCAAGCATAGATAACGAAAAGCTGCTCTTATTGCAATAGTTTTGTACAATGTTCTGATGTAATAACAATGCACATGTCGGTCCTTTATTTCCTGACTTTGTAATGTACATAAACGCAACACTCGGTAGACCTAAATTATTGAATGTGTTTGGGTTTACTCTCTCCATCAGCCCATTCCCATAGTGTGAAATGTCAGTGCTGTACTCGGGGGAGTTTGGAGTCTGTCGTCGTACGGAGGTGTGTCGATAAGATTGTCTCCTCATGTCCTCTCACTGCCAACTATTGTACAGAGGTACTGAGTCGCTCCATTTAAAGTATTAAGTGATAACACATAACAGCAACGATGGTACTAATCTCCTGGACTGTATGATAAAGATTTGTAATTGTTGTCAATAATTTTTACAGTGTAACTAATATTGTCGGTGCTTTTTAATTTGCAAATAAAACACCACTGTATTTTTCAGTAGATGGACTCTTCTTGCTTCATTCTTTTTTTCCCTTCCTCACAGGGAGACTTCTAGAAACTCCAGAATCTGTCACATCAGGCTGAAAACATAGCCGCTCAAAGCCTGATGTTGTTGTGTTTCGGTTTCCGTTTGTGATTAAGTGCTTTCAGGCGGCATAACTAATGTCAGGTAGATTAACTCTGTACATGTAGTATGTAGTACAGACACGGTAAGAAGAGCCTGTTTGCATCCAGTCGTAGATTTTCAACCTCAGCGATTTTACAGACACCCAAAGACCAGTAGTTCCCTAAATGTTTCAGCGTAAAGGCCAAAAACTGTTCAAAACTGTTACGAATTACATCCGATACAATTTTGTCATTTCTCTCATTTGTAGTTTTTGTCTAGTTCTTTTTCAGAGTTTTTCCTTTGTAGTTACTGTCTTGTCCTTTTTTTTTCTTTGTAGGGTTTGTTTTACATCCTTTTTTAAATTTTTTTTTACCTCATTTAAAAAGAAATCACATTGCATCTTATTTAATTTTTTATTTTTTCTCATTTTTGTCTCGTGTCTTTATGTAATTTTATTCTTTTGTGGTTTTATCTTATTGTCTTATGCTTTTGTCTTGTGTAACATATATCAACTTTGTCTCAAATAATGTCATTTGTTTTACTTTTCTCTTTTGTCCTGTTGCATCTCCTTGTCATTTTATTTTCTTAAGGCTTGTATTTTTTGGGTTTTATGCCATTTTTGTCTCGTGTTTTATGTAACTTGTCCTTTTTCTTTCATTGTCTTTGTCTCCTTTTTGCATCTATTGTCATTTATCTTTTACTTCATTCTTGTTACATCTTATCCTCGTTAATTTTCATGCTGTATTGTTTTTATTTCCTCTTGTCTTTTTGCCTGATGCTTTTTATGTATATTTCATGACTTTGAGGCCATTGTTTATAAATTCTTCCAGAAAACACTTTCTATAATATTAGTTAGTTTTTGGGAGAAAGCACTAAAAATCTGCCCCGAGGAAAAAAAAAAAATACTAATCCTCATGTTTCAGGAGGTTGTAGTTGTGACATTTATGTTCTGAGGGTGACAAACTACAGAAAAGTTGTATTTTGAGTTAAAATTATAGGACATGATGGCAAAGAAATAATTCATATAATGAAGGAAACACAATAAGGAATGTGTGTTTGAATTTAAGACAAAAAACTCCATAATGTAAATTTAAGGCTGTACAGAATCCCACTGTCCTGGTGCAGTTGTCTGCCTCTAACAACAAGTGATGAGGTTGTAAATTGGCCAATGAGAGCACACGCCACCCCAGCGGACCATCCCACTGTGGGACTTTCCTCTTCTATGCACCTTTCTCAAGAACCCAGTCAGTATTTTCTTCCTCATTCTGAGAGTGATTTATTTCGGTGAACATTCAGACTCTGTCTAGTTTATTACTCTCCTGAAGAAGCTCAGAGGAACTTGCAGAACAGATGGCTCAGTCTCCAGAAGATGCTCCTCTGGCCACAGGTAGCCTGGCCGGCAGTGAAGAGACCCTGATTCTGCCCAGACAAACTAGAGGGTGAGAAAGATCTGTTATTTCTACAGAAAAACAGCACTTTGGTACAGTAAATGGGAACACCTCCAGGTTTATAATAATGTGAAAAATGGAGGAATCTGCTTGTGTAGTAGGAAATTCAACTCATAAATCATAATTAATGCTTAGAAACTAACACAAATGTTTATAATCCGAAAATATTCTGTTTTCCAGAGTATTATTATTGTTATAACTCAGAGGTTTGTTGTCATAGCTTAGTTTCACTTTACATCATATGTATCATATGTCATATGATCATTCTGTAAACTTTCAAACTGATTTCATATTTCCCTGCACTTTGTTCATCTGAAAAAGTTTCACATGCAATAGAATGTGGATTTACTCGTTGGTCATGAACTTGATTATCCTTTGCACCAGCAGAATTCATCTGCCTGGTAACTCATGATGCTCTTCTTCTATTGGCTAAAAATTGGCCAAAAACATAAACCATGGCCAATCTTTCATTTTTATCACACATGAAGTCAAATGAAAGAAGTTCGTAGTCAAAATAGTGTAAATGTCTGGAAAAAAATGTACTATTTGGCCCAAAAGACATAACTAAAGCTATGTTTCTTCCAATTAGACATGATGTAGTTTAATCTGACTTCCTTACTGACTTCCTGGTGTTACATTTTAGATTTATAGTTTATTTAAGGGTTTTAAAGTGACTAAATATGCACTGGTAGAATTTTTTTTCCAAAAAGTAAAACATTTAATCATTTTCTGTGTGACACTTGCTGTGAAGCAGTTTGTGTACTTCACTACATCACTAGAAGACATCTGCCTAGCAACTAGTGATCCTCAAATTCTATTGGCTCATGAAGAAAAATACTTTTTTTTTTCTCTCAAAGCCTGTAATTATTTTTTGTACAAATTAAATACCCTGTAATATTCTTTTGTTGGATTTTTTTTTTTTTTTTACATATCTTTTTTTATGTTACTTGTTTGTAGATGTTTTGTTGCCATTCATTGAAATACAGCCTGTTTCTTTTTTACATTTTTTTTTTTACAAGAGGTTTGTTTCCCCTTTCTGTAAAAAACAAAATAAGAGGGACAGAGATTTGCAAATCATATTTATTGAGTTTTCCCTACGTTGTCACAGTTATCCAATAATTATTTTCAAACTTGTACTACTGCTTAGAGCCAAAATAAAATAACTTAAGTTGAAGTCAGGTTGACTTTCTTTTATTTCGTCACTGGATAATACCACAGTTCAAAGTGAAACATGTACATCTCTGCTATCTAACATCAGCACGTAACATAAATCCTACTCTTTCATGCTGTGAAAATGTCACAAAGAAATATTTTGGAACTCCCCAAGTCAAACAATACGCACCATCTCTCACTACACATCCCTACATTAGCGCAAAAACCCCGACATTAACAAAAAAAAACAAACCAAAAGAAGAACAGAAAAGGAAAGAAGAAAAAATAAGTCATAAAAACAAGCAGAAAAATCTTAACCTTAAGAAAAATCCAGTCAGTGTGTATCAGTGAGTCAGTGGAAAAACAAAACAATCGATTCTTCTTTTACTTAAAGCCTCTTTTATATGGATTAATAAACTCAGTCCATCCTTTTCTCACAGTTATGCTTTAAGTTTCAAAGTAAATATGTTTTCCCGTCATAAAAATGTCATGCGTCACATTAAACCATTCTAATTTTTTTTTTTTTTTCTGAATGCGGTCGTCATGTTATTGTATATTTTCCCATCTGTCCTTCTCTCTGGTTCAGGGGCTCCAACAGTCGTGCCTTTAAAATCGCCGGCCTCACCACCCTGGCATGTCTGCTCCTGGCCAGTCAGGTCTTCACTGCCTACATGGTGTTCGACCAGAAGCAGCAGATCCACACGCTGCAGAGGAACTCAGAGAAGATGGGGAAGGTGGTGTCTCGCTCAGCCCAGGGTAAAAATGAAAAGTTTACATCCGAAGTCAAGGGTGTCAAACTTATTTTAGTTCAGGGGCCACATTCTCCCGAATTTAATGTCAACTGGGGCAGACCAGTAAAAAAGTAAGAGTGAAAAAAGTAAAATTACATTAAAATAATATTTACATCTACAAAGTTTCCTTAAAAATCTGAATAACTCAAAATGCCTTAAGAATAACAAAGATAAATACCTGATGAAGATATTATTAGCAGCTAGCAAAAAAGTAATAACAAGAAGATGGCTGCGACCCATACCTCCAACAGAGACCGACTGGACAGATATTGTAAAGAGGATTGAAAACATGAAGCAACTGACCTTTTCACTTAGTCAGAGGGGAGAGAAATCCACACAAAATTGGAGAAAATAGACAGAGTTTGCATCTTTCAATTGTGGTATGAAATGCACTGTATGAGCCTGACATTTTTATTTTTTTTTTATTTAATTACTTTATTTTTTATTATTTTTTTTTTTTTTTTTTCCCTCTGACATGTATTTTGATTTTCACAGAATTATGTGATATGTGACCAATTCTTGGTTTTGCTTGTACCTTATGTACATGCCTATAAAAATGCTTAATAAAAATAAAGTATAAAAAAAAGAAGAAAAACAAATGCAATTTTACTAATATTCTCCCTCAGTTTATCACTTACACGTGTGAATTACAACTTACATTACAATTACAAAAACACAAAACATTTAATAACAGGCGAGATATTGGTAAAATTGCACTTACTTCTCTTCAGACATTTCAGGTTCATATTTGTTCAGGTTATTCCCATTTCTATAAAAGTAGTTTAAACATTTTCATGTTGTTTAATTAATTAATTTTTTTTTTTTTTACACCAAAAGAAAAACTAAATGTGTGTTTCTCATTGTTTATAGGTTATTATTAAGATAATATCTTACTGGTTTGACCCATTTGAGTTCTAATTGGTCTGTATGTGGAAATTAAATTAAAAAAAATTTTTTTGGACATATTTTCAGTGTAACGTTTGGATTTCACAAATTCATGCCGCAGGCCAGATTGGACCCTTTGGTGGGCCAGATGTTTGAGACCCCTGTCCTAAATAAACACACGGGACGTACCAGGGGTGGATACATTAGTGACGAGGAGTAGCTTCATCAGACATACAGGGGAAGACAAAGAAGGAAATGAAAGTTAGCTCTAGAGAACTCCATTTTAAAGCTGGACAGCAGAAAAAAATGTGGTGACTCACTGGTGAAGAAATCAAACATTTTCACTACGGTACTGTCAGTTACAGTACATCCAGAAAGTATTCACAGCACTACACTCTTTTCTTTTTTCTTTCCTTCCTTTCTTTTTTCTTTTTTTTTTTACATTTTCTATCAGCCTGATTCCAAAATTGATTAAATAAATGTTTGTACCTCAAAGTTCAACACACAGTAAAATATACATGAAAAAAAACCAAACAAACATTTACTCAGTACTTTGCTGACACACTTTTGGCAGCAGTTACAGCCTCAAGTCGATTAGACTGTGATTCCACAAACATGGCTCACCTAATTAGAGGCAGTTTACACCATTCTTCTTTCATGAAACTGTGAGTACTTTCCAAATGCACTGTAGACTGATGAATTAAGCAGATTTTAACACATCCAGTGCATCACAGTCACTGGGATTTAAAAAGAAATCCTCATCAGATAGGTTTGATGATACGCTGCCTGTATTTTAGCCTGATTTACATATTTTTTTGTCTGTTTTTTCAAGTAAATTGGTGGATTTATTTTGTATTTTCATCTTTAGCAATAGTACATTTTCATACAATTTATCCCTTTTTGTGTTTAGCATGATATTTGTTCTGCTTCTGAAGTATTAACATGTCTTTACACTGTCACACACACACACACACTTTCCTCTGCAGCTGCTCCAATGAGGATGCGTGTGCCAATGAGCAGCCTCCCCCTGATGATGGACTATGTTTCTGACGTGGACATCCCATCAACCAAGACAGTATGTTTACATCTACTCCACATGAAAACACATGTTAAAGGGCTCATATTTATCTAAACCCACTTTTATTAGTCTTTGGTTTATTTATTTGTGTATTTGGACCCTAATAGTCATACAGTTTGAACCCTCCAGCTGCTGCAAACCTATCTTTATATTCATTTAGGTAAAAATCCAGTGGATTTTTACAACCTGTTTTAATTCCTGCTTAATTTGTTAGGTCTATAACTAGTCATGACATTTGCACATATAAGGTCCAGACTTCTGACGAACATTTATCTGAGTAAGACAATTGTTTATCATTGTAGTAAAAACTGAAAATATTTCCAAGCTTTGAGCCGATTACGTAAAATGTTCAGTTGTTGCTTAAACAGGACAGAGAAGCACAGTCAACAACCTGGAGGGGGTGGGGTATAAAGTGGCTCATGTGCATTTACAGGGCCAAAATGACCTTTTCTGGTGTCATTACTCTGAAATATGTTTGAAGATGGACCTGTGGAGTTGAATTAATGAAGAATTCAAACCCAAGCAGAGCATTTACAGTTTATCTAGACCACAGGGAAATGTTTGAAAATGCATAATTCCATTAAAAAAACTAGAAAACCACTCAGAGAGCGCAGACCTCCGCCAGGACAGTGTTTGTACTTTCCTCCACTAGATGGCGCTGAATGTACAGGTGATCTCATATGCAGCTCAGTGCCATCATACCCTATCTCCCAATGAGAAACCTTTAAAAAATGTCCTGGATCCAGACAGTGATCCAGATCACCACCAAAATTTAATCACATGTCCCATTTGTAACAATTCCTGAAAATGTCATCCAAATCTGTTCTGAATTTTTCAAGTTATTTTGAACACAAACAGACAAACAGATAAACACCAGCAAAAACAGAACCTCCATGGTGGAGGTAAAAAGCTAAATATTACTCCTTTAAGTTGTAAATGAAAGATCATTGATTCCTTTTCCTGTCCTCCCGACTCCAGAAGCAGAAGGACGAAGCTGTTCCTACTGTGGAGAAGCAGCTGCAGAATCTGATGCAGGTGTGTACAACTTGATCATGTATCTCCACGTTGCAGCTGTTGTGTCTAATTAAAGTATTGTCGCTAAGCTCTGCCTTGTTTTGAGCAGGATTTCCATCTGCCGCACTTCAACAAGACCTTCCTGGGCAACCTGCAGAGCCTGAAGACACAGATGAACCAGAGCGAGTGGACGGTGAGGCCTCATACACCGATGGTGTTCAATACCGTAAAATGTTGTGGTTTTTGTTAATATTCTTCCCTCTGCAGAGCCTGGAGACATGGCTGCGCTACTGGCTGATCTTCCAGATGGCCCAGCAGGAACCTTCAGCTCCAACTCCACAGCCAGGTATCTACAACATCGTCCTCAAGCGGTCATTTTTGTTGTATTCAGCTAATGCCCTGATCCAGACTGTTGGATTTCCTAAACTTCTACTTAACACATTTGTAGTTTAACCCATAAAAACCCAAACAGTCACTGTCCACCAAAACCATCTGATCTAAAAGGTTTAACACCTGTTGATCCACTAATCCTATCAATCCAAATAAGAACTGATGTAAAATAGTTTGTCATCTTTTCATGGTCATCAGATATGATCCATTTGGATGTTCAGAGGCTATGTAGTTACCATGGAAACACAGTCATCTTCTACACATTGATTCATCAGTAAAACCCATGGAGTTGGATCAATGACAGTGGATGGAGACACTAGTTTTTTTGTTCAGTTGATGATAGATTTCATTAAAAAGTCGCTTTTTTTTCAGTTTTCTCTGGTTTTGATAAAATTTTGAAAAACTTTTATGAACATCTGTGTAATCAGTGAATTAAATATAGGGAAAATGCATGTGGGAACTAACACAAAAGCAGCGCTGGGTCTTTATGGGTTAAATAGTCATGACTGTTAAAAATTATAACATAATTAATTATTTTATGTCAAATGATAAATACAGGTATTAGTGTTATTAAAGTTACAGTTTTCAAAGATGTTACAGGAAATGCAGAACTATAATCTTTTACTGTTCAAACGTCCCTCAGGCTTCTTGATCAAGACCAAATGCCAGATGGAGGCGGTTCGTAAGAGTCACCTGGTCGGTCAGTACAAGCCCCAGTGTGATGACCAGGGTCGTTACACACCCATGCAGTGCTGGCACGCCACCAACTTCTGCTGGTGTGTGGACGAGAGCGGTGCAGTCATCGAGGGCACCGCGACCCGTGGCCCCGCTGACTGTCGCAAAGGTAAAAGGACATTCGATTCAACACTTCATGTGTAGTTAAAGCAGTAACAATGATGCAATGACTCCATTTTCTCTTATCATTTAAAAATACAGAGATTTATCTTTACTGTTAATGTTGCTCTTAGACTTGGACTTTTTGTTATTACAGATTTTACATTAAAAATGAAATTTCAGTGCAGTTGGCTTAGCAGGCAGTAGTAATAATACAAACAGGCTCTCTACATACAGGATACTATATACAAGATAGAATAAATATGCATATAAAACTGTAGAATATAGAAAATAGAATGAATATGCATATAAAACTATAGAATATTGAAAATAGAATAAATATGCATATAAAACTGTAGAATATTGAAAATAGAATATGTATACAAAAATTATAGAAAACAGAATAAATATGCATATAAAAACTATAGAAAACAGAATAAATATGCCTATACAAATTATAGAAAACAGAATAAATATGCATATAAAAACTATAGAATATTGAAAATAGAATAAATGTGCATATAAAAACTATAGAAAATTAAATAAATATGCATATGAAAAAGAAGTATGTGTGAGTATTGCTTTTGCTGCTGAGATTTTGTTTAGCTGTTGTAACGTGATAAATTTACCCGATGTGAGATTAATATAGTTTCATTTTATGTTGTTTTTGTTTTTATTTCAGTCCCAGCTTACGGCCGACCGATGTACGCAGCCATGCCACTGCAGAAGGCCCTCAGCCTTGAGGGTGAGTTCATCAAATACATGTTTTCAGTTGCATAATTCTACATCTTTGACAATGTGAGATCATATTTGCTTTCTTATTCACTTGCATTTAATTAAAGCTACTTGTGTTTTCTCTTTTTTTTTTTCAGATGATGGGAAATAAATGAAGAACTGCCGGGTGTTCTGCTTAATAAATAAACCTTTGCAGACACAAAGAAGCAATGCTTTTAAGCTTAATTCTAGTCCATATTCTGTGACGGTTTCAATGTCGGATCAAGTTTTTTCATGCAATCTCTTGATTTTTTTAACCCTCTGCTGGCTTTATGAAATCAACTCAATAGAGAACTGTTACACGCAGCAATTTTTCATGCTTTTGATGTTTCTCATAGGCATTCAGTGTGATGTGGTGATATATAGTACAAAGATATTCATATAACCTACAGTATATTAAGTGTGTTGAATCAATTCAGTTCATTCAAACTGCACAAAAAACATTTTCAATCTTATTTCGTAGTTTAGACTTTTATTTTTTGCGTAAATTTTTTAGATTCCTGTCTTTAAGATGAATATTTCTGTCACATCATAGTGGAGGTGAAAGGAGTTTTGCTTGTGGAACAAAAGCATCTAAATATTACCTCTAAAAATGTGAACAGAATAAATTTCTCCCCGAGACAGTATTCTTACTGCTCAGAGAGAAATGTGTGGATTAATCATAGTGAAGGGAACACTGCTTCTTGTAAGAGGTGTCACTGATTTATGTGTTGAATGTTGTTTGAATGCTGTAAACACCGCTAACTGATCTGAAATAAGAGCAGGTATTAGCGTGACTTTACAGGACAAGAGTTTACTAAAGCGAGACTTTATGTGACTCTTGCAAGGATGTGGTTTTTCCGTGTAGTTAAAGGCTAAATAAAGTTTTCTGTAAAAGTTGCTTGCATTATTATACACCGGTTAAACCTCAGATGTTACATGAAAGTGGCAGACGTCAAAAAGCCGTTAAAACTTAAATCAGATTATGTGTAATTGATGATGTCCAATTTGCTTCATACTTGGAGAAAATAAGTTCAATAGTCCAAGTAAACACCATAAAAACTTTGATCACAACTATCTTTATTAGTTTTTGAAGTGTTGGGTCTTTGAAAATCGGGTGAGACTGCAAAACTGAGAGGTGAAGAAAAAGATGTTCGGTTCAATAAGTCATTTGTTTAACTATTAATGATAGATGCATGAATATTTCAGCTATTCTGAGGTACAAGATGTCTTCAGCATCTGTTAAAGAAGATCAAATGTTGTGCATTTGCTCAATTATAGATTGCTGAACACTTTAAAAAACATATAAAAAAATAAATAAGTTTGTGTTTCAGAGTAATTTTAGTGCAGTGAAATTCTAGTGGCAGTTGTAGTGCTACAGTTGTGAGGTATTTCTCTAAAAGATTTTTATTTTATAGTTCTATTGAAATGAATCATTTCCTTTGTACATATCCTGAATATTATTGATGCCTACATCACCTGTCTGGCAGGATAAACCTGCACCTGTTGTTGAAACGTGAATCAATGCATGGTTCAAATATGCATTTTCTGACATTTGGCGATTGTGGATTTTCTCCCCCTTGTATTTTGTTTTTGTTGAAGTATTATCAATTGATTCCACTTTATTCCAAACATATGTTCAACATCCTTACCAGGCATTAGTTTCCAACTTAATTATTATTTACTCCCTGAATCACTGAGTTGCTGCTCATAGCAACAAGGGAAGAAAACTCAATAATTTCCTCTTTATAGTAAGGCCACATCCTAGTAGAAATGAGCTACTCACAAAGCATTGTTGCTTTTAGGAGAGAGCTCCAAATGGGAAAAGCTCTTGAGAGTAGGAGGACAGTTCAGTTAAGAATAGAAAATGGTGGAATGGCAGAGGTAAAGAAGCAGAATTCTCCAGACGTTGACAATGAATTAATGAAACACTACAGATTAGATGGTGCAGGTTAATGTTTGTGCTCGACTTCTCAGCAGTCAGACAATTAGATGGAAGGTAAGCCATTTTTCTCTTATTATTATCAAATATACTTTATAATAGCAATAAATGTTACTACTGTAGCTTGTGAATAGGGTGCTTTACAAGAGTTCCCGTGTTTTCAAGTACTGTTATTAAGAGGTTAGATGTAGTATTGATATTAAAAACTCAACAGCAGAGGGAATTCATGGACCAGAACACACAGAAGTATCAAAAACACCAACAAATCCATGCTATGTAACCACAGATTAGCTCACACACTGAATAAAGCATAAAGCTCATTGGTTACACACATCTGTACAACCAACACGGCATAATTAACAGTAAAATGAAGCTGTTTTCACAGTCGGTCAAAATAACACCCTTACTATCTTGCTGTATCAGCTGATCTTTTACATTATAGCTTTGTATTTATACAGAAAACAGCTACAGAAAAACCACAAATCACCTCTGTTTTGCAGATTGTTTGTGTTGTCAATCACTAGAATAGGAAAAGATCTGTTTGAAATCATCCAGACAAGGTCAGAGCTGTCACAGTTTAGTCTGAACCATGGATCAACAAACAACATAGCAACATAACAAGTGGTGCCAGGCACGACAAACTCCGCCCCTCACACATATTGTACCTTATTTTGTCATCGATCCATCTGATGTCATCCTGCCTATGTACGTACTGATGTCAGCATATCAGTTGCCTCTGTCTATGTGCCAGCTTTGAAGTAAATTGAAACAAAATTGATGTTTTTATAGACATCTGAACTTTCGCCCATTATAAAATAAGATTGAAAAAAATTCATTAAAAATTTGAATTTTGACCTACTTTTCCCAAAATGTAACCATGTTTAATTTGGGTCACTGGCAACCTATAAACTCAATCTGGTATGACTCTAACCAATAGTTTTGCTACTACAGACATTTGAAATTTCGCCCATAATAAATAAATGGGAAAAAAATATGTTAAAAAAAAAAAAAATTCAGAAAAAAAATTTAACTTTGGCCAATTTTCACAGAATGTAATGTTTTCTGAGTCACTGGAAATCTGTAAAGCAAATTTGGTATGAATTCAGCCAATAGTTTTGCTGCTACAGACATTTGAAGTTTAATCCATTTTAAGTGAATGGTGAAAAAAATAAAGATAAAAAAAAATATGTATTTTAAAAAAAAAATAAAAAAAATGGAACTTTCACTTACTGTTCCCAAAATGTAATCAGATCTATTATGGGCCACTGGCAATGTATAAACCCAGTTTGGTATGAATTCAACCAATAGTTTTGCTGCTAGAGTAGAAAGAAAGAAAGAAAGAAAGAAAGAAAGAAAGAAAGAAAGAAAGAAAGAAAGAAAGAAAGAAAGAAAGAAAG
>JAQQZY010000002.1:26247871-26258685 GCA_030068375.1 Ostorhinchus rueppellii | reverse complement strand
CCTATCAATGCCAGAGCCATAGATGCTCTGTCACCAGGTTTGATGAAGCTGGCTCATCATTGGATGATTCAAGTGATGAAGTAGTTTATAAGAAGAGCACATAAGGTTGAGCATTAGGCTTGACTTGCCCAGGTTTGTCACTTAGCCATATCCTGGGCTTTTGACAGGTTTGAGTTTGTTCATAAACACTTGTATGTGGACTTGTATTTCCTTGTACTGCTGCTTCAGCCAAACAAGTTGTGCCTTAATATTAAATATATAAAGATACTTGTGAGTGCTTTCTTTTAGTATACACAGTACTTTAACTTTTACTTTTCTTTCAGTACTTGAGTACCACTAATGTGGGCGTGAGTTTTTCCCCCGTTGTGACAACGCGAACTAGTCGAGTCTCACTGTACGTCAATGGCATGTGTGAATATATGATTGTTCAATAGCAAAATGCTAGAAGCTTATTGGTTATTAATTAATAATGCAGAGGAAAAAAATTGCTTCTGGAGGCTGAGCCTCACTGGGAGTCAACAAGAGAAGGGGCGGGAGAAAGCCGACTGAGGAGGCTGAGGCTCGGCTTGTGATTGGATGAACCATGAAAGGGGCTGAAGTTTTTTTCCTTTGCAAGGCAGTGGTAACTTTCGTGTCAGTCCCATGCGGATTGGTGATCTGACAAGTCGTATTGTGCGAGCAAAGTGAGAAAGCTATTCATTGCGGTATATTCCAGTTTTGTGTACATATTCTTGTAAATATAGTGTTGTGAATTGAGTCTAAATAGTGTTGTCATATTCATTACCTGTTTTATCTTCTGGTCAGTGTTTGGAATGTCGTGCGTTTCTATCATAATATAAATAAAATATGCTTACAAGGGTACTGTGGTGGCTGGTCATTTGTGATAATCTCTGCATTATCGTACAAATGCAGCGAAATGTTTGTCAGAAGTCTTGACCTCATATGTGCAAATGTCGTGATGTAACAGTTATAGACGTAACAAATTAAGCAGGAATTAAAACAGGCTGTAGAAATCCTCTCAATTTTTGTCAAGATGAATGTAAAGATAGCTTTGCAGCACCTGGAGAATTCAACTTCAAACTTTATGAACTATTAGGGTCCAAATACACAAATAAATGAACTTAGACTAATAAAAATGGGTTTAGATAAATATGACCCCTTTTATTTTTAAGGATGTACAAAGTTGTTGATTTGGCCACTCATTTTTACTTTTCTTTGTTTGATATATTTTTTTTTTTAAATGAATCATAGTCTCCTTCATTTGCATTGACTCCTCTTTGGATCTCATATTAAGGACTCCTGTGAACAGCTACCAAATGTAAATTTAACATTCTGAATCAGCTCCAAGCCTTTTACCTGCTTTGTCATAAAATAACCAGGGAACAGGACACATCTGGACATGAAACTCCTTGTCAGTTTCCAATTACTTCTAAGGCTCTGAAAATGGATTGACTATTTAAAATGGTGGTAATTCCTTAAATTTTCAGTGTTTTTTGGAACTTCTTGAATTAAAACTTAAAGTCCACACTTTAATCACATCTTGAATGATTTGATATCAACTGTGGTAATGTCAAGGTAAAATACCAATGTTTGTGTCACTGTCCAAGTACTTATAGATGTGACTATATCTTAGCTAATTAAAAAGCAAGGTTTTCTACATGAAAATGCATATTTGCTTAATAAGTGCACTTTAAAACACAGAATTGTCTTCAAGAACGTACCATCTGGACAATAAACAGTGATGGATGTGTCAAGTTACTCACAGTGCCACTGTGTACACACAAATGAAAATGTTGCAGAAAAGCAAATGAGAAGTAATGTGTTTGTGATGTTTTGCTGCTGTCTAGGTGTTCAGAGTGTTTCGTGAGGTGAGTGAGGAGCAGAGGAAGGTGTCAGAGAGCAGATACAGGAGTGTGCTGCTGGAGGCCGTGCAGGATGCCGTTTACTTGTCTGCTCAGAACCAGCAGCTGCAGGCTGACAACAAACAACTCTGTAAAGGTCAGTGGATGCATCTAAACGTCTTCGAGGCGGACTGTTAGCTTAGAGATATAACGTAACCTCTGAAGTACAATGGAACCAGAGTGCTTGGAGATATTTCTTCCCATAACATGTTTTTCCCCCTTCCCTTTTAACAGCTCTGGGAGAGTTAAAGGACGCTCTTGCTGTGAGGAGTGATCATAAAGCTGAACCATTAACTCAATAATGACTCAAATTAATGGATCAATGGGAATCTGCAAATCATGAAGGCAAAGCAGGGTTTCACAATTTATTTTCATATCATTAACACACCATTTATATTTTGTCTTTGAGACTGTTTTTGGCAGAGGATGTGATACAAAAATCAACAAGGTGAATACAGCAGCTCTCTTCTGAAATGTCATGACTCACACTATAACGTGAATTTACTTACAACATAAACAGCAGTTAAATTCAACCTTAAATATGATGAAAATTCTCATTTTTCCATCGCCTGACTAATTTATTTCTCATGTGGTTATAAAACAAATGTGTCTGGGTGAAAAATCAGTAAAGTTTCCAAACAGATGAAAAGCTGCAAGTTAAAAGGCAAAAGAAGTCACATGTACAACTGCATCTGAAAAACGAAGCATTTTTGATGAGTAATCATAATAGTTTTGGGTTAAAATAGGGCATGTGGTTCTATCTGTAGTAAAGGTAAGCTGCCAGCCCAATCATAGATACAGGAAGGAGGAAAAAAGGAGTGAGCTGCAGCCCCAACATGGCCCATGATAACAGAGCATTAACCAGCATGGAGCAGGAAATGACAAACAGTCTGGTGATTCCACTCCCATGCTTAAGCACCACAGACATCAGGAGTCCGTTAGCTGCCTGTCCCGCTATAATGACCCAAACCACTCCCGAGTACCCCTCCAGGAAACTCTTTTCACTGGTCGCAGCAGAGAATGAGGACAGCCCGTTGATGACCACACCAAACACATAAAGGTAGAGGTTCTGCAGGCTGAGGGGCAGCCTCTGGCTCTTCAGCACCATCTCTGTATAAACTGCAGCCAGGCCTGAAACGCAGCAGTACACCAACACAAGGAAAAGCCCCCAAGCTGTGATGTGAAGCCTGGGATGTTCATCAGCCTCTGCCTTCCTCTCGAGGTCTCCAACATCCAGGCTACTATAGCTGTGACAGACTCCTGCCACCATAAGGAGCCCAAGAGCAAACCACTGGCCCAGCCGGAGCCTCTTGCCCAGGCAGAAGGAGTACAGCAATGCAGTGGAGGCAATTTTCAGGTTGCTGAGGACTTGGTATGAGCTTGGATCCATGTAGGCCTGCATGACTACGACTAAGTTGTTATTAAGTGCATAGAGAATGGCAGGAACTGCATAGGGAGCTACAACGACTAGTGGTGGTAAAGCATGTAAGGTGGCTATACCCCCAGTCAGGGTTAGAGTCACCAGGGAGATAACAAGTTTGGCTAACTCAATCATCACCACACATGAAGAGGGGTTGAATGAGACTTCACCATTTATCTTGGTGAGTGTGATGAGAGGAGCATGTGAGCCATAAATGGAGACCATCAGGACAAAAAGGGCAGCCCACTGGAGCTGCTTCCTCCACTGTTTCCTGTGTCGTACTGAGGATGTAGGCCCCACGTTCTGGATCACAATCATCTTAAATAACACCAAAAGTCCTTTAATTACTCTGAAATCTGAAAACTATTAATAGTGCAAAAAACTCTCTTCAGTCAACTTTTCAATGAATAGATATAAATCTCAACCAGTTAAATATTTGTAATAAAATACTTTGACACACCATTCTCTCTGCAACTCTGTGTACATTAGTGAGTTTGACAATGAAACTGTCAGAATCAGGGTCCAAAATTAACACAAGCTGAGTCCCAAATGTGAGCACATTTTCAGAGCAGCTTACTACAACTTGATCCTTTCTGTCATATTCAGGTTCAAGATTAATCAAAAAACACCCAGGATTATGAAAAAGAACAAAGTAAACGATACAATTTAAAAATCTGATCTCCTCTACACATCTTTAGGGATGCTAAAGATGAATTTGTAACTTGCCAGTTGCAGTTTCAGCAAATAACTATTTTTGGCTGATGAACTTAGTTTACTTGCCACTGGTAGATGAACCAAAGAGTTAATTTTGGACCCTGTGAAGGAAATACTGTCTGCCCTTGCAAATGAGAACGTGTATAGCTGCACCTGGCAACAATCTTTGATAAGTTAAATGAAAAATAAGCCTCTATAATTAACGTGACACTGAAAAAAAATGTAAAAGAAATAGAAAAGAAAGGCAGTCTTTGAGTCCCAAATGAAAATCCAGTTATAGCATTGTATCCATTAAAACAAGATCTTGAAGGATGGTCTGTCACAAGCCAGTAGTTGTACCCATATTTTTATCTCTTAGAACTTTTACGTCAGTGGTAAAAGGCCATGGGTGCTTGTAGTCAGCCCACATTATTTTGGTCCTTTTTTCATGTTATTGAGATAGTCTTTTACCGTCCTTTCAATGTTGGGCACTTGATAGTTCTGTGCTGCATATATTCCAGTGAGTGTTCCCAACAGCACTCCCACGATAGCAGAGGAGCGTAGTTTTGCAACCACATAACCGGCCAGAAAGCCCTTAAGAAAAGGAGATCCCAACACTGAGCCTCCCTACAAAACAAAACAACAGGAGCAGAATTTTCAGCACAGAAACAAAGTTAGGTTGTTACGCAGGGCTAAACATTTTAAATTCATACCGTATGTCACCTAATGGGACTAAAATAAACACTTACCTGAGGTATTCCTACAGAAATCTCGTTCTCTACTTTCCGTTGAATCTCCTCCAGCTGGTTTTTGAGCTGCGTTAAATCTTTCAGCTGTTTCAGGGGATCCTAAAATAAAATCAACGCTTTCCATTAGTATGTACAAATGGTTTGATAGCAACAGAAGTACAACCAATATGTTACAGCCGTTTCTATCTGCAGCTTACATAACAACACAGCCAAATAGTTGCTTCGAAGTTTGGTGGTGAGCTTCTGGGTAACAGGATAACTTAGCCAGCTCAAGGGCCGATTAATTTCATTTTAGAAGCGGTCGTTGCAGTGCTAACTTAATTTCATCACTGGGCCAGCTACTGCTGAGAGGAAAAGGTGAATTCTAGCGCTTCTAACTCCGGCTGTCATCTGACCAAACACGTGAAATTAATACATTTAAAGCTAGAACACAGCCGGTCACTCACCTTGTCATCCGCCATTTTTGCCCAGTGCTCGATGTTTGACTCATAAGCCTGAGACTCCTCTGGCTCAGTGCGACTAGTTTGGTCTGAGGTTAAAAGATTAGATTTCAGTTTCCTCCACTGTCAGTATACTTAATGTATTTTTTACTTTACATGTTGTTCATTATACATTGCCATGTTAAGAAGCTTTACTACTGCTAACACTTCCTGAGAAAACTCTAGAATCCTTTACACATAACTGTATATTTAAACAGAATACAAAACGTTTTCAAATATTTCCACAGACCTGTTTTTTTTTTTGTTACAAACTCACACAATATTTCGAAGATACTATTTCATTCTGCATATTGGATCCATTATAACCACAATTTTTAATGAAGATTTATTGGACGCAAGCGTTACATTCACGTGTCAAAAACGTCTTCGCTGATTGGCCACTACGTTTTTATTCCGGTTTTTCATTGGCCAAGAACCATAGCAACAAACCGCCATGTTTTTACAAGTCGACGATTAAACGAAGATACTTTACAGACATTTATGCATGGCAAATTCCGGAAATGTTACCGAAGACTCAACAAATTCAGTATTTTCTACCGTTACTAGAATGGCTTATGTTTTCGGTGTTTTCTAACGGTTGCTCAGAGCAGATTGCAAAGCCTTGGGTCATCGTAGGTAAGACTTCAATAAGAAGGCATTTCATTGGATAACTCACTGACGGTGTAGTAGTATAAAGACACGCCAATAAACGTTCTTTAAAGCAGGCATAACAGTGTCTTAATATTTCAACCCCATGTTACTGAGGTGTATGCATGAGCAGTTTCTGATCGCTGTAATTGATTCTGTCCAAGACATTGTCCCGTTTCTGTCCGCATTTACTACCAGTCCGTAGTTACAGTGACACTTAACGTAGATATTATTAAACAACGTATCTTCTTGTTCTTCATTTGTTAAGCTACTTGAAATAGAATAATGTCCACATATTCATTAAACTGGAGCTGTATAGTCATGCCTTGTAGCTGCATAAATGTACCATTATATAATAAAGACATAAAATGTATAGTATGTAGCAAAAATATTGTCATCTGAAGTACAATATCACTTGTGCCCCTAGAATAAACCTCTTCATCAGTGTCAACATGAAAAATAATCTGTTTTCATACTGTTTTTCCAAAGTTGGCTCAAGTTTCTTATAGATCATGGACAAAATGGAGATGTATGAGGTTAAAGTGACTGAGGAAGTGGAGAGCAGTTATAAAGAGATGGATATGAATCCCCCAAAGAAGAGGAAAAGTAAAGCTCAAGAGGACAGCACTGATAAACCTAAGAAGCCCAGGTAATATGCATAACCCAGAAACAACAAAATCACAGTAAATATGGACTTGTTCTCAACATGAAATTGCCTCTTAATGAAGCCCTTTCATAACTGTGAAAATATTGAATCCATGTATTTTAGGTCCGCCTACCTGCTCTACTACTTTGATGTTCACCAAATTATGCAACAGGAAATCCCTAATCTGCCTCAATCTGAAATCAACAAGCGCATCAGTGAGAGCTGGAAGAGACTCAGTGTAGCTGAGAAAGGCTACTACCTGGAGAAAGCCAAGATGGAGAAGGAGGGCACAGACATTGTAAGTTATAGAATCTCCTTTTTAAATATGAGCACATAAGGTTAAAACTTTCAACAGGTCATCTTCAATGAGGGGCCAACACATTTTGGTTTGTGGCTTTCCCTGAGGAACGTTTGAAACACTTGAGAAAATGTTGTGTCAGTGGAAAGTGCAGTGGTACTTTAATGATAGTGCCAAGCAGCCAACACAAGCCAATCTTATCAAAAGGTTTGCACATGATGAATTGTTGGATTTTTTTATAGGCTATTAAGTATGTCAAAGCTCTTCTTGATGATTACACACTGCAGACCATCTGTGTAGTCAACTGGTTTGATGTAATTTGTAATGAAAACATTTAGCACCTGTAACAACATGCAAAGTAATAATGAAGTGCCTCAATTTCTGTATTACAACTATGGTAACGGAGTGTTTTCTTGAGTTAGCTTTGCACTGGTTTCATTATAGGACTGCATCTGTGATTCCATACTAACTTGTAAGTGATTATGTTAACACAACATATGAGACTTTAGTGAGACTTATTGTGTGTGAATCCTTAGTATGAAACAAGACTATGTGCATTGAAAACAGCACTTATAACAGTAATGTCACTAACCAACCCCAATAACTGATGAGACAGATATCCATATTCAGCAAACAAACCATTGTCTTACACATAATTTAGATGCCTGTGATATTGTTATGACTAGTTGTTTGGCTATTCTAATTTAGGGATGTAAGCAGCAGTGTTGTTTTGACTCTGGTTTCTTTTTTTCTTTTAGCATTTTTGGGTAAAGAACCAATTCTTATTATTATATTAATTATATTATAAAGTAGTTTGACAAGAAATAGGAATTCTTCCCACCTGTATGACCAGAGGTTATGTCTGCTTATAGGTGTTTTCAGAGAGATAAGTGGGTTAAATATATGACTGGCATCTCTAATTACAATCAGTGTTCAGATTCAACCAGACATAAGTCTACTGCTCTACTCCGTAATTTGACATGGAAGCTTAGAAAAGTGGCTTAAGTTTTTGTGGCATGAAATTACATCAGGTCATCTGTTTTTATCTATTAGTCTTATGTTTTGGACTGTGAACTGCAAAAAGAAAGTGTATTTTAAATTGTCTGTTCGATTGTTTTCCCTCACAACTTTAACTGGTGACAAAGATGCTTCTTTTGTAATTTCTTGATGGCGAGAAGAGAGAGGCTCATCTAACTCTCAGATATCACAGATGCTGATCGTGGTGAGGTTCCCATGGTTACGTGTAACTGACATGAAGTCTTAAAGAAAGAGATGTAAATTATTCAGAATTGTATGTCCAAATCTATAGATTATCTTCTCCACTCACACAGATATATTTTGAATGATAGTAGATATAGTAAGTATCTAGAACATAGTGTGGGACTTCAAATGCTGCATTGATGGCTGCTATCTACTATATTGTCAAAAGTTCTCAGTGTTAATGGCCAAATCTCTGGATTTTTGTCAGTCCTCACCCAGTCCATCCAAAGACGTGCCAGGCTTCCGCAAGATCCTCCCCCGAGCCAATTACTTTCTTTTGGCTAAAGGCTGCCCTTCAAATCACCTGCCAGGAGGCTCTCAGCCTGATGTTAGCGCAGAGCCTGTGGATTCTGCATTGAAAGGAGGTTCACCTTCTGTCACTGTCACCCAGGAGTCCCGGTTCCCACCTCTAGGGTTGACGAGTGAAATGGAACTTTCTGAGCAGTCCATCACTGTTGATGATATGGCAGAGGAAACTGCAGTGGCGTCTCACTCCACAGTCCTTCAACGAGCCCTGCCCTCTTCTTCCTCGTCTATCTATGCCACAAAGGGCTCTGCAGACAGCACCACGAATGGGTTTAAACTAAAAGGAAATGAGACCAGTGTGGCCGAGAGCTCTCATGGTGGGACACTACCGCAGCAAACACAGGGGGAAACTACCCAGGTGGTTGCCATCATACCAACCCAGGTGAGACCTAATGTCCTGCAGCAGCATGAGCCTTATTTGAATATGAAAGTGTAAAACAATTTTCCTCTCACTTTAGAATCTACTGGAGCCAAAGACTTTGACAAGTGTCAGCTCTGTGGGTCCAGTAATGATGGTCTCAGTTGAATCCAGTGTAGAGCAAAGTGCCAAACCATCATATAAAATGGTCAGCATCCATACTACTTGCTCATATTATAAATTCCATTAAACTTACTTGTCATACAAATAACAGTGTTTAACCATTTCTTTTTCTACTACAGTATAAGTCTGATAATAGTTTATAAATATATAGTACACCTCATGACAAGGGCCACAAATCTACTTGTTTGTACACAGGTGAAAAGAGATGGTTATAGTGATTTTATTAAATAATTGCATTTAATTCAAATAATTGTGATAAATGATGATTCGTGATCGCACCAGTTCTATGAATAAACAGGAGAAATGAGGAGGGATTAAAAGCAGTTGGGAGACATCAATTATTGTTGTCATTATTTGTTTTGTTTTTTTTAATAGTCTGTAAAGACTTACACAAGAAGAGGTCGAGGGAGATGTCTGAGTCCTGGCTGTTCATTTGTGTACGTCACTCGTCACAAGCCACCAACATGCCCTGAATGTGGAAGCCATCTTGGTGGCAAATGGATCCCAGCTGTAAGTGATAAACAATCTCTGATCCAACAGTCAGGCTTGTCAAATCCTGTGACAACATCTTGGGTAAACTACAGAGTTTTATTTCATAATTCTGATTATCACCTGTGGTTTTACGTTTATATATCAGACAAAGAAAGCAAAAGTGAAAGAAGCTCTCTCCAAACAAACGCCACAGAAAGTTCAGGCCAAGTCTGATGAAAGCTGCCAAGCCACACTGTCCCCTGCTGAGGAGGTGGATGTTGATACCAGTAAAGCAAAAGTGACCGAGATCAACAAAGAAGCACTCGTTCAACGGTGCTGGAGAAAGCAACATGCAGTTACAGCTGGAAAGCCACCAGAGGGCGGCAGCACCAAGCAAAAAGACCAGACAAAGTAAGACAATCAGGTTTCAGTGGGTTAATTCCATGACTGATTTACTCACCTGAGCATACAGAGCCCATCAGATATTTTGTATTCTTATTCTGCCTCTTGTACCACAATGTATTTTTGACCACCCTGCAGATGCAACTGCATAGTGTTTGTTGCTTACAGATGAATTCTTTAGCACCAGTCTAAGTACAGCAGGAATACTTGCATCTGTGCTTATAAATCTAATTTTAGGCACCTATACACACTGGCCACACCTGTAGTCATTTTCATGTCTAATGTTTCCGCTTTTCAATAGAGTTGTTTAATACAGTTTGGAAGAGGTTTATATAGGTATATATGTGTGTGTGTGAAGTTTGTAACTGTTTTGGTTTGATATTTTTAATTAGACCCCTGGACGACTGTTTTAAAGATCCAACAGTCCAAAGTCAAGACAGAAGCAATGCTGTTGTTCAGAAGAGACCTGTGAGACCTATTCTCCCTGCATATTATAGCACAGGTGAGAAAACACACACAGCTCTATTTTTATATATATCCAATGTTAAAATAACTGGTTACCAAATGGATTTGCTTTTTTTTTTTTGCTCCTATTTCTGTTTCTAGGCAGTGCCTTGTTCCAGATTATAACTGTGCCACCCAACAAAGGAAAATTTACAAGCACAAACAACTCATCTGTTGGTAATGTGCAACTTTTGACACACTATCTTTTAAATGTATCCACACATGTATGTTTTTATTGTTTATTTACAACTCTAATTACATTTAAAAGAAAAAAAATGTATACAGATGTACTTTGTGACGTTCCTGCTTTTAGCTGATGTGGTTGCTTTCTAACTCTAGTGGCTCAAGAGAGTTTCTCTGGTCTCAAACCAAGCACCTTGAAACAGCTTGGCCAGACAGTCCCAACAGTGACAGCCAAACAGGTAACACACACACACACACACACACACACACACACACACACACACACACACACACACACACACACACACACACA
>JAQQZY010000002.1:26219747-26233403 GCA_030068375.1 Ostorhinchus rueppellii | reverse complement strand
TGGGTTCACATCAGTAAACTGCAGGAAAACGGACAGAATTACGTCAGTAATGTACAAAGGACGGAGAGAACGCTCTGTCAGTATCTGCGTTTTTAACGTAGAGCAGAAATGAGCTCTTATTTTGGTAGTCCGGAAAGGACATTCGCTTCAGTTAGCTCATCTACCGAAACTGTCGAATAAGTAGCGCACAACAAAAGCGGTCGCGTCTGGCTTGACCATCCAGAAGAAAATCACAGCTGGCTTGACCGGAGTTCTTCAGTTTCACGTTCACTGGGCACTTCTCCAGCAACCACAGACCCCCACCCCCAGATCCAACAGATTGTTTCCGGTGATATCCCAACATGATTATGTTTCAGAGGCACCCCAGTTCCCAAATATGTCATGACAAAGTGAGAAGCAAAACAAAGATATGTGTAGGAGATGATAACTTTCTCCTGGACAGGTAAGATTCAGCTATGTTTGGCTAAGTTAATTCTACTTATTATAAACACACACATTTCAAATATTGTGTTAGATAATGTTATGCATGTTCATTCATAGTACATTAGCAGGTGGGTCATCCAGTTGATCAGGCAGGCTAATAAACTGTTTGAGAAACAAAAATTTGACTCATTAACTTTAGCATCTTAGCATTATGCTGAGGTGCTGTTAGTATAGCATGGCAAAATGAAACATACGAGACAATACATCGGTCAAATGAGTCCTCTGTCAGTCTTTACACATAGTATAGTAGTTTGTAAAAGAGAGAACATGGCCACATATGGAGGCACTGGCATGGACTCTGTGGCACCCGTGATACCTGCTGCAGAATCCATGCCAGTGCCTTGCAGAGTGCAGCAGAGTTTTCACTTTTTTAAAGACTGCAGTAAGAATCACTAGGCCTACATCAACAGCACCACATAACTGTTTTTTTTTGTTGTTATTTTTGAACAATAGTATAATTTTGATTGCATATAAATCATCACTCACGCATGCAAAAACAAATTAAAAAAAAAATTGCCCTTGGGGTCCCCGAGTGGCCACCGGGCCCTAAGCAGCCGCCTAGTTCGCTTATACCTAGGGCCGGCTCTGAAAGAAAATGTAAAATCTATTTCATCAGTGCTGTGTATTTGACACACTGCATTTCTTTAACAACAAATTATTTGACTCTTCTATTTTATCACCAGTAAAACTAACATTTCATCCTGCAGCTCTACTTTGATCACTTTGGCACCTTGTGTATTCATCTGGATTGTGAATATTCAACTCTGTGTCTCTGACTGGACCAGATACAGCGTAATGTGATATATTTTAAACACTGACCAGTTATTTTAGTTGTTAGTGCTCTGAGCCCAATGCTATACATTTTGCTTGTAATACATGCTTGCAAATGTTACCAAGCTATTTTATTATAGATAAATCATTACCTCATAAAAACTAATGATCAGAGCAGCAAAACACAAACATTTCAGTCATTTTTTTTAACTCATTACAGCAGTGAACTTGAGTCATCTGTGATAAGGACAGGATGAAGTCTATAAGATTTAGGCTATTGTTTTTTAACCTAATAATTGAACAAATGATCTGTCTTGAACAAACGGGAAACAAATCAGTTATTGGTGGAAGAATGTTCATGCACAATAGGACAAAAACTGTGGTACAAAACTAATGAATAACCAGCACCTTAAATAGCTGAAACAAGTGTCTGAAAGTAGGAGTACCTCATTTAGAGTCTCAGCGCTGGAATGAATACTTCCTTACAAAGCTTTCAGAGTTGTGCAATGTTGACAGACAATGTGGGAAACAATCCAGAGGAAACAAAGATTGGACCTTATCCAATAAAAAACAGGAAGTGAGACAAGAGGTTTTCTGTCTTCACCAAATTAAACATTTATTCATATATGAGGCATACATCATATTTCAGTATTAAAGATAATTGCTACATTGAACGTGAGTTTCAGCGGTAAAGCTTTATTCACACCTAAGCTCTTTTTCAGTTAATTTATATGCAGCTTTGCCATCGATTGTCTCCTTTGAACTAAAAAAAAACCCAAAACACACCACAAATATATGACAAATTGATGCACTATTATCTACCCCACAATGTCTCAGCGAAAATATAGATAATTCTGGATTTACATCTTGCCATATATACATTACTGGACATTTCATTCAGATGCAAGCACAGACTAAACGTCTGAAGTCACACAGATTTGAGTCTGTATTTATAGCTTATCTGTTATTGCGACATATAGTTGGCAGTGTAAGCTGACTAACATTTACATCCTAACATTCAACTAATTCTACAAGATGAGAAGATCAACTTGTGCCACGCAAAAATAATAATAATAACTTTCACATTATCAAACATGAAACATTGTTCATCTGATTCATGACAGATCCACAGATTTCCCTGAACAGAGCAGTTGTATTCCCGGCTCCTAAATCACACTGAACACTGGTTAATTAATTAGACTGAAGTGGAACAATCACATGTTGCCACCATTGACAGTTACTGTAAGTGTGTCACAAGTAAATACGGCTGTGACCAAAGCACAGAAAGGAAAACAACATGGCCATTCTTTGCCTCCTCCACAGTTGATTTACCATATTAAAACCAGGGAAGAACACTTGTACTGTTTACACACTGTATAGACGTTTCATAAAGGTAATTCTTGAAGAAAACATAACACAAATTCAGTTCATTCAGGCCATCATTTAAGTTTGTTCCTCCGAGAAACAATACTTGCAATAAAGGGGTGAAAAGGAAGTGAACCTGCTGACACAACCCACAAAAACATGACAAGTGACCATAATATAAAACACTAATAAACAATATAAGATACAAGTCCCATGAGAACATAAATCAAATAAATTCTCCTACTCTAAATATATGTGATAGAAGGAGTGAAAAACAAGTCCATTAAGACGTACTTTAGGATAAGCCGTAGATGCTTATGTGGTGTGTTGACATATTTCTTCTTTTCATGTCTGAAGTCAGTGCTAGACATGGCACTTTCTAGTCATGATCTCCAAAGAAGCGCGTCACATGCTTGCTGCAGCTGCAGTCTGTCTGGCAAACAGGCATAACAGGCAAAAAATAGCTGTGAAGGCGACTCTCTGCAACTGTCTGGCAGTGGAACAAGCCATGGTTCAGTTCACAAACTACAGCTCTCCAGATGCATATTGATGAGTAGCTGATTGATTGGTTGACTGATCACTAATGAGGGATTTCAGCAAAACTGGTAGTTGTTGGTCTTCATTAGGGGCTGCTCCTCTTCCTCGTGGTCACAAGACTGGTCACAGGGGCCATCGCAGGATTTGGGCTCGTCACACACTTCACCCACTGTGACCTGCTGCTGCTGCACATTCTGGTAAATTAGCTGTGGAGAGACGTGGATCATCAAGAAAGAGAAATCTCTGCCTTACTTAAATGTAACAATGAAAGAATTCTTACATTCAGTCAATATTTCTATCATCATTATTTCTTAATTCAATATGCTGTAAAAGATGTTTTTGTACTGCCTTTTTCAAATGTGCATTTCAAGAACAGCAAACAAGATTTGTTCTTAAAATAAAAACCCAATTCATCTAATTGGTTTGACACCACTGCTAAATAGGGTCTCTCTTTAGGTGAATCAAGTGGAAAAGAGGGTTTCTTGAGGACATCTGAGATTATGCCTCACATGCCCCAGGACAGTTTTTGATAAAACCAAACCACAGTGCTCACCTGCTCCTGCTCGGGTTGGTCACCCAGTAGTCTTTCTATCATCTGGCTGATCTTACTGAATGTCGGGCGCTCTGTCGGTTCGAGATTCCAGCACATCTTCATGATCATGTAACTGGAAGAAAAAGTGTCAGACATACAGTAGATGCATCAGGTTTTGCCTTACTCTAAAACACATGTATACCATGTGTATGAGATGCAGCAATGCATTTTTGTCCTCTGTAGGGGAAAAAATAAATATGCTTTCCACTGCAAAGGATATTCTATTAAAAAATACAAATAAAAATGTATCTGAAAAACCTGTTACATTATGCTGTTTCCAATCAAACCAAATCATTCACTTTCCTGGGTCTCAGGAGGATATCCTAGGTTATCTAGTGAATTTTCTGTTGCTGGGAACAACTGCTAAAGCCAAACGACACAAATAAGTAAAGGGTTATGGAGGTTGTGACGCAGTTTTATAAGAAAGACTTGTTCACAAGGGCTGCAGCCCCTCCAGTCTCATTTTGTTGCCGTGAAATACCAGTTACATGGCTCCCTAGCACAGCGATCATGTGGCTAACAGGCAGAACTGAGGCCTGACTCACAGCAGAACAACAGATGATTAGGCCCTGACTCAGATTCAGTCCCCTCTGCTTCCACTGCACAGTTATTCCGGGTGGTGTGACAGCCACGGTAAATCAGCAGATGCAGATGTTAGGCCTCTCTGTGATACTTCACAAAAACACTCTCTTTATTTTCTTATTTTGGCCTCTTGTCGAGTTCAGGTCTGTTAAGTTTTGTGTTTGTGGTTAAGAAATAACCCAAAGTCAGTCAATTAACATGAGGAATAATGAAAGCAATTCATAAATTTACCTCATGTATCAGTAATTTCAGATGTTAGATAAGGCAGAGAACTGGAGCAGGAAAAAGAGAGTCTTTGTTCAGTTGTGATGAACAGTGCTGTTTGATAAAGTAAAGGCAAACTTAAGACCAAATGTTTTCATTCATCTGTCACTGGGATACTTAAATAAACCCCAACAGTACAACAGTGACACTGGTGTGAGTCCTCAGGTCTCAGTCAGTTTTATAGCAGGTAGGCGCATGAGTACTTTTGACTCCGTTGTAAAAACCCAGCTGACAGTCACTTGATACTCCAGTAAACTCAAATGATAATCATGTGACACTCTGGAGTAACATTGGCCAGACCAAATGCATTTTTACAAATGGACTCACAAAAAAACAAATGTGATCCATCTTGAATTGGGAAATTTTTTACACTGTTCAACCACTGCTCAGCTTTACTTCTCAGAGACTCTGTCTATATAAGATGCTCTTTTCAGGCATATTAACAATTAACCTCATTAGTTACAAGTTACTCCTCGAGGTTCTTTCTTTTTTTTCTTTTTTTTTTTTTTTTAGAGATGTGTTGCTGCCATCAGCCATTCCATTATCTCAGTTTTTCACCTCACTGTAATAATTTGATGCCTTCTATGCTCTATTTATGTAGCACTTGTATTAATTATTTTACAGGGACAGTGTTTTTTAATGTACAGAAACATATCATTAGCCTCATTGCATAATTACTTATGTCATGTTTTAGCTAAGTATATGATTCATATTTAACCTAAGTCACTTTTATACATTATTTGTTGTATCAACAGCCAACAGGGTTATTTTCATCTGTTGTCCCTGCTCAGATGTTCAAAGGCAGCTTAAAACAGAAACACTCTAGAACCGAAAAAAAACAAAGTCACAAATAAACCAATACATCGATAAAACAGGAAACGTATATTAAAATGCACCAATGAATAAATATATTAAAAGTATGGTACCAGGCAGGTCCAGTTATATTCAGTATTGACATGTTCAGCTGTTTATGAGTTACAACTTCAGCTGATGAGTAAAAGAACAGTAGGGACTGATTTATTCAAGGGTTATGGTAGTAAATTCCATTCTTGAAAAATTGGATTAATTCCTGTGGTTGTACAGTGAATAAAATACGGGTGTATGATATTTGCAAATCACTACATTCTGTTTTTATATAGAATGTAGTGGAATGGAGGTCATATGAAGCTATATTATTGTTGAAGCTTACATCTCAGATGGGGCGAAGTCAGGTTGGGACATCTGGTAACCACGCTTCACCATCTTATAGAACCTGGTGTCCACAGCCATACTCGGGTATGGGCTCTTACCTGATAGAGAGGAAGATAAGATAAGATAATAAATGTCAAATAGAATAGAAGCATAAATATATTATGAAGTATCTGCATCAATCACTAGGTTCAGACCTAGAGAGAAGATCTCCCACAGGAGGATACCATAGGACCAGACATCACTTTGAACAGTGTAGACGCAGTCAAAGATACTCTCTGGAGCCATCCACTTAACCGGTAGACGTGCCTTCAAGCAAAACATCACATCAAGAGGTGTTTTATTTCTGTTTGTATTTTAATGTAGTCTAATCTTATGTGGGTATATTCTTACATTTCCCTTCACGACGTAGTTGGAGTCATTCATGATGTCACGTGCCAGACCAAAGTCGCAAATCTTGGCCACTCTGTGGTCAGTCAAGAGGACGTTCCGGGCAGCCACGTCTCTGTGAATACACTGGACACACACATGCAAAGACCGATAAGCAAATAGACCTGAACATGATGTCTCACAGTATTTCTGGTCATACACAACTCCAAGTATGATGCCACTGAATATAAAGAATACATTGAAAAATTCCCATCGTCATAGGACCACAGATTTTATACCCTGAATTAATCTAACTTCATAAATAGTAATACTCTTTCCACACAAAAGCTGCTTTTTTGTTTTTAAACAGTGGTGATTTTGTTCCATCACTGAGCAATAACCTTTTTTTTGTTTTAGAAAAAAGGAAAACAGAAAATCAGCAGTTTTCCCATTTTTTTAAATATTTGTACTTCCATCTATTCGGTGGTAATACTCACATTTTTAGCAGCAAGAAACTCCAAGCCTTGAGCCACCTGGTAGGAAAACCTTAGTAAATCATCAATGTCGAGCAGCCAGTCTCCACTCTCCTCACATGACAGTGACAGTGGGTCTAAACAAGAAGCAGGGCATGTATCTCAGTAAGTTAGTAAATATGTTGCCTCATGAATACCATGCTGACTGTGTTCCTTTTTCTTTAAATTGTATTTTTATTAGACAGGCAAATGTACATTGCATACATTGATTACAGCCTCTGTCATTCAAGAAAATAAAGTACAATGGATAGCTGACAGTATGTTTTAGTGGAAACTGAAGTTCTACGACGTGGGGAAGCATTTCACCTTGAGGCGTCTGTGTGTTTGGCGGCTGGCTGGGTCTCATCTCTAAGTAACTGCTCGAGGATGCACTGGAGATGCCGCTGTCACTATTGGAGTGAAAGAAAACAGACAGGGATGTGATAGACTACTGGAAAAGTCCAAAGCTACTGTCTTCAGAAACCTGCATGTACCTTCTAATAAACTGCTTCTGAATGCAGATGTTCTTGTAGTCATTCTCCATCATTTCTGGGATGTTCATGACAAAACTGACAAATGTCTCTGCTTTCTGGCGAAGAAAGTTCAGGAGGTCACCGAGACTGCAGTACTCTGTGATCACAAGCAACGGCCCTGGGGAAACGCATCATCAAGAAAATACAGTCACAGAAAAAAAATATTAGACCATCAAGTCATCAAAAACAATAGTTATGCAATCCAATACTAACTCCTGTGTGTATCACGTGATTAAAACAGACAGAAAAGAAAACAGGGAATGCCTAAAAGCACTGTTTTAGTCAGTACAATGCCATAGAGATATATGTAAGAACTGATGTGATTTTGATTATTATCAAGAAAACATGGAAAATGGATAGATACCAGCTCTGAAATTAAACTGTTACAAGCTATTTTTGTTGTTATCATTATATTTGTCCAAACAAATGTACCTTTAGTTGTACCAGGCATTAAAATGAACAAGAAATTGAAGAAAACAGGCGTGGTCTAATAATTTATTTGTTTACTACTCAGATTAATTATAATATCCAATACTCCTTTAAACTTTTCTCTCCCACCTCCATGTGTGCAGGCTCCAAGTAGATTGACAATGTTCGTATGGTGTCCAAGGTGACTCAGGATCTTCAGTTCAGACATCAGAGCTTCCCTCTCATCTGAATGGGCACTGACTGCAGAAGTTCACAACAAATATTTACCATAATATCATCTGATCATCTGACAGTGTTTTAGGATTCTTTAAGGAGGCCATATGAGACACATTTTTCACATTATGTGGAGCATTTTCTGGTTCATATGCACAGTTCTCTCTCTGTTAAGTTGTATCTTGATTCACCTTTTAACATTTTCACAGCCACACGCATCACAGTGTCCTCTTTTCTCAGACCGTAGGCTGTGGCCTCAACAACCTTTCCAAAAGCACCAGCACCGAGGATCTTTCCTGCTCAGAAAGCAAAACATACGTATCATAAAAGGTTAAGAATGTGATCTGAACCATAATATTCATTTCTAAGCTTTAATTTATCCTATTACATTTTTCTGCCCAATTAAACATACGATAACTGAAAAACAATAAGGACATAATATTATTAAACAAATCCCAAATCACAACCTTTATTTTTTTCCCTCTTTCTAAGTTGGCACCACTGGAAGTTTAAATGACTGTAACTATGGTAACAGATGTCTTAACTCTTCTTTTCCTTTTGGTTTCCATGCTGACCCCTCTTCAGTGTTAAACACATTAAAAAACTATTCCAGGATTGGCCTCATACCATGGATTGGTTCTAATATATGATGAAAATCTGTGCATAGTCAGTCACATACTGTCTATGGTGGAGGTAAAGATGTTTCAAACCTAATCTGAGCTTGTCCCGTGGAAATTCCCACTTCTCATTGTACGGCAGCTGAGTGGGGTCAATGAAGGTGTAATTGTTCCCATCTCGTGCCTCAATGATCTTCCAACGGATCTCGTATCTTGGTTTCTGAAAATGAAAAGTGGAGAAAAATTACACAAAATCAGCACAAACACAATATGTCCACGAACTGCATTTCTAAAGAACTAAAAGTCTCATCAGTATTTTGTTTTGCACAGGTAAATAGCTTACCTGCTTATATTTATAAAACAGAAAAACCAACAGCACAAGGAGAATGGTTAAGACACCCGCTGCTCCAATCAGAGTGGAACTAAAGAGTTTGTCTGTCGAAGCAGAGGAAAGTAAATATTAATACAAATGAAACACATTTGGGCTGACTGTTTATGCTTCCTAATCCTCTAAACATATTTAATGATGTGGACCTGTGTTTAATTTTGTTAAAACAGCACGTCATACAGTTTCATAACTTTCAGCCTCCTACAGACAGTTGACCATGGACAGATAAGCTACACATTACATTTAATCTTGAGCATCGTCCATGTAACTGTACATCTTTTTTTAATTTCTTTTTCATATATTCATAAACATAAAATGTGACAAACATTACAGCAAGGTCAATTGAGGGTTACAGAATTCAACAAAAAAAATATCTATAGATAATACTAAAGAAAATAAGGGTATCACATGACCCTTTCAGTGCTGATGTCTTTATTTTTAAATCCAATCCATTTGTCCCATTTTCTATCAAACTCATCTTTTTTTAATCTTAACCCTACCCCAGTCGCCCTTTCACTCACAAACTGCAGGAGGAGTCATACATAGAAGAACCATTTACTGTTGGCATTGTAAAGAGTGTTGTTTTTCATGGTTGGTCTCAAATGAAAGCTGATGGTCTCCGCTTTCAAACAGTATGCGGTTTAAGCATCGTACGTGTTTGTACATGTTGTGAATCATGAATTAAAATCATAAAGAAAATAAATTAATCGGGAAACAACGCCCCCTGGGACGCTCACGACGTAGTGACTGTTAAGGTATAAGTAATTTTTTCTATCATATTTCCTTTCCTGCACTACACTTTAAAACCTGATGAGTTAGTTCAACTCAAACCATTTGAGGAAACAGATTGCCTTAAACCATTTAAGTTTATTAACTTATACAAATCCATTAACAATAATTCTTTAAGTTCAAGTAACTCAATTGTTTCTTGTTAAAGTAACTTGGGTAAATAATGTCAACAGCACCATTCCACTCAGTTAATGGAACTAAAAATGAATAAGTATGTTACATTCAAATGTAAAAGGTGCAGCTGGGTGGGGGAGGGGGTCGCGTTTGGGGGTGGGAGGATCTTGTCGCTGCTTTTTGCAGATGATGTGGTCCTTTTAGCTTCATCGAGCAGCAACCTCCAGCTCTCACTGGGGTGGTTTGCAGCCGAGTGTGAAGTGTCTGGGATGAAGATCAGCACCTCCAAGTCTGAGGCCATGATACTAAGTCGGTAAAGGGTAGAGTGCCCTCTCTGGGTCGGGGAGGAGGTCCTACCTCAGGTGGAGGAGTTCAAATATCTCGGGATCTTATTCACGAGTAAGGGTAGGATGGAGCAGGAGGTCGACGGGTAGATTTGGGCGGCGTCTGCAGTAATGGGGACGCTAAACCAGTCTGTTGTGGTGAAGAGGGAGCTGAGCCGAAAGGCGAAGCTCTCAATTTACCGGTTGATCTACGTTCCGACCCTCAGCTATGGTCATGAGCTTTGGGTAATGACCGAAAGAATGAGATCGCAGGTAGAAGCGGCCTAAATGAGTTTCCTTCACAGGGTGGCCAGGCTCAGCCTTAGAGACAGGGTGAGGAGCTCAGACATCCGAGAGGGACTCGGAGTAGAGCTACTGCTCCTCCATGTCGAGAGGAGCCATTTGAGGTGGTTCGGGCATCTGGTGAGGATGCCTCCTGGACGCCTCCCTGGGGAGGCATTCCAGGCATGTCCATCCGGGAGGAGACCCTGGGGCCGACCCAGGACACGCTGGAGGGATTATATCTCTCGGCTGGCCTGGAAAGGCCTCGGGATTCCCCCAGAAGAGCTGGTGGAAGTCTGGGGAGAGGGCCGTCTGGGCTTCGCTGCTACCCCAGCGACCCGGCCCCGGATAAGTGCCCGTGGTGTGTGGGTCCATACAAGTCAACCAAGACCACCTATTTAGCATGAGCTAGTACAGGCACCTTACAGTTTGAGCTTTTAGAAATAGCGCACCTACCTAAATTTCCTTCCGGTTTCCACAGCAGTCCACACAAATTGATCGCCGAGGTCATACAGTCCTGTAATCAAAAATTGTCTTTTTCTCCACGGAAAACAACCCCTGAACACTGTCATAATTATTATACTATGAAAACACACTGGAGTAGCTTCAACATCCAGTTCCCAGTGTTTACCCCTCCTGTCACATGACGTCACATGACGGTAGGTGCGCCATTGTGTGCTATTTCTAAAAGCTCAAACTGTAAGGTGCCTGTGCTAGCTCATGCTAAATGGGTGGTCTTGGTTGACTTGTATGGACCCACACACCATGGGAATTACGCTCAAAGGCATTTTGATAGCAGTTCAGATTTTGACAGAGGGTTTAAAGCTTGCACGGTAACGCCTGCTTTTGAGGGAAACAGCGCAAGAGACCAACTTTGCGCAGCCCGCATGAAAATTTCTCGTGGCCAACTTTCTTTGACCTCAAGCAGATGTGCTATGTTGGTAAAATGGCTGGAATTCTCCTTTAAGTAAATTATTACATTCTAGTTCTAACAACATACAGCTACTCACTTCATTTAACAAAACTGATTGCCTTAAAACAATTAAGTTGGATTAACACAATACAAACTTTAGTTATGTGACAACTTGAGCCATTTCGTTGAAAGCTTAACATTCATTACTGAATAGATACAATTTCAGTTTCAAAACATTTTTAAGTTCAGTTCTCAAAAGGCACTCCTCTGACCACTTTTGTTTCTTTGACTACATTGATAAAGTCTCCAGAAAAAAAACACCCCATCAAAGAGACTTCACCCTTCAAGATGGTGGTGACGTAAGAAGGTGGTGGTGATGTAAGGAAGATGGTGGTGACGTAAGGATGCATGGTGGTGACGTAATTCCTGCGACACGGCGGAGCGGAAGATTGCAACAAGGCGCGCTGTCAAAATATTCATGTACTGAGCTATCCAACAGTCTTTCTTTTCTTTTCCTTTTCTTTTTTTTTTTTGGCCAAATCCAAACTCAAAGGGGTTCAAAAAGGATACCTAATCTTTAATTCTGGAGCACAGCGAAGAAGACCTGGGCAGCCTGACGGAGTACATAGATAAGTGTTACGAAGATGTAGTCATGAAAAAATCCACTTCAACTCCGACAGCAGCGGCTAAAAGGAGCAGGAAGGAGGACTCACCTGGAGCGGCTTCTACTCCAGAAAAAGATCCGACGGACATCCTGGTGTCAATCGACAGCAGGCTGTCCAGTCTGGACGCCCGTCTGTGCCTCCTTGAGCTTATGCACAAGGAGTTTCAGGCACTTTTTCAGGAATCGCTGGAGTTTAGCCAGCAATAAGTGCTATCGTTAGCGGAGGAAAATGCTTCCCTCAGGGAGACGGTAAAATCCCTCACAGAGGGAATGACCCGGCTCTCTGAGGAAAACAGGAAAACCAGGGAGACGGTCCTCGATCTTCAGGCGCGAAGTATGAGGAATAATCTGGTGTTCGCCGTTATATCAGAAGAAGAGGATGAAGACTCGGAAAAAACAGTGAAGAGTTTTATGATGACCCACCTGAAGCTCCCGGAGGAAACGGTGAAGAACATTGCTTTCCAACGGGTTCACCGGATTGGAGGGAAGAGACCCGGTGCCCGCCGGCCAAGACCGATCATGGCGAAATTCATCAATTATAAACAGAAGGAGCAGGTGAAGTCCCGGGGTCCCGAGCTGAGAGGGAAGGACTTCAGCGCAAGTGATCAGTTCCAACGCAAAATCTTGGATCATCGCCGTGTCCTATTTCCCATCCGAAAGAAGATGAGGGCGGAAGGCTCTAGACCCGTCATCTCCGTGGATAAACTTTTTATCAATGGCCAGCTGTACCGGGACGAAAGTGTGACTCCGTGGCTCTATCATTATTAAGATAAGTATTCCTTTACCCCCACAGAAAAAAAGCTCAAAAGGCAATAGGGAACTAAATTAACAATAAGGCCAATGTAAAATCCCTATATATGTCACTATTCACTGCCTGTCTCCACCTCACGTGCACTATGGCGATGTGTTTTTGTTGTCTTTTTTTTTTAAATTATGCGTTTTCCCTAAACTCTCATCCTCTTTTCTTCTCACTTTGCCTTTCCCTCACATTCTCCTGAATAACGGCCACTTGACAGTGTATGTATACATGAATCAGGGCAGAGTTAGACTCACACACAGGTACAATAGCATGTTTTTTACTCTACGCACAATGCACACACTGGAGGTATGTGGGATTAAAACAAATATGCATGCATCATATTGTACTAAAATCAGTTAGGTTATGAGCACACTGAAGTTTATTTCCTGGAATGTGCATGGAGCTGGTACTAGAAACAAGAGAGTTAGGATTTTTAATCAGCTGCAGGATTTAAAAGGCAGACATTGTCTTATTACAGGAAACTCACTTAACACACACATCTATAGATACACTTCATACAGCACAGTTTCCACATGTATACTCAGCATGCTTCAACTCAAGACAGAGAGGGGTAGCAGTTCTTATTAATAGAAGATTACACTTCAACTTGGACAGAACAGTCACAGACCCAGAAGGCAGATTTATTATAGTCAAACTATCAATTCAAAATGTCCAGTTACGTATTGCTAGTATATATGGACCAAATGTCGATGATCCCCTCCTTTTCCCACTCCTTCTTCGCATTACTTTATGATTACTCAGACTGCACACTAATTATTGGAGGGGACTTTAACACAGTTTTGGATCCACGAGTTGACAGGCAGACTCCCACTGGAAATAATAGACTGAACTAATCTTCAGAAGTGGTTCAACAATACATGAAGGATTTTGGTCTTTGTGATGCTTGGCGCTCTCACCACCCCACTGTC
>JAQQZY010000002.1:26201482-26213040 GCA_030068375.1 Ostorhinchus rueppellii | reverse complement strand
TTTACTTAAGTGACGGAGTTGAATCAGTACTTCTACTTTTATGAGAGTATTTTTTCACCAAAGTAACTGTACTTCTACATAAGTAGAAAATATGAGTACTTTTGCCACCTCTGCTGGTGGGTGATACCTATGTATGTTTGGAGCCAAGTTAAAGTGTGAAAAGGAAGAAAGAATCACAAGAGTGTCCCAAAACAACTCATGATGCAGCAGATAGTTGTTCTGCTTATTAGAAACAACAGAGGGTGAGATTTCAGAGAGGCGTCGTGAATCTCACCCTCTGCGTTGAAGTAATCATGAGATTACCCCACAAAATGTACAAAACCCTGCATAAAACTCCAGATGTTGCATAAATAAAGTTTTGTTTAGGATTACATAAATGACTGGTTAGCTGTAGTGCAACAAATATAGGGAGTAATACCACGTTATAGATTTAGACTTTGTTTTAATTCATCATGCTATCCATCATCTAGTCTAAAATGGAGAAATTAAAAAGAGCTGTTACAAAGATATATATTGACTATCCAAACATTGTATATTTATTTTCACTATACTCAGTGTTTATCTCTCACTCGTGCCATTTTTTCTCATTTAGCTCATATTTCATTTAGTAGAAGGTCTCAAAAGTGTTTGATTGGTGTTACCTGAAGCAGCTGAGGCCACAATCCAAAGCATCAGACCGAGGAAGGACTGCATCCTGGATCACCTCCGTTCCTGCAGTTATTATGCACAAAAACAAGCTGTCCTTCTGATCTCTCCCTCATGAGACACAAATGAAACAACCATCTCAGTAGTTGTGCTATTATCCATTCCTTATTACTACTTCTCCTTTCTGACTGGTCAGAGCAGCTTTGTCCCTAAATATAAAACCAGGACCAGTTCATACCACTACAATGCTCATGTTGTTGTAGAAGAAACAAAACGGAAACAGAAAAACAGAGAGGATCATAAGACTATATCATAAGACTATTAACAAATTATAGTAAATTAACTTTGCATTTCAACATCCAAAAGAATAATCCACAATTGGTGCACCATCTGGGTTTTTAAAGCTCACTCACCTGCAGATGTCCTTAGTTTACCAGTGTCTTAAAATGTCCCACAGTTGGATGTTTCCAACATTCAGAACTGACAAGTCCCTTTTCCCCCTTGTGCTTTCCTCTGCCCTTCTTCTCCCTTCTGCTTGTTTACAGTCTCTCTGCCACAGAAGTCACCAGCAAACATGAAATCTTTGAGGGAGCAAGTGGAGGGTGGAGGGAACAGTGTGTAGGGAGGCGGATCAGCACATCAAGAAATTAATGAGCCAGTGCCAATTTGCCACAGAAAGGCTGAATTCCCTCCGGACATCCGTGGAGGTGAGACTAATCACCTCTATCACTGCTGAACCATGGCTGCCAGGCTTTTCTAACTGAGGAAGTGAACAGCCTTGGGGAGGGGGGGGGGGTCAAAGGACTCTTACAAATCTGACCCAAGAATCAGAGACATGCACTAAGAGATATGAAAATGCTTAGAGACAGATCAAATCTGCACTATGGAAGGTCATAAAAGCAACTTCTTACACAAAACTGTAAAGATTTCTCTGATACAGTCTGCTGAATTTATTATGCTTTGGTATTTTTTCACTGTTTTACCAGAGGACAGAGTAAAACAAGGCACCATTGATATATGATAATACACATTTATTGTCACAATTACAACATAGAAATGACACATATAAAAAATACACTTGTAAACATTAAGAAGAGCTTTGGTACCGTAGCGTGGGATACAGTGAACTTGTGCATTTTAAACTGGTGCTACAGAAATGTGCTGTTTTAATTGTGTTTAAGTATTAGAAGTAGAGACTGTGTAAAGTTAATGTTATATAATGCAACAGGACTAAAAGCATCATGTTATGTACATGTACACATATGGCTATATCATATTTGTGACAACAGTAGCCCTTCATGTCAACAAGCAACACTAATGCAAAATAGAAATCCGTCCTGTTCTGTTCACTCATCTGTACTTTTCTGTATTAAGGCAGTGATACGCTGTATTTATCATTTTCACTTCAGTACACGTCATCACATAAAATACATCAATATTCACTAAAAATAATTGTGAAACATGTTAAAGTGAATGCTTTTGAGCTGATCTTCAACATCCTGAAAACACATACTGCATATGAATATTTTTGTTTCTAAATAAAGTGCAAGTCTGGCACACGGCTATGAATTTAACCTATAGAAAACAATATGCAAAATTCACAAATGACATTTACATTTCATATAATTCTTACAATAAAATGGAAGCTGGAAATGTCTGGTAACAGGGTATATAACTAAAGAAATTACAAAAAAAAAATATTTTCATATTGAAACAGTGCATGTAGAATCTGTCTGTATCCCATGTCCTGGTAATAATATAAAACATGAACAAAACAAAGAAATATCAGACTACAGTGAGTATTAATATTGACTCTACTGCTCGTAATAACAAAAACATGTATAAGTCACTTACTTTTGCAATATTTCCAGTGGTTGTGAACACTTTTTTTCATTATAGGAAGATGTGGAAATAATAAAAAACTAAAATGTACCTAAATTTACCTAAATAATAAAGCACATAGATCATAAGGGCTCTAGATATTTAGTAAATGTGATGTAACAGTGTGAGGATAGTACCATATTTAAGGCAAATGTCCAGTAACAACTGGATGATGCATCAGGATGATTTTTAGAACTCATTTTGCAGTTTTTGGTGACACTAAGCATGATATGAATTCTGAGGAAGGAGGAGGAGTACTGTGGAGTGCTTAGCGGAGATACAAGGACTGCTTTCTGAGTCTCGGTTGCTACATTCTAGTTTAATTACATTTCCCTTTTTTCAGGCATTTTTGAAAAAGATTTCTCAGAAAAGGGCTCATTTTCTCAGGGTTTCCATGCGTGGCTACAGGAAACTGTCTTCTACCTCAGGGGTGCCGGAGGAACCCAGCAGCGCGTCCCTCTCACTGGTCTCCTCCAGCCGGTCCTCCTCTGGTAAGGTTTCCGCTGTGTCCTGGGACATGGAGTCGGTCTCCTCCTCCAGGGCCACTGAGCTGGAGGCAGAGAAGGGAGAAGGACAACGCAGCATTACAGATCAGTCATGGATGAGTCACAGAACAACACACCACCGCATGCATTTGGAAGCGTCTGATCCTGGTGTCTTCCTTTTTTGACCTCCCCTTCCAACCAGCACATTCATTGTAGTTTGAAAGACCATAACTCCAAAAGAAAAATGAAAAGCTGGCTCTTATATCATGTCTTCATCAGTTTGGCCTCCACGCTGGATATTTATTATTTTATTTTTAACATTATACAGCCTGACATCACTCAGCACTTCTGGGCCAACACAGTCCAAAGACCTCAAACTTAAACATAGCTAAAGGTTTTTCTAAACTTTTGACCAGTGCCAAGTTTAAGACCTGCCATTAAATATAAACATGGAACTATATTAAGAATAAAACTAATTATTATGAACATTTCTTTAACTTTTAACTTTACATGAGCCTGAGATGTAAATGCCTCAAGTGTTATAAAAAGGCCTTTAAAATGAAAAACAAAACCACGCTACATGTCTCTACTTCCATAATGGAGCTATTGTCTCAATTCAACATCTGGATGAGTGGGTGTGTGGTGCAAACACACACGCACATGCACACGCACACATCCTCGTCTTTCATGCAACCCCAGCATTTGGCACACGTGTGCAGCATCTTTCCAGCGACTGCGTACCTTGTAGGGCTGTCTGACGGGATGTCTGTGTCGGCAAAATCTTCCTCTGGTTTGGGGTCTGGGATTGGAATGATGTACTCGTTGTATGAGGGTATGACTTCCTGTGCTTCTGTCTCCTGGCTCTGGTTGTAAGGGTCTGGGGGGAAGGAGGGGCTCCCGGGGGATCCCAATGCATGGCTGGGAATCGGGAATGGTGAGGAGAGTCTGGGTTTGGTGCGGGCCACTGCAGGGTGGTCACTCTTCATGAAGTTGTCATTCACTTGACTGTATCTCTGTTTGCAGGAGGCAGAGGTTTGGTTATTTGAGTAGTGCCTTGGTCAGCTTCCATGGATGTAAACGTGACATGTTTATTTGAGAGAGTGGACGATATTTAATTTTTTTTAAGGAGTAGACAAGAAAACCTTTTCTTTTTCTTCTTTCTTTTTATTTTGTTAAACATACAAAACCAACAGTAATATTTGCTTAATGTTTCCATATGGCTGCATATTTAAGCCCTTGTGTTAAAAAGAAAGCACGTCTAACATTTCTATTCTTACATCTGTTTTAAATAACTTTTTACTGATGTTTTTTTTTTATCTTGTCAGAGGTAATTGTGGATATTATATGAACACTACCTAGCCAAAAATGTCCCCACCTCGATTTAACCAAACAAATAGATACGATCAATCATTTATATTTTTACTGCAGTGATGAATATATTTCAGTTTGATAGAGAGCATAAAGATTGGACTGTGTTTCAATGGACAAAGGTCATGTGGTCTGATGAGTCCAGATTGACCCTGTCCCATAATGATGGGTGCATCAGGGGGATGAGAGAAGCTGATAAAGTGATTACTCATCATGCATATGACCTACAGCACAAGTGTCAAACACATGGCCCGATGGCCAAATCCAGCCCGGTAAAGGGTCCAGTTCGGCCCTTGAGACAAATTTGTGAAATTCAAGAATTACACTAAAATATTAACAATCTTACAATCAGTTTTAGTTCAGGTTCTACATTCAGACCAATTCAATGTCCAGTCGGCAGGACCAGTAAAATACTAACATAATAACATATAAATAATGACAACTGCAAATTTTTCTCTTTGTAAATGTAAACAGTTTCATGTATTTACACTAAAGCAAAGTATAATTTAGCAAAAAATGTGAATAACCTGAACAAATATGAAGAACCTGAAACATCTTAAATGAAGTAAGTACAATTTTAACAAGTTCTGCCTGTTATTAAATGTTTTGTGTATTTGTAAATCCACTGTGATCTATAAGTTATAATGTGCATGTGTAAATGATAAACTGAGATGTAATACTGTTAAAATTACACTTATTTTTTCAGTTTGTTCAGGTTATTCACATTATTTGAAAGGATCATTTGTAGATGAAAATATTTTCATAATGTAAATGTACTTTTTTTGCTCTAAAACGTAAAGAAAAGGTTTGAGTTGACATTATTTATATATTATTATGTTATTAGTTGACTGGTTCGGCCCACTTCAGATTAAATTTGGCTGAATGTGGCCCCTGAACTAACATGAGTTTGACACCCCTGACCTACAGTACAAGCTTGTGGGGGCAGTGTTATGATCTGGGATTGATTCAGTTGATCAATAGATGATGGAACCAAAAATGGTGGAAATAAATGTTATGACATTGCAATTGAAAGCTATTGAAATGCTGTAATCAAAGCTTAAAAAAGTCCAATTAAACATTAGAGTGCAGGAAGTTTTGGCCAGTCTGTATATATAATAAATAATCATTGTATACCGTTGGCATATGTACAACGGATAACCGCCTTCTTTTGAAACACTGAACATTCTAAAGATTTGTAGTGGATTTAAAATTATAATATTGTGGTGTTCTTTGTTCACATAATGAAAGCTTTAATACACTGTTGCCCATAAAGATGTTTTTTTTAAATCTCTTCTCATAAAATTATTGTGAGAACATGATTTATTACTAAAAGATCAAATGTAACTGGGACTCAGTATGTGATTATTGCTCCGAGTCAAGAGTGAATAGATGTGTATAAATAGGAATAAAAAGATGAGTGTGCGTGAAAACAAAATGATTCCAATTTTAAGGGACACAGTGTACTTACTTCTCTGTGACCTATAAATATGCAAATACGGCTCATTTGAAGTTTAGTAAAGCTGAGTACAAGGCGTTTCCTGTTCCCCTTAAAGTCTGTTTTCAGTGTTTGGGTTTCCACAGTTCACAGATAAAAGGTGGATATAGATGATAATATGTGATGCTGCACACTTTTCACTCAGAGTTCACGCACACTTGAACTCATAGATCAAATCCCACTAAAGGTTTTAAGTGGAGTGGGATGAAGCATCTACACCAGGGCTGTCAGACTCATTTTCACCGGGGGCCACATCAGCATAATGGTTGCATTCAAAGGGCCAGATGTAACTGTAAAAACAGTATAAATGTAGCTAAATGGAAATAAATGGAATGTCAAATCAATGCAACTACGTCTTAATGTTAAATAAGACTGAATTCTTTACTTATTCAACCTACAAACATTCCGTTTATTTTTGACATAAATGTAAAATATGTTTGCTTGTTGCTCTGTTATTATAAAATAAATCTGTAATTTATCAGGTTATAACTCACATTACTCCAGCAATCAACGTTCAAACTATCCAAGGGAATAAGGAAAAAAAAAAGAAGTTACGACATTAACTGTTCTAAATCACTGCAGTCTATTGATGCCATCACTTCATGGTTAACAGAATTAGCATGCATTATGGGAAATGTAGTTTATAGTTAATGCATGCTTTTAACTTATTTCTTATAAGAAAATCAGACCTTTTCAGCTCTCGGGGGCCACATAAAATGGCGTGGCAGGCCGGATTTGGCCCCTGGGCCTTCAGTTTAACATGTGATCTACACAGAGTATATGGTCTGTATGGTTCTCAGACCTCAAATCTACTACAGGCTAGAGTGAAATAAGACTAGCTAAGTGTAAAGTAAGGTTGGAAATTTGTCAAGAAGTAAAACAAAAGTGTTGAGTTGGACTTGAGGCTGTAAGGATATATAAATACCTTTTTATAGCTGTCTGTCAGCATGTTCCCCACAGTGTGAACCAGAAAGGAGAACTCAGGCCTCTTCTCAAATTTTTCGTCCCAGCACTTCTTCATGATCTCGTAACTACAACACAAGACACAAAAATAATCTAAATCTGCTTTTCTGTATGTGAGGGGGAGTTATTGGAAAAGGCAACATTAATGACACGTTGGAACTTACACTTCATCAGAGGCGTGGGCAGGTTTGGCCATCCTGTAACCTCTCTTTAAAGCACTGTAGAACAACTCATTCATGGGTAAATCAGGGTAAGGGGTTCCTCCTGTGTAACACATTACACCACCACAATGTGACACAATACCCAGCAAATACACGTTACATAGTTTGTCCGATTAAATGAATTTTTACAAATTTTCCCAGAACAGAAATATCTGGTAATATGGAAGACATTTGTCTTTCCTGTACAAATAAATGTTTATTTGACCCAAGATTTTATAGAAAAATTATCTAAAAAGTCCAATGACTGTTTGATTGGAACAGAGAGTCTTTGGTCCTTTACAGAGGATTGATTGTAAGTTTGTTTTCCACAATACAGGCTTACACTGAATATGCAATAAACTGTGTCCTTTGTTTTCATGGTAGTTTCAAAAAATCGTGGGAAGAGGGTTTAAGAAAAAAAAAAAAGACAAATACCCTCACAATACCCATAGCAAGGAAGTGCTGATTCCAAAGCTTGACTGTGCATAATAAGATTTAGAACTGCTGTGTTCTTGTGATGCATTTCTGAAATGGAACTATATGTTTTCTACAGGCCTGTATGCATTCATCTGCAGTCATTTTAGGCACCTTTGCATTATTTGAACAGAGAACTTTATTAAACTCAAGCAGATGCAGGTTTCGTCCATGCCACTTGTGTATGTGAGCAATGGTTAATCTTTTGTGCAACCAAATTCTCATTCTGAAATCTTTCTTTTTCCTGTGTGTGTGTGTGTGTGTGTGTGTGTGTGTGTGTGTGTGTGTGGGGGGGGGGTTATTTACTACAAATATAAGTCTATTTACATTAAATAGACTTTTTTGAGGTTATTGTTAAATTTATCTATTGATCTAAAACTCTGAATAACTTTTTAACAACTAATCATATCAACACAGTGAAATAATGTTATTACCCAAATACCTTTGGCTAAGGTTTTATTTTTCTGCAACTTCAGATCTGGAGTTGGAGTAAGGATGGGAGGAGGAGAAGCAGAAATAAGCCTCAGCTTCAGCTTCTTCCTTTTTTAGTTTAAAAAAATTGTGCTGACTGTATGTTCTTTACATGCATGTAGTTTTGTATGCAACTGAAATTAAAAAAAACAAAATAAATAAATTCATTCATTCATTCTTTAAAGGTTTTAGGTTGGAGCCAGTTGTCTGTCAATAACTTGCATAGGGATTTAAACCAATGAAAAAATACCACAAATGCAAATCAATCAACTGGAGCAGTCAGCAATGTTTTAAAGTACATGTTGTATGCATGTGAATGACCAACCTAATGTGAAAATCTCCCAAAGAAGAATGCCGAATGACCACACATCACTTAAGGTGGTGTACAAATTATGGAAAATGCTCTCTGGTGCCATCCACTTCAGGGGCAGGAAGGTCTGAATGAAGAGAAAATAGAAGACAAACCCATGTGGGAAAGTAAAGGTCTACTTTAGAAACAGTGTGAGTAGAGTTAGAACATTTCCCACATCCCTTTAGCACAGTCTCTCTCTTTTTTTGGCCTTATTGATGTAATTGATTCTTGCAGCAACTTCTACTCACACTGCCTTTGGAGATGTAGTTGGAGTCGTGCATGATGTCTCTGGCCAGGCCAAAGTCACAAATCTTCACCAGTTTGCCTTCACAGATAAGTACGTTTCTGGCAGCAAGGTCACGATGGACGCACTGTGGTGAGGTGAAAAGACATAAATCAAGAAAAAACATCCCCAGGGAAATGTCCTAATACTAAAACCCCAATGCCAATAAGGTTGACACACTGTGGAAAATGTGAATAAAAACAGATTGCAATAGTTTACGAATTTCACAACCACAACAGAACATAAAAAACCCCATATCATTATATAATGAAATTGCTGCCATCAAAATTAACTTATATGCAAAAGTCTCAGGTCACTGTTGACTTTGTTCTTGTCAGGGATTTAATGACTTTCAAAAATTATTTCTCAGTCTTTTTGTTAAGAAAAAAACCATTGAAATGTGCAAAAAAAAAAAAAAAAAAAAATCAGATGTCAATGGATTCTCCAGATAATGTAAGTGTTTAGTGTGACCTCTGTTTCAAAACATCTTGAACTCTATTATGTCAACTCTGTAAGTTTTACTAAATCATCTTTTGATTTATTATACAAAGCTTCCTTCAGTTTTTACTCAGACTGGGGCTGTCCTTTATCCCTCATCTCTGTGCAGAGCATCATCATCATCATTATTATCATTATTATTATTGTTGTTGTTATTATTATTGCCTATTGTTGCAAATATGCAACATACCCAAAACTAACTATTGTATGTGCTATGATCAAATTAACAATCTCCGCTTAATTTAATAGAAAGCAAAAACACAAATAAGGAATTTTTTAAGATACTTCAGAACATGATCAACTTTATCAGCTATATATGCAAACACATACAAGGAATTTGGTTTTGGTTTTTCTTAGCTCATGTCGTACAAGTTCAACATAAACACAAACACTTAAACATAGACCTAATATAAAGAAACATTCAACTAGAAACAACAACAACAATAGGTTGAAGAGTAGTGTAATGTAAAATAAATAAATATAAATAAAAGAGTGGATACTTCTATACAAATTCAGGCATTAAGGGGTTAATGCGGTTACGTTACAGTTGTGTGTATCTTGATCCAGAAACTGAGAAATCCATAAATATGATCATCATAAAACAATAAACCTAATGGTGAGTTAACAAACTTCATGGTGTCTTAAGATTCTTGCACAGTACTATATTTTTCTTAAACTGTTACGTTTTCTCAGTTTTTCTGTTTTATTGTGAATAAAATATAAATTTATGAGATCTGAAAATAATTAACATGCTTTTTGGAATTGGGGTTGCAGACAGAAGACAAATATGACTTACAGAATGTACATAAACAAACAGATACTACATTTTTGGTTGACTATAAACTCTATAATGATGCTGTCTTGTATTAAGCAAACACCTCCCAGTGGTATAATGGAGCCCATTTGATTTCCTAAAACTAGAGTAAATGTCTTGTCATCGAAAGACCATAATAGGCCTTAAAATTAAAAGAACTTTTGGGGGGGTATTAAGTACACCATTGTTTTTTTTGTACTGGTTATATGAAGCTTTTTGGTTATATGAACGAACAACACGCTTGACCAAATCATTTTCCCTACACTTCCTTGAATTTTTTCATCTTTCTTGAAATTCCTTTTTTGCAGTGTTATTTATCTATAATATCATACATTTTTGGATGCGAGGAACTCCATGCCCTTCGCCACTTGGTAGCTGAAGCCCAGAAGGTCATTGTTGGTGAGGATGGAAGAGTCACTGATGACCAGGTCCAGTCGGCCACCACCTGAACATGACCACAAGGACAGACAACAGACAGGAGAAGAGGGTGAGGGATGTCTAATGAGCAGAGACATGAGTGTTTCTTCATATTGGGGGAACCCCAGCTGTCATGTGACCGGGTTAAATAAAGCCCCTTCCGTTTCATGCCCTAACATTTGCCTGTGTATTCTCCTCGGTCTTTGATCAAGAGGAAAACTCTATTCATTGATTACAGAGTCTAAAGCAGTTACTGTCTCTTGTTTACTGATTAAAAATAGCTTTTTTTTCACAGTGGTCTAACATTCTTGGTTAATGGCCATGTGTACAAATCAAACTGATGCTTAATAGTTGACCTTATGTACACTTCCTTTATGGAATAGTATATCTCATTGCTCTGTGTTTCCTGTTTGTTAAATTTTTCACGCTTATCTTCATTTCCAACTCAGGAAAAACTAAACAAAAACACTTCAAACCTTGTTCCTGATAGATGTCTTGCTGGTAGGTGGACTCGTATGGAGAGGGCTGGATGTCAGCATATTTGATGGTGTCCATCTGCTCCTGCATCGGCACATAGACTGAGGGCTCGTCTTTACTCATGTCCATGTATCCGCCGTCACTTTCACTTCCGAAAGACACATAGCTAAAGGGGGTACATAAAATGTGAAATGCTATTTAGTTATCTGACCTAAATGCTGATTTCGCCATGGTTGTGCAGCATATGACACTTTACGGATGAGCGGACATCTGTGGCTTCCTCTTGAAATGTGACATGACGGAGATCTTAATTATGAAATCCCCTTTATTGTACAGAATGCTCCTTTATGCAGAGATTTGGTGGATTTTTTTTCCTCTTCCTCACCCTTTCCTCTGGCTGAGCGGAGTGCTTCCTCCAGAAATGAGGCAGCCATCATCTTGGTTCTTCTCAGCGTAATACTGCAGGAAGGTGTGCTTGTTCCTGTGCAGGTAGTCCACCAGGTCGCCATAGCGACAGTACTCTGTCACCAGGTACAGAGGGCCTGATTGGTGGATGACAGAAAAAAAGAAGATGGTTATTCACCAAACACAGACTAAAGTCAACAATGTAATTAAAGAACCTTAAAGAAAAAATTAAGCAATTTAAAATTATAAACTAAGGGCGACACGGTGGTGCAGTGGTTAGCACACAGCCTCACAGCAAGAAGGACCCGGGTTCGATTCCCGGGCGATCCT
>JAQQZY010000002.1:26175243-26187207 GCA_030068375.1 Ostorhinchus rueppellii | reverse complement strand
ATTACAATAGAATAAATAGATTACATTACATTTGATTACATTACAATAAAATAGATTGCATTACATTAGATTACATTAGATTGCATTACATTACTTAGAATAAATTAGATTAGATTACAATAGAATAAATAGATTACATTACATTTGATTACATTACAATAAAATAGATTGCATTACATTAGATTACATTTGATTGCATTAGATTACTTAGAATAAATTAGATTAGATTACATTCAATAAAATTAGAATATTATGGATTATATTACATTAGAAAAAAATAGATTGCATTACATTAGATTACATTAGATTACAATAGAATAAAATAGATTACATTACATTAGATTACATTAGAATAAAAGAGATTGCATTACATTAGATTACATTAGATTACTTAAATTATATTAGAATACAATAGATTAGATGATATTCCATTAAATTAGAATAAAATAGAGTAGATTGCATTAGATTACATTAGAAAATAGATTACATTACATTACAGGACACATATTTGGGTATACTATATGGACTCTTACATATGCAGTTCTGTTACAGTGCTGAGTTCAGTTCAACATGTTGAGGTTTAGTGAGTTTTTCTTTTGTAAATCTATGATCTGTAAGATGCCACTACACGGTGCTGAAAAAAACCTCATATTTGTGGCAAATTTTTCACATTTAAGATTCAGTTTTTCCAGTCGAGCATCGATCAAAAGTAAGGTGTGTCTCTACATCTTGATGCAATTTGGGCTTGGTCACGAGAACTGACAGAAATCATGAGGGGAAAGCTGAACAAAAGCTCTTGTTCTGCTCCACTCCCACTCACCTGACTGTTGGGGATATCCCAGGAAAAAAACACCAGCTCCACTCCGTGTACCGTGCAGTTCACTGTCAGCGGTTCGCCCTGCTTCAGGACGGTCTTCGATGCAGTGATGTAGGCGTCGATGGCCTCTGGGACTGGAAGAGAGAGTGTGTGGGTGAGGAGAAGGAAGTGTTACTGACATGATTTAACAAAACCACATGTAGAAGAGTCTCCAATCACATATAAAAGTGTTTTAAAATAACATCTTTCCCCAAAATCATTTTCATCTTTTTATGCTAATATAAATCAAAAATGACTTCTTTTATAATTCCACCCAGAGACCAGGAACTTTATAGACCCACAAAGGAAGAAAATATGCATCAAGTCATATTTTTTAACCTTTCAATGCTTTAAAGAACAATCCTCTTATATAAGTCAGACATATCTTGGAGTATATTGAGGTAAGTGCCTCATTTACAATATACAGCTCTGGAAAAAAAATAAGAGACCACTGCAAAACTGCATAGGTGTGTGTTTGAATAAAAGGAACATTATTGTTGAATTCTCTAAGCTGCCGACAACATTTCTCCCAAATTCCAAATAAAAATATTATTATTTAGAGCATGTATTTATAGAACACGACACACGATCAAAATAACAATAATTTAAAAAAAGCAGTGTTTTCAGACCTCAAATAATGCAAAGAAAATCTGTCCATATCAATTTCTAACCAACACAATACTAATGTTGTAACTTGGTAAAAGTTCAGACATCAGTATTTGGAATAACCCTGATTTTCAGTGACAGCTTTCACGTGTCTTGGCTCTCCTCCATTGCTGTTGGACGACTTTATGCAGCTCCTCGCATAGAAATTCAAGAAGCTCTGAAATCGTTGATGGCTTGTGACCATCCATGCTCCTCTAGAAGTTTTCAAAGTGGGTTCAGGTCTGCAGATTGTTCTGGCCATGACAGGGTCTTCATCTGGTGGTCCGTCATCCGCACCTTTATTGACCTAGCTGAGTCCAGGAGCATTGTCCTGATAGAAGAACCAGTCTGAGTTTGGGAACATTGTCAGAGCAGAAGTCCAGTAGTTTTCATTAGTTATTTTTAGATTCCACTTACTTTTGTGGTATTAACAGCACTGTTTTTGCCTCTAGTACGAAGATAGTGATGGCCACTGTAGTGGTGTTTACACTTCTCCTTCTTAAATAAGACATGAATCAGGCATTTATTCAGTAGAATAAGGTGTGCTTGTCTTGGAATTCAACACACAGAGAAATGGAATGGCTGTCATACATGGACACATGCTGATTTCACAGGAAAATGCAAGTGGTCTCTTAATTTTTTTCCAGAGCTGGATATAACATATGCAAAAACTGGTAATGAAACCAATAAAAAGGCAATTCAGTAAACAATAAAACAAGAAACTTGGATAAACAAAGGTGATAAAAACAATAAAACATAATTATCCTTAGCAACACTAGCAGCTTCACTATGTATTTGATGATGTGGGAATGAATTTTAGAGAACTACGATTTGAGAAATGTGATTTATGGGGTTCATTATGAAGCTTTAAAAGGAGAAGATTCATTAACTTTAATTGTTGTAGCGTAGGCTGAGGTGCGAACTCTGTGTGTGAGAGAGTTTTAGGGGAGTTCCAACACACCAACTGAATTTTCACTTTGGAAACCACTGCTCTTCAACACGTACCCGCTATGCTGAACACGTAGAAGGCCTGGGAGTCCTTCACCTCCCCGTTCAGCTCTCCACGGCACACATAGGTCCTGTCCTCCAGCGGCGCCTTGTAGCCCTCACTGGGGACATAAACACCCTTCAGAGGCAGGTCGGTGTCCTTCTCGTAAAGGGTGACGCTGATGTTGGGGTTGGTGACCAAACAGGGGATGGTGCTTTCCTCACTGGTCTTAGTGACCATGCCATGAGAGGTCTCTATGAACCACACATCAGGGTCTGGGGACGGAGACGTGACTGATTATTGAAAATGGATGGATGTGGATGAAATGTTCAGTCCTGTTCTGCTTTTATTCATATTTTATTTGCTCGCATAAAATTCTCACAAAGATAGAAATACCTGAAATGGCATCAGTAAAATAAGTTATAAGATCATTAGAATGAAAGTCAGACATCTGAATTCTCTCAGTTAAAGAAAAAAAAACATCTTCAAAGTTTATTTTGGATTCTTCTGGACATGTGCAAGGGAAGGTGAGTTCAGTTCATATTATATATCGTGCATTTCATACACAACGGAAAATGTGTTTTTTTTATATATACAAGGAAATAAAAACAAAGCTAAAAATTGTAAGAGTACAGTTACAGTATATAAGTGTATTAGTAGTGGAACATGCTGCACAGTCCTCCAGACTGGCAGCAATATGAGTTAATTAACCCTCAAACACTTAAATAACAGCATCCAGCAACTAAAAGTATCTACTGAACTAAAGTGTTTAATAACCTTGGATCCACTAAACCTATCAATACATGTGAATAATTCAGGTAAAATACAGTTTGTCAGCTTTTTACTGGTATCAGATATGACCAGTGTGGACGCCCAGAGCCTCCATAGTGAACAAGGAAACACCATCATTGACTCGCAATGACAGTGAATGTTTTGATGTTCAGTTAATGATATTTTTGCTTTTCTACAGTTTTCTCTATTTTGATATTATAATGTTTATATTTAGAGGAGGATTAGTGATTATTTATATTATTATTCTGACAAAAAAAGACAGAATTCTGGGATTAAAGTCAGAATTCTGAGGAAAAAAGAAAGAACTCTGGGATTAAAGTCAGAATTCTGAGGAAAAAAGTTAGAATTCTGAGGAAAAAGTTAGAATTCTGAAATTAAAGTCAGAATTCTGAGGAAAAAGACTGAATTCTGGGATTAAAGTCAGGATTCTGAGGAAAAAAAAAACAAATTCTGAGGTTAAAATTAAAATTCTCACTTTTTTCTCAGAAAAATAAAAAATATATGTATTGGTCCTTAATTTTTTTTTGTTTTTCCAGTGATCCTAATCCTTTTCCATTTTATGAACTATCGTCATGGTAACTATATCTATTTTTGGAAAACACCTGTCTGTCACTGAAAAATGCACAATCCAGAGGTTATTATTTGAATAAAAAGAGATAAATTACCTGGGAAAAGTCAAATTTAGAGGAAAATTCAATTACAAGTTGCCACAAAAAATAATTCTAGGTCTAAAAACATAAAGACTTATAGTGTGATGAGAAAAGAGTGTGTACATTGTTTGCAATGTAGCCGTAAATGCTGCTTCTCCATGTTTAGTCTGGAGTCTGGGCTGAGTCCATAGATCTAAGAGTCCCAAACAGTTTATATTCCTTGAACGTATCACTAATGTATTCTGGGCATAAACCAGTCAGTGATTTGTAGACTAATATGAGCTCTTTAAAATCTATTCTGTGACTAAATAGAGGCCGGTGTGAAGACTTAAGCCCTGGTCTAATGTGCTCTGAACCATTTGATGCTGTTTTTGGAAGTCCAGTTAAAATACTATTAGAGGAATCAACTCTGCTGGAGATGAAAGTGTGGATCTGCTTCTGTTAGTCATTTTAGGACACAACACAAAAATACGCCTATGTTTATATTCTTAAGACGGAGGAAATGTTTTGGTGGCAGCTTTGATATGGCTGGTGAAGGTCAAATCATAGGGAACATTTTCTGTTTTCATTGGAACATTTTTATGTTTATCTTTGATGAAAAAGTAGCCACGATTGTAATTCCCTCTGCAATTCAATTTGTAGATGCTCCGTTGCAGATATTCCTTTACAGTTGTAACTTTAGTAGCAAATCCTTTTTATTGGTTATTATCACATTTATTATTCTATAGATGAGATGGGATTAATCAAGCTGCTTCTACGGCATTTAAATTTTTTAAACTAATAAAACACAACAGTCTCTTTGGTGTTTCTCTTCGATTTGTACTGCTGACATACTGCAGTTGTACGTCTTATGTAAATTTGTATATAGCCTAAAGAGTTTTATAATTATCATTATTTATTATTACATATGGACATTTTCTTACACTAGAATTGACGAATTTCGCATTGTAGTATCAATAAAATGTGATCCTATCTTACCTTACCTTATCTTATTTTACCTCATCTAATCTCACCTCACCTCATCTAATCTCATCTCATTTTACCACACCTCACCTCATTTAATCTAATTTCACCTCACCTCATTTTATCTTACCTCATCTCACTTCACCTCATCTCATCTCACCTCATTTCATCGAATCTCATCTCACCTCCTCTCATCTCACCTCACCTAATCTAATCTCACCTCCTCTCACCTCATTTAATCTAATCACATCTCACCTATCTCATTTTAGCTCATCTCACCTCATTTAATCTAACCTCACCTCCTCTCATCTCACCTCATTTCATCAAATCTCATCTCACCTCACCTCACTTCATTTAATCTCATCTCACCTCATCTAATCTCACCTCATTTAATCTAATATCATCTCACCTCACGTCATCTCACCTCACCTCATCTAATCTCATTTTATCTCACCTCACCTCATCTCATCTAATCTCATCTCACCTCATCTAATCTCACCTCATCCAATTTCACCTCATTTAATGTAATCTCATCTCATTTAATCTCATCTCACCTCACCTTACCTTACCGTAGCTGCTATAGAAATAACATACAGTAGTAATTTACATATTCATCATAAATGACTGGGTAACCCATCCCACCTGGAACAAACACCGCTACCTCCTCGGTCTCTCCGGTACTCCGATCAATACACTGATAGACCCCTGTGTGCTTCCAGGTGACGTCCCACAGCTTCAGAACCCTGGATGTGTTACTGCTTTGCACTATTTGGTAGCTTTGTCGGCCGTATTGGGCTTGTTCCACTTGAACATAAGGCACGTCGTCCCTCTTAAACTCCCAGGTCGTCTCCCCCAAGCCAGAACAAGTCAGGGTGAGGGAAGATCCCTGAGCCAGGACGAAGTGTTTGTCACCAGGTGTGATATCCAGGCAGCTCAGCTCAGGACAGAGATATAGGAGAGCTGCAGTTTACAAAACAAGGAAAGGGTCAGGTGGGAGGTCAAGGAATCAGCAGCATAGGGGTCAGAGGTTAAATCAACAACACAGGACAGATTCTGTTCAGACTCTAAATGATGAAGGATACATGTTGTCTGGAGCCTTAAGTGGGAGGATAATGATGCTGCGTCAGTGACAGATGTGTTTATAATGGCAGGTCGTTTTATATCCATTTGTTGTCTTTCGCATTAAAGTATGGTGCTATGTCTAAGGCCAGTTACAAATTACTTTCTGTGTTCTAACCTTTACTGCAATTAAATAAAACTGTCTCTAAGAACGTTTTCTCCTGTCAGATCATCTTAACATTGAAGTAAAACCTTAAAATTAATGTTAAATACGACTTGATTTTACACTGAAGAAAATTATTTGAACCTCTAAACCTGTTCAAATGAAATCATGTACATGCTTAAGATTTGGTTTAAACAAAAATAGAGTGAATTTTTTGACTCCCTCACTTTACCTCTATATATATAGCATATGGGATGGCTATGTAACCTAATTTTCCGCCAAATATTGGGTCTACTCCTTGTTTTTTTAGTTGACTCCTCTCTTCTGTATATATTTGTAATACTGTATTTTTTTTTTTTTACAAACTTGTCTTATATACATTATGAAAGAATTATTCCTCTTTTTCCTAAAACTATTTCTCTGTACATTATGTATAATTTTGCAGGATGACTGATCATGTGATGTAAAACCATGGGATTTCTGCGCATGTTTTTTCTAGAAGCCTGCAGAAAAGCAAAACTGCCTGAGCTGGGATAACTTTCTGCACAAGAGTTATTTTTCTTATATTTTACATATTACTTTAGTTATATTTTATTTTAGTTAGTTATGTCATGTTCTGATGCCTTATTTAATGTGAAATACTCGACCATCAGAATCTGTAGCATCACTTCTTGCTTTTCCAGTCATTTTCAGTTTTTGTTGGCAGACTAAGAAACAAGCTCTTACCGGCGGCTGTGAGTGTCAGATGTAGAGTGGACACTGTCACACTCTTCATGTTGGGCGTCGTCAATGCACTTCGTTCTGCAACGACACAATGAATGATTTTACCTTTTGTGTTAACTTTTTTAATATTCAATGCAAAGTAACACAGCTGCAGGAATGCTCTTGCTTGCATTCAGTCCAGTTGATAAATAACATCATAACAATCATCTTTCTAGAGGAGATCAGTTTAACACCATGATAGATCATAGTCCTGGCTTCATGAGACCCCAAGGGTTAAGTGAGAGTTGAGAAAATAAATGTCACTGCAATCTGCTTCCAGTCAAAGGAAATGACATAAAACTATGCACTATTTGTACAAAGTGAAACAAAACGTATTGAGTTTGCTGTCGGGGGTGTTTTAATGGCTTCTAGCTGGCTCACAGAGTGTGAGGTGCAGAAGCAGCTCGCTCTGGAGGTATTTGATGCCTCATTGCACCGGGACAGAGTGACAATGTCTGGCTCTTTTTGTTCCCGGTGCACCGCCATTCTGCCTGCTAACAAACAGGTCACTGTGTGTGGCTTTGCAACATGCTCACTGGCAACAATGCTGTGTCCGAGCTATTCTAGCAGCCGTGCTGAGCCATTAATTGGTTTTGGTGTAAACAAAAGTGAAAATGAGGGCATTCACATCAGCCACTAACACAGGAACGTACTCTGAGAATTGAAAGGGTTGCTATGGTTTTGTGATACTAATGGGATATCATGTTGTATGCCCATGTGGTATCAGCATCCCAGAAGTCATTCAAAAGTTTTTACGGTTAAAGGTGACTAATACTTAGCATCTTTACTGCGCCAATGTTAACCAAAGTCAGCTCTGGACTTGCAATGTTCTAACTGGACTGAAGTCTAAAAGGGTAGAAGAAAGAGGGGAGGGGTGGGTTGCTGTTGTGTTTGGGATGGGGGTTAAGGCCTGCAGCACACATATGTCTGGAAACAGTTAAGGATGGATCACAGGCCTCTACGCAAGAGGGTGAGAAAGAGAGAGAGGGCGGAAGAGCGAGCCTTGGGAAGAGCGAGGGTGGAGGAGGAAAAGAAGGAGGGAGCCAGTGGAAACATTTCAAAATGCATCTTGAGAAATCTTAGCCACTTAGTGTTTTACTTGATAATGCAATCCACTGTTATGGGCTCTATTTTAAGAAGTTGGACTATCTATGTGCATTATGTCATTTAAACATACTTAAAGGATTATATTACCCCATGAAATCATGAATAGCACAGTGTTTTTGTCATTTATGTTGATTAACTAAGAATGCTTGGCAGAATCACCTTGAAGATTATTCTAGACTTTGTGTTGAAGTTCGTTATGATGTACATGTGGATGTTGTTTAATGAAAGAGATGAGTAATCAGTTTGGTAGTTGTGAGGTTAAAGATGTTACTTTAACCAGATACACATTGTCTTTCTATATTAACTGCCTTTGGCACTTCCGCTCCCAAAACGAAAAGCTCTTGAGTTGCTCCAAAAACATGACTGGACCATTTCCTCCCCCGCCTTCTGTTTCTAATAAAAAGGCAACAAGGAGAGACGGAAAGAGAGAGAGATACTTTAACATACACACACATCTGTATAGGCACACAGAACACACTGCATGCCAACACATACTATAAAACACACAGTGTACTCACAGGCACACGCTGTATTACATCCCAGCCTCCCTATCAAACACACACACACACACACACACACACACACACACACACACACACACACACACACACACACACAGACCTCCCCTTCTTCCCTTTTTTGTCACTGGTGTCTGTGTACAGTTCACGTTCCCACAGTATTTTCCTAAAACTTTCCCAGGATGGGTGATACACTAGGGACCCTCCTGGTGACGACGGCGAGAGCAGAGGGGTCACTTTATCCCCAAGGACCCCAGCAGCCAACCACAGGAGACTGAGGAAGACATACATCAGCACTTAAAAGTGCCAGTAACTCCAGTGTCAGTGACAGTGACACTGGGGTTACTGGTGAGCGACAGTGGGCAAAACTGGTGACTCCAAAGGCATGTGTCACTTGGCAGTATTAGAACTAACAAATCTTATTGTGACTGGCTGTTGGCGCTATTTTTACTAAAACAAGAAAAACAGCCATGTCAGGCCTGCAGCAGGATATGAGTTACATTTGACCTGCAGAAAAACGTTCCTTGTTGAATGAAAACTGAGGTGTGTTCAACTCATGTTTTTGGTCTTTGTATGGGACGGAAAAATAATGTTTGTCTTCTGCAACTTGATGAAGTTTAATGTTGACCAATGGGCAGTGGGAGACTTTGAACAGAGGAATCTGACCCCTACAGAGAGCTAGCAGACCACTTCAAACACTGAAAGGATGACTTTTAAGATCAAGATGATGGAGATTTAGGAACCTGCCACAGAAGCCATCAGGGTGGTAGTCCTGTGCCCAAGAGACAACTGTTCCACTAAACATAGCTGCTACTCTGCTAATGGCGATTCTGGTCAGGTCTTTGTTCAAGGAAGGAATAGACAATGTTATGAAGAGTTAAGAGAGTCCAGACACTCCCTGACAATAAAACACTTGTGAATCTGCCAAGACGGTTTGGCAGCAATTCAGCAACTTTGTTTCCCGCTTTATGCAAACACTAGTAGTTTGACCCTTAAGACTCTAAAAGCCATTCTGAGACAGTAGAATGCTGTTTGATAAAATCTACAGTATCTGTTTGTCAAGTCACATCCAGTCAAGTGGGTCTAAATCAGAGGATAAGATCTTGTACAGGGTCTTTAAGACTAAAAGAATCTGCAAAACATTTCCCTAACGCTTGAGTTTATTGTTGTGTTTCTAATCTTTGAAACAGGATACCCTATTCCAGTAATGATCATGGAGGTCTAACAGAGGTCTGAGGTCTGTTTATTTCTAGCGATGGCACAGTAATCACCGTGAGGGATAAACTGTGATCCTGCCGTATGAGTTTTCCCACAGATGCTGGGAATCTGTTGGCTGATTGACCCTTCCCAGTTTTCACAAACAGCCCTCTTACACTCAAAGTGTCACCATCTAACGAGGACGAATGGTAAACTCGCCCTCAGCGGGATGGACGCAGCCCACGCACAGCCTCAGGATACAGCTCGACTGTGTTAATTCAATTCCCTTAGCTGCCTGTAATCCCACTTCTGGGATTATCTACAGTATATATACCAGTGCAGCATGTTTGATTCAAACATCTGGCAATGATGAAGCAGTCCGTGCTGAGGTGGGAACTGCTTTCTGAGCAGTTTGCTTGAACACTTCCCAAGGGAGGAAAGGTTGCACTTGGAAAAAAGGGGGGAAAAATCAAATCAATAACAAAAGCGAGAAAGATGTCCAAGAAGCCTCCTGTAGTGCAGCTGGAAAGCTCTGATTTCCTGTAGAGGGAAATTTTCTGGCCTTGTGTGGGTGTAAACCAGTGATGCATCAGTGACACAGCAGACCACCACTAACTAGAGACTCACAAAAACAACAAAACATGCCACAATGAGTAGAAAATAAAACATAATGAAACTTTTTTAAAGCGAAAACTGCCTCAAATGACACACTGCATGGACAAACAAAAAATGAGCAAACAAAAACAAACAAAATACATAATCAGCACACAAGAGGAGGTCAATCTGACAAATGACAAAGCATGACAGACCTTCAACGTACCACAAGAATACAACACAGAGCACCAGACAGTGGAAAAACAGTGAGGGCAGCATGCAGACATACAGAATACAATTTATGGCAAACACCACATCAAAGCATGGAGTGGGAGCACACACACAGACTGACATCACAGACAGTGATGTTTACTGCACTGAAGTGTACTGGAAGTTGTGATCTGCAAAGCAACAGCTTAATAGTAACTTTGTTCCAAAGCAAACAACTCTAGGAATCATCAGTGGTACTCAACACTTTATTAGGACATGCACTAAATCACATCTCTAAAATAACCACAGTGCAGAGTAAATGTACATGCCATAAAGAGCCCCCAGGTTATTTTTTTTCTTGTCTTTTCTTTTTTTTTTTTTTTTTTTTAAGTTTAGACGGAGGTCGAGGTTACTTGTCATATCTCGGAACAGCAGGACTTTGGCGAGCTCTGTGGGAAAAAAATGACCCAGAGTGTCTTAGTTTAAACAAACCTCCATTTTTATCACTTGACTCCGATAGACTAACCCCCCTGAGGAAAACCTTCTGCTCCCTCAGCATCAGAACCACCCCACATGGCCTCACAGTCCCCCATTTTGTCCATGACAAAGAGCTGTAATAATGAGGGATAACGTGCGCGCAGCAATACATGCAACACATGTCACCAACATGCGGTTGGAAGATGTGAGTTACTGTAAGCAGGAAATGCTTGAAGTGTGATGAAGTGTGCAGTCTTTTTATGGAGTATACATCATAGTAATCAATCTTTCATAGAAAAGGGAATGCAACAGCACTTTTAAGACATTTTAAACACTTTTAAAACAAGCTTTTAAGCCTTTGTATATCTAAGTTGTATGTATAGCCAACATCATTTATTTAAGGCTAAGTGTGCAGTATAACATGACATCATAAGTCAATCATTTTGTAAGCATAGATGACAAAACTAACAATAAAGATAAAATTAAAGCATTTATTACAATTATATTTATCACAATATGATGTTAGATTTATTGCTAACAGGCCATTTTTAGGACAAGAGACTTTCTTTCATGAAAGACTCAACTTGACTTTGACTTGAAAAGAACAATAATTGCCTCTGATACTAATTCTACATATAACCCAATTAAGACCTAAAGGGCTCATATTTTACTAAATCCACTTTTATTAATCTTTAGTTCATTTATTTGTGTATTCCTCCAGGTGCTGCAAAGCTATTTATATTCATTTTGGCAAAAATCAATGGAATTTCTACAACCTGTTTTAATTCCTGCTTAATTTGTTACATCTATAACTAGTTACATCATGAAATTTGTACATACAGTGGTACCTCTACTTACGAATGACTCTACCTACGAAATTTCCAGGTTACGAAAATCCTTTATGGTTAAAATATTGACTCTACTAACGAAAGAAATTTCAAGTTACGAAAGGCGCAATTATTACATGCTTTACGGTAAAGTAC
>JAQQZY010000002.1:26151135-26164919 GCA_030068375.1 Ostorhinchus rueppellii | reverse complement strand
ATATATATATATATATATTTTTTTTTTTTTTTTCCCAACCACAGCATCATTGTTTGCTGTGATAAATACATATTGAATGCAAGACATAAGGTGTCCAATCCTGATCCTGAAGGTAAGAGAGAGAAGGTGGCACTGACATTTGGCCTTCACCATGTGAAGTCCACCTAACATAAAAACAGAGGTAGACTCAGATAGTGAGCAACAATAGCACCTGCTGGAGCAGCAGGATCTGTCAGGACCAGATCATGTTTAGCGTCCTGGATAGACCTCAGTTGTTTTGTTTATTTTTTCATGGATTTCAGAGACCTTTTGTGTCATTTTCTTTTTGAGTTTTAAGCTCATCCAGGTAGACTTTCCCCCTCTCTGGATTTCCTTGGCCACAAAAGTCAATATAAAGATTTCACCAAATCCTGAATTTGCATAAAGTGTAACTGAAGTATAAAAGGGGCAGGTTTCCTTTGTGTCTCAGCTGTCTAATGACCATACAACAGATCCTGGTGGCCTCTTGAATGCAGTTTTTCAATTATGATCTTCATGTTCAACCAGTGCCTTCCATCAGTGGGGAAAAGTCACACTAATTCACCAAAAACAAGACATGGACAGAGGATGCAGAGGGTGATCCACACACCAGGTCACCACATTTTGAGGCCAAAGTTTGGAAGAAAAAGAAAATATAAAATGTATACTGCTTTCTGCCATCTGCTGAACTTGATTCTCTCACTCTATAAAAGGCCAAATCCCCGTTTTTTGTTTTTTTTTTTGTGTGTGTGTATGTGAATATAATAAGTTCTCCCTTCTTGTCATTCGACCTCTAAAAACCAACAAAATCACAAGCTACTTTCTGCAGGTCTGGTGCAGACTGTAATCAGTCTTATGGGACGTGTGACCGTGGAGGATAAAAGCACTGGGTGGGTCTGAGCACCTACAGCCGCTCTCTTTCTAACACATGTGAGCTTTTAAAGCTGGTAAAACCGAATAGAAACCTCTTATTAGTTCCCCCTCTATGAACTTGAACGTCTGGACGAGGACGGCGGTGGGAAAACTGTTTACGCTGCAGTATTAAAACAAATCTCTCTACCTACCTTGTTGGCTACAGTAAGCACTCATCAATAGAAGTACTTAAGATTTATAGAACCTGGAAAGAAAACAAAACCAGAGGGTGTGGACACTGAAGACATTAGTGTACAAAACAATGGATATATTACACAGCAGAGTCAGTACAGCACATTAATACATGCTCTGTAATATATACTGTTAGTGCTAAAACCACATTCCTTTATTTTTAGCCAAGTTGTTTCCATTTGGCGTCTTTGAAGTAATGCATTTCCAGCTTTTCATGTGGTATTTGTGTTGCATTTGCCTTCCTGTAGCACTTTCATCTCCATTAGCTGCATTGTACTGTATGCCTGCTTTATGCAAACAGCAGATGGACACTACAGCTGATAATGACTGTTCTGACCAAGATACTGACATTAATCTTTCATGAACATGTAAGCAGGTTCAGATGGACACATAGAAGAGCTTGACAAGTGGGACATACATAATGTACATCAGCTAAGTGTGGAAGAAGTACAAACTTAAGAGCCAAGGTGATAAAACAAACTTTTTTTCATGTTCTTAAGGTGTGTTCTGTTACTATAAAGAGTGAAGCTCAGGAAAATCTTGGGTTTTGGTGCCCTCATGTGGTCATTATAAGGTGGGACGTACAGAGAAGTGACCGCCAGACCAATAACAAAGACCCCAGTTCAAATGTCCCAGGGTTAGGGTTAATAATGTGGAAAAAGAGCATAAAATAAAAATAAATGTTTCATTAATATTTGTGTAATAGAATCCCTCTGTTCCTCTAATTTCATGTTTTGTAATCCCCTGCTAAAATAATTTGCACTGAAATTGTAATTGAAAATGCACTTTATTATTATTATTTTTTTATTGTAGCTGCAGTTGTTAGTTTATTGTGTCTGAATTTGGAAAAATATTTTTAAGTCCATTGAGGATTTCATCTCATTAAAGAAAGGATTGATTGATTGATTGATTGATTGATTCATTAATTGATTGATTGATTCATTCATTCATTCAATGTTTCAGGGCTTTCACTGTAAGGTTTAACATAATACCACAATGAATTATGGGTAATCCTCTCAGGTAAAGTAGGGAGGTACCAACATAATGGGAAGTGATCATATAAAGGGTCCAAAATGCCTGTTATTGCAAACTCAGTCACTGCAGTTACATGAGGACAGATCTACACCCTTGGGGTCTTACCAGGAGCCTGATGGAGGTGGTCTCTTCTAGGATTACACTCCCTGAGTCAGAACTGCTTAAGGTTGGACTGAACAGTTTGATGAAAATAATGTGAATTGTAAGCTGTACGTCTTTCAGAGACCAAAGCTTAATCCAGCTGAACACCCAAGAGGAGACTGATATGTTCAATAAAGCACTCATCCTCCATCATCATCTTCATCATTTCTGAGTGGTACATACATGCTACTGATATTAATTTGCAACAAACAATCGAAAAATACATTAGCAAAACAGATATTGATACAAAATCTTAATTTTTATCTATTACCTGAGGCTATAACAGCATATTTTCTGTGAAATATGTGTCACTATGTCACAAGTTGCGTGTTCACAGCAGGTTTTGAGATCATGCTTTTTCATTATAAACATGTACAAAAGGATAAGAATCTCAATGTATTTGTCATGTAGATACATAACTGTACATAGTAGCAAAACAAATACAATGGTAATCCATTATTATAATTTAACCCATAAAGACCCAGTGCTACTTCTGTGGCAGTTCCCAAATATTTTTTTCTTTATTTTTATCCTTTATTATTTCATTCATTACCCTTTATTATGATATTATCCTCTGTATTTTGTTGGGGTTTTTTTTCAGTGTAAATAATGTATGTCCTTATATTTAATTCACTGATCATGTAGATAAATCAAAAAGATCACAAAAGCTCAGATTAAAGTTTAGGGTTGTTATCAGGAACAGAGAAAACTGAAGAAAAAGTGACTTTTTCAGGAAAAGTATCAAGAACTAAACATAAACCAAATGTCTCCATCCACTGTCATTGATCCAACTCCATGGGTTTTACTGGTGAATCAATGTTGTAGAAGATGACAGTGTTTCCATGTTCACTATGGAGCTTCTGAACATCCAAATGGGTCATATCTGATGACCATGAAAAGATTTTACACCAATTGTTTACATGTATTGATAGGATTAATGGACACTTTAGATCAGTAGATGGTTCTGGTCACTGGTGGATAATTAGGTCTTTATGAGTTAAAAAAAAAAAAAAGTACGCCTATGACAGTTACTACATAATAAGCTAATCATGAAGTTTGGTAAAAGGGGAATTACTCAGAATACAGTATTTTCAAAAAAAAAAAAAAAGAGCTCATGACACGGTGATTGTTCCTATTTTTGAGCTTGACATTTCTTCACACTGATAAATTTACAAAGAAAAAGATGCATGGGTGTAAGTTTCGGTTTGACATATGAAGGACACGCAAAGTTGTGTTCTGAAATTTCTCATTTATGCCTGTAAAACATAACATCAGTAAATAATCTACTTCTCTTTTGTGTCTTTGCATGTGGGATCTATTTATACTATAACTGTAGACCTACATTTATTCATTCCAATTATCAGTTCAACCAACATGCTCAGACTTTATTGCGCTTTATGTTATGGAGTGTTTTGGGACATAATGTACAACTATGCTACATAACCTTAAAATTATTTAGCAAACCAGCAAACAGCACTCCTAGTGGTTAAATGAAGAAACTTGTTAATTATTCATTCATTTATTTACTTTCATAACATCTAAATATCTAACCTCCTCCTGGTTTTCACTTTTGTTTCCTGAATATGACACTAAGTATTAGGTTATGCATGAGCTCATAATTCAAATTCACATTTTAAAAAAATAAATAAATGAAAATAAAAAAAAAATATATATATATATATTGGTTACTGGATGTAACTCCAGTTCTGTGAGTACATGCACAGCCCTGTTGGAAGCATTGTAGAGTGTATTAGTAAAGATGATTTTTACAAAAGTCTACGGTTACTGTTGTGTTTTTATTAGAGGAAAATATGCTGTAGCTTCACAGTTTGAGAGTGTTTGTAATTTATTATTTTCCTACTGTGCTGGTGCATCCACTCCTTTTATTTTTTATAACAATACTCCACCTACTACCTTTCTGTTTTAGTTATTTATGTAGTGAGTTCTTTATTTTAGTTATACTTTCTCCATGTTACTCCTTGTTGGACCATGGATCATGAAACCTACATGCTACCTTATGAAAGTGATACAAACAAACACTGAACTAGGTAAAGTAGGGTCAATGCTCTTACGTGACCAAGACGAGCAGGCAGGTGGGTCGCAGGTGAACTATGACGTCATGGTGATACTTTGGGACTTCATGGCAGTAAATCCATAAAGGTGTGTAGTGTTACTCCACAGGTAGCAGGGCAGTGAGTCTGGACCTTAGACTGGGTGAAAATAGAGCTCCAGAGCCTGTTGGGAATAAACACGGTGGGCTGTCATGCGCGAGGAGTTTTGACGTCTACCTGAGAGTCACCTTTACCTGTGAGAAGAGGAAGCCGGTATGTACCCCACCTCACCCGCCAGACACCCGGCTCAGACCCTGGCCCTGAACAGCCAGTACATCCCCCCTCCGTATGAGTTCACCGGTTACCACCCCGTCCCCGACCCGTCCATGAGCGCGTGGAACCAAGTTTACACATCACGGGAAGAGTATCCGTACTGCTACACGGGTTCGAGCCCCGGCGCCGGACAGGTGAGCTTCACCTCCCCGGAGCTGAGTACCGCACAGGTGGGGGCTGGAGGGGGGTCCTTCAGCCCCTACAACCTTATCCCCGGACCAGAGCCCTTCAACTCCAAGAGGAGACCCCTGGAGTCTGTCAGACCGTCTGCTGCAGGTGGGGTTTATGAATAGATAGATAGATAGATAGATGGATAGAAGATAGATAGATGGATAGATGTGTTACAGATACTATGTAAGGATAAGACAACAATTTCATCATCACAGTGAGCCCCTTGTTTCCCAACAAATACTATTCTCACAGTCAGAATGTATCTTATTTTAACATGTCAAATGATGTGGGATTCGGCTTGGGGAGATCCAGCTTGAAGGATCAACTCATGGGGTTTTTTCAAACTGAACATCACCACTCTTGAGATGATGTCCTCCAAAAAGAAATGGTGTGTTTATTTCAAGGCCTGATTTGTGCAACAGTAACAAAGGACAGCAGCGGTGTGAGACAGCTCAAAAACAGGATGAGGTTTTACAAACAGCATGACATCAACAAGAATGATGACACTTAGATCAGGTTCATCTGTGATAAGAACATGACAGGGACACATAAGCATTTTTCTGTCAGATTCAACCAAACATGTTCAGTTTTTTGCTGATAGATTCCGCAGTACTGCTGCAGACTAAACCATACTCACGCCAGGAGCTGAGTGGGTGTATGACACATGACACATTTGGTAAAACACATTTTCATGTTGAACCGTTTCGACGTGTACACACAGCTATGACAAGCTGCACACACATTCATCAAGTGGTTTGCCTCTCCCTTCCGCCAGTAGAGTGTAAGATGTCAATGCAAAGCTAACAGTGGAGGCCATGTAGTCTGCAAAAGTGTCGCTCCCCACCCTCTCTGTCCACTGGGAGGGTGCAGAAGGGTGACCGACTGGCTAGATAACACAGTCAGTGCAGGAAGTCTCCAACAGTCAAGCTCAAACGAAAGGCCAAATTTCAATCCTGTGTGTTTTAATGCAAGTGGGAGTCTTGGGCTCAATCGATGCCATCACATGGTCAAGATTTGGGATCAATAACACTGACTCACCCCTGACTCCTTCTTTTCCCGATGTGTGTGTGGACATGTGTCAATGAATAGCTGACTGTGTAAACACCTATGTAAACACCACTCACAGTGATAAGGAGCACCACTGATGCAACATAGTGTTGAGGCTTTACATTAGTTATAGTTAACGTGATTAATAGAGTTAATGAGGCTTTAAGTGGTGCCTGAACTTGAACATGGCACCAGACGTCTTCATATTAGTCGTCTGTTTGGTCACTAGTCACTCTGCTCGTGACTCAATTAAATAATAATCATTCTTGTCAGTGTTGTTGGTGGAAATCTGTCCTAACAGGGGGGTTGTTCTGTGTGATTCAGGAGGGAAGACTCGCACTAAGGACAAGTACAGGGTGGTGTACACCGACCAACAACGGCTGGAGCTGGAGAGGGAGTTTCAATACAACCGCTACATCACCATGAGGAGGAAGACTGAGCTGTCCATGGCTCTGAGCCTGTCAGAGAGACAGGTGAGGGGAGCAGAGTCCAAGCACATGAGGAAGCACACATTTTCACAAGAGTGATTTTGTGAAAATGTATTGATTTTCATGTAATAGTTTGCATACAAAGACTGGAGCCAGACAGTGGTGCTATCTGTGTCATGAGCAGAGGAGTTTACCTTCATCCATTTGGCTTTTTCACTGTAACATAACAACAAAAACTGAGACAGGACTGCTTCACTTTGTGTTTAACGCCTGATATCTCTAGAATGACTTGACTTTTTTTTTTTTTATGAACTTGGTGGTGAAAGTCATTGTATGAAAATAATATCTCAGGAAAACTTTGAGGGAATATCTTCAAATATATTCCCTCAAGGTTTTCCTTTTTTTTTTTTGTTTGCAGAGTGGTGCTAAATTCTTCAAATTTGAGGGATGTTTTTTCACTGGACTCAAGGACAAACTAATTAGAATGTGGTAGCCAAAGTCTAATGTCACAATAATCTAAATAAATAAATAAATAACGGTTAAGAATGGTTAATTCTTCAAATTTAGCACAACTGTTCATTAGATGAAGGTTGAATATAATGTCAGTGTTAATATAACAAGTTGGAAATAAAAATCAATCACATATACTATATAGACAGAAATATTATGCCACATCACACATACAGCTTGTAGGACTTCATATTGACGCTGATTTTAAATATTATCATGATACAAACATCTGTCAGTTGTTCTCAACTACGAGAATAAATGTCAAGTCTGTACTTCCTCTTAGTTTAAAGACAGATTTCTTTTTGCTTTTCCAAGTGAGAGATTAAGGAAGTAGAACAAGTGGCTGCTTGTGGCTTAAATTTTCACAAGTCTTATATACATCTACAGGAAGAACTTTTAAAACAATTATAATATAAAAATGTATGTGTAAAAAACAATGGGTAAAATTAAGTAGTTAAAAACAAACAAACCTCAAAAGCATTTTGTAACCATAGATGACTATTGAAACAACATGTATCCAGAGGACAAAATAAAATATTTATTGCAATTATATAGTTATTACAACATAAACTAAATGATAGTATTTGTCATTATTTTCTTGTAGTCCACACCCCTGTTAGCAATGAAACATCTGAATTCAATGTGTCCCAATACCTTTGTCCGTATAATGCATACACTAGTATTAAAAGATGATGTGATGATGTCGGTGAAGGTTCTCATTCATCCAGGTCATTGTTCATCCGCAGTGTTGAAATCAGAATTTTCGTCCAGTTGACCTGATTTCAACACTGCAGATGATGTGATGATATTTTCCATCCAGAGGGTAAGAAGGTAACCTCACTGATGGAACACACTGAGGGATGTTTTTTCACTGGACTCAAGGATGAACTAATTAGAATGTGGTAGCAAAAGTCTAATATCACAATAATCTAAATAAATAAATAACCACATATTCAAGGTTTAAGTATAGGATGCAAGGATAGTGAACACATCTGACGGACATGACTTATGTTTATTGTTTTTATTGTTTTACTTGTATGTGCATGCTATTGTTTTCTTTGTACAATGACATTTTCCTAAATGTAGATTTAAAATGCATTGCTTTCCTTATAGTGTTACAATAAATCAACTGAATCATTTAAGAGTGCATAGTATATAGTATATCTGACAACCTCACAAACACATATCACAGATTTATCCTTCAGGCTCTGGTCAGTCTTTGTTTTCCTGGAATTCTTTTATTGATGTTAATATTTTTCCGGTATTACTGAGTAGCAGTAACTTCTTCATTATATAAGCGGAAACCCACTATAGAAACATCAACAGCTCTCGTGGCTATAATGCTTAGTGGGTAAACAAAGTCGATTTAATGGATGAACGATGAAACCCTCACCTTCTGATAATCTTTTATTGTTATTATTGCTTTTTCCCATCTCATTCTGTTCATTAAACTGACTGTTGAGTGCAGTTGGTTATGGTGCCCAGTGTACTTTTGAGGAAGTAGGAGTTTATTAAGCTGAAGAAGACCAAAGGGTCGGGCCAGAGAGAAGGAGATCAGTGCTTTCTGTCATCAAACATGTTCCTCCCAAACAAAAACATGGAAACCTGTCTGTGTTGGTCGTTTGTTTTCAATTCTATCTGATGTTATGTGAATGTTTCAGGTGAAGATCTGGTTTCAGAACAGACGAGCCAAAGAGAGGAAGATAACCAGGAAGAAGCTGCAGAATTCTCAGCAGGCTTCCACAACCACACCCACTCCACCTGTCTTGGGTGGACCTAGTGACACCCACATCACCACCAGCCCCGGCAGCAACATTTTGTCAGATACGATATCAGAAGAATACTAGGTGGATCTCCCAAGGAAGACTGACACAGTACCGGATGTGTACATAGTGTGCTTTTTTGTAAGAATAGATAAATAATTCCTTAATGTGATGTTAAAATGATGCACCTCATTTTTTTTTTTTTTTTTACAATGACAAGCACTACAACTGTCTGTTGCACTGATCATTCAACATGAACAACCCACAGGATGTAAATGTGTTAAAATAGATCATTACGCGCACCCAAATGGTGATTCTATGGATGACATTACCAACATTTTGAGAATATCATCTTTTTTAATCTAGAGGTTGTAAAATGTACCTAAAAGCTAATTTATATCCATGTGCAGTCGAGTGTCTGCCACTGAAATGAAAAATATGGAATAGTTTCAGTTTACTTTTTACATTTAGTGCAATTACAGGAGAAAATACCATTCTGAGGTAATGAAATGTAAGATACAATGTTAGTTCTGATTTTACGACCAGTTTAGCCTATTTTTGTCTCCAAATTTGTTGCCTTTTTGGTGTTTAGTTTCGCATAACAGCAAAGAACTGAGAGGCACATTATTGTAAAATCCTGTGGAAAATTGCAGTTTTTAGCCACATCCTGAAAAGCAGCCGGCGATTACTCAATCACATGACTCATGCTCTGCAATCGTTGAACCTCTGGACAAAGACTCAATGTTCTTTGAAGAAACTGTAAGGAACTTAAGTGACAATGACCCCCCCTGTGTCTGTAGTTTTTGGGAATTATGTATGTAAATAATGTTGGTATGTATGTGTTTTACACATAAAAATGTTAATGCTGCATTTTTTTAAAAAGGGATTTTTATCTTTCTGTTTCCTATTTCTCTCAAATGAGGAAGGAAAATTACCAAATGTGGCAATGTAAATTTAGTGTGCAACTAGAGTCGTTTTTGGAAACTGTTTTTGAGAAAAAATAAAGACCAATACCTCAAACTTTGTGCAACTCTTGCATTTGTGCAACCACAGAATAAACGTTGAGGGTGAAAAAAGTCCACTTTTTCTTTCAACTTGCGCTTGTATAGTCACACACAAGAGTTTATGTTATCACTGTTTAAAAAAACTTGTTATGCTACATGTTTTATCACAAACTCCTCAGCCTATGACTTATCGATTTGTTGTTTTGTTTTTTCTGTTCATTAGCACAAACCACAAACACTCAGTTTCCATTTCCACTGAGCAAAAGTGGGGCTTCACAGAAAGAGAAGAGATGAGAGAAACTTAGAACCTACCTGCAAAAACTCATATTGCATTGCTGTTGATAATCACTTTCATCCTGACTGAGATGCACAATATTTAAAAGAACTTTTCAGTCAAACATATAAAGTTCATTAAAGCAGTCATCAGATCTGGTTTTATGGTTTTATAGCTTAGGCATGGCAGAGGAACATCACATGAATGTGGCATGACAAAGACAATATCACATGTTTTTATGAGGAAAAGATAAATGTTTAATTGGGGCACGAGTGAACCTATCACAGCTGAAATGCAGGAACATATTCAACTATATGTAAAAGACAAAATGCAGAATGAAAATGCAATACTAATGTAACCGTATGAACAAACTAACTGAACAGGTGAAGAAGGGCACTGTATTTTTTCCAGCAGCATTATTGTGCTGGTCGTGTGCTGTCAATTATTTGCCCGGTAGATTATGTCAGAAGTTCAAGAAGGTTCAATGAGAAAGGAGCTCAGTTGGTTGTTTAAGGACACTTCAACTATCATTGGCCATAAACACAGTTTTTATAGCTCTGTGAATCAGCTGAATGGTAGTTCAGTGCTGTCGACCTTTAACCCCCGACTACCAGCCCAGCCAATCACTTAACCTCTACCTCTGATATAAACAAATAAAAAACTGATGCCGAATTCAAGCAAAGTGTGTCACATCAACTGCAAAATTAAAAGTGTCACGGCAGCAGCATTTATTTTATGTGTTTTTATTAATATTTGACTTGTTCAAAAAGAAGTTAAATATGACATAGGACAAAAATAATGTACCACAGAGTCAACAACATGATGAAACTATATCCCAGATTAATATTACCTTATCAAAGCCTTTTTATGCGAAATATCCAAATACATGAGGACTCTACCTCAACTTCTTTTGCATGTCTCACAGACTGAAATATTAAATCTGCTGCTGACTGGGGTTTTTTGCACTTTATCATGAATATTTGGACTATTGTCACATCTGCTCTAGTTATCATTGCACCATTGTCTGTACACTTCATACATTATTTCCATAACGCACCTCTTCATGCTCTGTCACTGTTAATGTATTTGCACGACTGCCGGTATTGTAAAATATAAGTTTTATCACTTTTATATTCTGTTTTATAGTTTATCTTTTATACTACTTCATTCCGTCTTATTCTACTTTCTCTTATTTTAATTGTATGGCATTTAGAAGCAATTTGAGAAACAGCATTACGTCTTTGATTCTTTAAAGATTTATTTCCTGAGAGTCAAAGGATTGGGCACACATTACAAACCTCCACACAGGTCAAAAGGAGGCTCTGAAAAAGTGAAATAGTATTTTTTTAAAATATTTTTTGTTGTAAATGTGTCTTTACTTTAATTAACCCTGAATGATTAGTGATTGTCCTCTTGTGCTTTGCTGTCTTCTGCAGATACACACCCCTTCCTGGGCTGATTGCACAAGCTTTACAATGATTAACTTAGAAAAGACTGAGGATATTTTGAGACTGATGGACTCACTATTTACTCAAGGCTCTTCAAGGAATCTGATGAGTGTAGTGTGCACAAATCCCTGTTATTTATTATTTATTGCTGAGGAAATTAGTGCACAGAGCAGAATTAAAGTAATAAATACGGATGGGAAACATATATCAAATAATTACATACCTTTTTAAAACGGTTACATTTATCCCACTTTTATTGATACAAAACACACCAGTGTTCAGTTCCATCACAAATACTGAGAATGAACAGAAAATTAATTAATGAAGTAATCTGCATTAACAGCTTTGGATTTAAAATTGCATTTACTGTTATTTTTTCAATAAAAGTATTCAGTGAGTCTCATGAGGACTGTTTTTTTTCTTCTTTGTGATTCTGAAGTGATGCCGACAAAGACATAGGAAATGCATCAAGCTAAAAATAGAAAACACACTTTGACAGAAATGAAAGATAAGACTCTGAAAAGACACTTTTTAAACTACATATTTTCTGAAGCATTTCTTTGTTTTTTGTTTTTTAAGCCATAGTTGTTGGTTTTTGTTTTTTTTTTTCAAAGTAAACTTTGTGATCAGACTTTGTTCCTGTTTTGAATGTGCATTTCACTGAGAAACACAAAGTGGTAAAAATGCATTTGTCTAATTTCAGAAGCAGAAAAATTATGCATGCTTTGCAGACACATGCAGCTGGTTGATACTTTTCCATTTGATCTGTGTCTATATCCACAATCACTTACCTAAAACTGAGAAGTATCATTCAAATAACATAAACCACTTGAGTTTTACATAAAATTTACACTTCACTGCTTCACTGTTTTGTGGAAACCATATGTGTTAGAACATCACCTCACACATGACAAAAAGCAGAAGTGTTTACATCACGGAAACAAAATTCTTCCCTATCTTTGGGCTAATCTGAGATGAACATCCACACAAGTGCACGCTGAAATATTGAGGTTACTGTACGCACAGTCATAACGCAAAAACACACCATGCCCAAGTTTAATGTAATCATGCATCCATTTTACATATATATTGACTATAAGTAAAATAATCCAACTCATTAATAAAGAAGTACATTATTGTAAAAAAAAAAAAAGATGTGTTAATGTAAATTGAAGACATTGCTTGTCTTATTTACATTTCATATCTCAGTGAAGTGAAAAACAATTAAATACAATATCTATTATTATGTTTTGAAAATGAAAATTATATATATATATATATATATATATACATAAAGTCCATAGCATACATATATTACAGAGTAATGGTTTCATCATAGACTGACTGTGTAAGCCCTTCATGTGAGTATCAGAAATACAGAAAATCCCATAAACAACAATCATCTTATCTGTAAACTTTGTTTTCTGTATTTGTAATTAATCACACATTAGTGAGACCTTTAGTGGTGCAGTCTGAATGAAAACACTCAACACTCTGAATCACCTGCTTTTGCGGACTTTGGCGTACACAGAGTCATCGTTTGGTGTTTCAAAAGTCTGCCGAGGTCGTCCTGAAACTTTGACTTCACCGTACTCCACTTCCGTCTCCCTCCTCGGCTGCATCTGTCGCCCCTGATTCGACACGAATCTGACGTCAGCGTAAGTTAACTCCTGGTCATTCTCGTCACCTGTGAAAGTGAATGAAGGACGTGAAAGAATATCATTAAAACTGTCTCATGATGTTAAGTATTAAATGTTCTTTCTTTATTCTATCCTTCACTCGTTATTAAAAGCATGTTTTATCCTGAATATGAACATAATTGCAGCAGTTATTAATCTGATGTAAATCCATGATAAAAGTGGTTTTAGTTCAATTACCACAAAATCAATGAGCTTGCATTGTGTGGGATAAAAACACACAAGTTTTAAAATATGGAGACCAAAGTGCAGCTCAAATACTTCTAAGTGCAAGTCATTTAAAAGTAAAAGATAAAATGTTTGTGTACCTTTTGGGTTCTTCTTGTGCTTGCTTTTTTGAGTACAGATGCATACGACCCCGACCAGCAGCACGATGATCAGAACAGTCAGAACACCACCCAGAACTGGCAAATAACCTGTTATAATAATAGAACATAAAACGCAGAGAAGAATTGAAGTTACCGTCAGAGTTGAAAGTGAGGAAAGGAAGAGAAGAAATGAAACCGTTACAGAGTTAGTGTGAACTTACTAATGTACCATGGGCTGTTTCCCTCATTTGGTTTGCAGGATGTATTATTAGAGGGGTTAGTAGTGTCACTCTCCTTACCCACAGTAGTGGTTGTTGGTTCTAAACACAGGGATTTCATTTCTTCAGGCAGCCACTGTGAAATCTGTGTCCCATTGACTGCAGTGCAGTTCATGAATACTGAGAACAAAGAAACACATCAACTCTGAACTAAACATCTTTAATGTCACCATC
>JAQQZY010000002.1:26127400-26142974 GCA_030068375.1 Ostorhinchus rueppellii | reverse complement strand
ATCTATCTATCTATCTATCTATCTATCTATCTATCTATCTATCTATCTATCTATCTATCTATCTATCTATCTATGCTTAAGATTGTAGTCTTTCACTCAGTTGCAACATTAGTGTTTCCTAATTCACTATTTTTTTCCTGCACCAGCAAACCCTTCTGCGTTCAATTTCCTACATAATGAGGAAATTCGACCCTGGTGGACTTTGAACTCTGGGTTACTAAACCATGACATGTTTAGGGCCCAATGCCAATTCACCCCTTACTCCTGCCCTTTCACTTTTTCCCTTTGGCACTACCCCTTGAAACGGAGCTACAACGGGTATGGGGTTGAAACATTTCCCTATGAAATGGGACAACACTTCGCAACCTGTTACGTCATCAGCGGTCATCGACGCCGCTATAAACAGATGGAACAATTTTGTTTCTGAAAGTATTTACCATGCCGTCAGCAGCTGTAACTGTCTCTGTTTTATAGGCTTTCATCTTTTCATTTCTATCAACTATAAACCACAGAAATGCGATCTATTTATACCAGACCCCTCAGATCATCTGGATCCGGTCTGTTGTCTGTTGCCAGAGTCAGAACCAGAACCAGACACGGAGAAGCTGCATTCAGCTTCTATGCTCCTCATGTCTGGTACAAACTCCCAGAAAGCCTCAGATCAGCTGAAACACTCACTTTATTTAAATCCAGGTTAAAGGCCCACCTGTTCTCAGCTGCAGTTCTGACTCAGAAGTTTAGATCTGCACTGTTTCTTTTAAGCTTAAAGTTTTTATCTTTTTTTTTTTCAATGAACTCTAAAACCACATTTCATTGCTGACAATTAACATCTATTTTAATTAAAATTTTAGTTTCTTGTAATTTTTATGTCTTATATTTTAACTTTCTGTTTTTATGCCTCTATTATTTTACTTTTATGTTTTATGTAAAGCACTTTGACTTGTTCTGTACATGAAATGTGCTATACAAATAAACTTGCCTTGCCTATAACACATTGAAACAGCATTAAACATTCGATCAAATGATTAAGTTGTTTGCAAGTAAAGTACTTACATTTGTGTATTTCTTTCACCACTGCTGTATTTTTTTGACTGTTTACTTCAGTCTTACCAATGATCTGAACAGAAGTATATGAAACTCCTCCTACCCCCTTGTTCATTCTGTGGTCCTGGAAAATCTCCATTTCGAGGAGTGTACAGCCCTTCATCTTAGCTCTTCTTCTTCTTTTTTTTTTTTTTCAATAAACCTTTATTTAATTTGAAGGACATTTTACAAGCCATTACAAAACACAAAATCCACTCATATAACCCTTCCCCACTGTCTAATTGAGCATCAGGACAACACAACCCCTTCACATGAGCATGCAAAAACAGAGGGGTAAGGGGTAAGGGGTAGGGCCAAGGGGTGAACTGGGGTTCAGCCGTCATGTCCTCATATATAATCAATATCACCATCATTATTATAGGCTTTGGACAATGATTTGAAAATGTTTTTTTTTTGTTTTGTTTTTACATTAAAGTCTTACATACTATTCATTTATTACCCAGCTGTTATTTTCCTACACTCTTTTCCTTTGATTAATCCATTTTGACAATAAAATCTTGCAATAGATTCTTATTTGTAAGTAGTGATTCTGCACAATAATAAGATGAAGCCTGAACTAAAGTGACAAAACCAGTGGCCTTGTTCACATGTATTGATAAATACACATGTGACCATACAAACATACAATACATGAAAATACTTTACCAGAATAGAGGCAGACATCTGTCTCTATCAATGTAATACTTTTACATACTGCAGTATTAGTATCTGAGTAGCACACCAAGTGTTCCTCCTGTTGACCATAATGTTCTTAACAGAATTCTCTAAGAGACAAATCTGTGAATAACACAACTCAGCCATTTAATCAAATTATGTTTATTTTGTATGTCCCATATCCAAAAACACCAATACTTCCAATTTTGATTCATGTCTGTCTTTACTGTCATAAGGAAAAATGAAAACACTCTCCTAATGTCAACAATATCAACTTTTTTTTTTTTTTTTTTCAGCAAATATGTAGTTGTGATTATAATAAATAGACTCAAATACACAACCTAACCCAGCATTTACTTTAATCTGAAAAAGGCTTTTCTGACAGGATAAAAAAAAAACAAAAAAAACATCTCTAATATGAAATTAAGTTTGTCAGTTAACGGAAAGAGGTGTAGACTGAGTGATAGAAGTGAAGCTTCACATTATTAACGGAGGTAGTAATCATGTAGTATACTCAGTATAGTTGCAGAACATTTTTCCTTGATATCCTTGTCAAATATAGTGATTTTTCTTTCATTTAACAACCTCGTCCTGTAGGTGTCTCTTATTACTGGGAGGTCAGTCTCCTCATCTGGTGACAATTGACACTTGGTCTCATGCTTTCATCACCCAGAGCTGTAGCATCACATCCTTTACGTTACTTTCAGGAAGACTCATAGTTATAATAGACTAGGTTTAAGTCCATAATCTCATACTGGACTGGTTTTATGTGATCTTCTTTTAGGGATCGACATGTGCATCTCCAGCCACAGTAATGTAAAAACCCAGCCCTTTGTGCATCAAAAACAAAGGCCTTCAAAAAGTCCCAGCCACAAACAACTTATCCATCATGTAAAAGCAGTTTCTCTAATGTCCTTTTTATATCCTGTTGGACATGATTCTCGCGTTCAGTCTCCTGAAAAATGACCTGCTTTGGGACAGTTTCAGCTTCTTCCTCCAGTCCTTGTTCTTCTTCTGGTAGATGTTGTCCCAGCGGTCCTCCTCCTCATCTCCCACCCAGGGCACCCACACACCTCCGTTCAGGTTAGGGTCAGCCCGCGGGTCCTCTGACGGGTACCGTACTGGTACCGCAGTGCGATTGTGGTAGACCAGTCTGGCCAGCAGCGCTTTCACAACATCAGGTCTCTGTTCAGAAAGATCATATCGTTCATAGGGGTCTTCAGAGATGTTGAAAAGCCAGACTGATTTCTGGGGCTCGGTGTGTCGCTCCAGGTTCCACCAACCACCAGGGAAACCAGGAAGCATCTGTGGTGGAGTCCAGTCTCCATAGCCAGGATCTCCTGTAAGCAGTTTCCAGTCTCCAACTCTTATGGAGGCCTGAATCGCTGTATTCCAAATCCCAAAGCCCCTCTCTAAGGAGCCGCTGCGTGCATGGTTATATAAAGGGTCGATATTGTGCAAGATCTCAAATCGGGGCGACTCCTTGTCCTCACTGATCGCTTCCCAAATATCAAACCCATCCACCCCCTCAGTCAGGGATTTGTTTCCCCCTGCTAATGCCACCAGTGTGGGATACCAGTCAGTGATGTGCACCAGAGCTTTACTCACTCTCTTCCTCTTCCTCAGCAGTGGGCTGTGGACAAACCCCAAACCTCTAATGCCTCCTTCCCAGTAGGTGCCTTTCCGTCCTCTTAAAGGCCAGTTATTGCCACCTGACAGAGGTTGGCCACCGTTGTCAGTGGAGAAGATGATGACACTGTTCTGATAGTAGCCGTACTTTCGAAGTGCGTATGTTATATTACGAACTGCCTCATCTACAGCTGAGACCATAGCAGCATATTTCCTGCGTGCCACGTTGCCCAGTTCCCGGTATGGATAAATGTACTCTCGTGGGGACTGCAGGGGCGTATGAACAGCCTGGAAGGAGAGGAAGATGAACAGTGGCTGAGACTGCGGATCATGGGTTGCCAGGATCTTGCGGACTCTCTGAGCGTACAGATGAGTGGAGTATTTTCCTCTCTGACTCCAGGCTACGCTCTCCCCTTCATGGAGGTCAAAGCCACACATTCCCGGGCCGTCACAGGAGTCGTAGGTGTAGTAGTTCACACTGCCTGTTAAGGAGCCAAAGTATGAATCGAAACCACGGCGAGTGGGCAAGCATTCCTTCTTATAGAAACCCAAGTGCCACTTGCCCACCATGTGAGTGGCATAGCCAAGCTCCTGCAGCCTCTGAGGAAGAGTCACCTGGTCAAAGGGCAGGCAGTTGGGTTGGCGGGGCCGGATGATGGAGTGCTGCAAGCCAGTGTGAATTTGGTACCTGTAGTTGAGGAAAAAAAAAAATCATTAGAAGGATGAATACATTATAGTTCTTTTTCTTTTAAATTCCACGTAATTGTATACCTAAAAGTAGGGGTGTATAGAAATCTACCACTGTCTTTTTACATCCCCCATCCACGTATTGCTCTTATTTTCAATTTTATTGCTCTTACCTCTCCTCTCTTACTACTTTTAATATAGAGATGCATCTTTTTTCACTTAATAAACATTAAAATAACTGTTCTGCCAGACTACCCCTTCATCACATGTAATTACTTTCTTTTCTATGAAAAATGTCTCATTGTGTATCATGTTGACTCCATGTTTGCTTGTGGCCTTGATGCAAATATGTAGCCAAAGACATATAAAGAAATTGGACACAACTTTATCAAAGCAATAAACTAATGGAGAAATTGCTAATTGTTAATTGCAGCTGTGAAATGCTGGAACATGTTTTGGGTTTTTGTCTAAATTACTTTTACTGTTATCTGTTCTAGAGGTTTTACTTTACTCTGTTGCTTTACCTACTTTGAATAAAGCAAAAATATGGATGCCAAAGTTAGTTTTTATTTTTATGTGACAAACAGGGGCAGATCTACAACGGGGCAAGTGGGGGCTGCCACCAAACTGTAGAGTCGAGCCCACTGAGTTTCCCCATAACTTCCTTTTTCTTACACCTCTACTTGTAAAACTGTTAACACATGGTTTGATATAAGAATAAATACTTGGGGAGTTTTTTGTTGTTGTTGTCTTTTTTTTTTTTTATTCATTACCATTGCATATACATAAGGAATCCCAGATGCAAGCCTCCTTTGTTCCCGACTAAAAACCTTCTCTTTCCTCTAAACCACCACATTATCATTAAATTGACCAATCATACTCATACAAACCTATACTTTACTTCATTTATTTAAAATTGGATTCTCCTTTTATTTAGCTAATTTTTTTCGACCTACATCTGACCTCATTATTGATATCAAATATTCATTCATTCTTAAATATCTTAAACCATTAAATGTCAGGTTTTTGTCATGATGCTACCATGTTTTCAGGTGAAAAACAGAAAAAAGATATTTTCAGTTTATTACATGAAGTAATTTTTTGTTTTAAATTACAGCCTATTATATATGAAAGATTATCAGTAACACTGATTTCTATGCATTATTATTTATTTGTCCTGTGTCGAGCAATTACATTCATACCACTGAGTACAAAAAATGTGCTCTTCATTTATATTTGAATGGGTTTCAATGGCACATTTTTTGCACTTAACAGTATGAGTATAATACCTGTTTGTACACAATGTATTTTAGATTATTTAGTCATTCATCTTTATTTAACCAGTCAGTCCCAATGGGATTATACATCTCCATGCAAGGGAGACTATAGAGCTATAAAAAATTAACCCAACAAGATACACAAAATGAACAATAAAAGAGAATAACAGCTATTCAAGCATAACAGCCTCTCAAGAAAGACAATGACACCCTTCCTTCACTCGTTCATTATGATATTTTTAACGGATATGAGTGTTTTTAGTGTAAGACATTTTTGGAGACTTAGTGAAGGAGCTGGAAATAACAAGATAAAATAAAAAATACACCATATTGATTCATTATATATATAAAGGTTTTATGGATTGAAAATCACATGTAATTTTGTTACAATTCCATAACTCAGATTAAAGGTTAAGGTGATAAGGCAGTTTTATACAAAAATAAACTGAAAATCATGTGTAAGGTTATTAAATATTTGACTCAGATTAAGATTTAATTGAAAAGGTTTGTGCAAAACACATCAGATGAGTCAGATTGAGATGTTTCCAGTAAGACCAGTATGATCCCACATACCTGCCTGTGATGAACTGGCTCCTGGATGGGGTGCAGATGGGTTGGATGTAATAATTCTCCAGTTTTACTCCGAACGCGGCCAGTTTATCCAGCGCCGGCGTCTTGATGTCAGAGCTGTGATAGCCTATGTCGTTGAATCCCTGGTCGTCTGTCATGATGAAGATGATGTGAGGAGGCTGTGACACTGGAGCGTCCTCTCCAAAAGTTTGGACCGGCGGCTCGTTCTCCACCTGGTTTGGACTCATCCTGTCCCAGCTCAGGTACCCGAGACTGAGCAGGCTCATCATGGAGAACCCGGTCAAGGCTGTCGTCGCCATATTTTTCCTTTTATTAAAGTCAAAGCTTTCACAAAATCATCCTACACTTGGGCTCAGAGGAGGAGAAGAAACCCTGGAACTTGTTGCGTGTTTGACTCCCAAGTAAGTACACCAGTGACTCTGTGAAAAGCTACACCTCCATCCTTACTGAGGAACCTCTCCAAAATGTTTCAACCTCTTGGCAAACATTTCTCCTTCCCTAGTGGTCTCAGTATCCCCGCCCTTTTACCTCACTGCCTCAGTAAAATAACAGACAAACATACACGTACTGTAGTAACACATCCAGGTGTTAATAGTAGTTTAGATTTTAGTTTATTTGTATATTATAATGATTAAAAGCAGCTATAAAACATAAATGTGCTAATATATAATCCTTCTATCATATGTTCTTCATTAATGCACATTTCATGGTAATTTGATTTCAATGAACCACACTTTACAAACTACTGGAAAGCCTGAAAATATTCCCATCTGAGCTGATTTAGCAGTGGATGACAGAGGCTCTACAGAAAGACCCTCACTCAGGAAAACATGGTGTGTGGGGGGGATTTGAGACCTGGGGCAGCCGTGGGGCCCAGCAGACACAATCACAGACACTGTTCCCCACTCCACTCCACAAGCACGCTCTTATTATTTCTGCTGTTTTACGAGTTCTGCAGACGTGAAGAGAGAGACAGAGCAGACTTCCAGAATGGGAGCTGCTGATAACATCTCCAAGAAGGCGTCAAAGAACCACTTTACAAATCATCCAGCGGGTCAACAGAAAACTGCAGGGCTCCACCGTGGGTCAAGGTCCCCTCTGGATCATTTTTGTTGACCTTGTTCATGCTGAAGATTTAGTTGGACAGGTAATACACTAGGTAGGGCTGGTAAACACTTCTTGACATGTCATATCACTGTAAAGGTGGATAATGTTTGAGAAAATTAGATGAGAATCATTTTGGATATTGTCAGATTTAGTGATAATTGTTATAAAAAAAAAATTCAAATAGAGATTAATTTCACTATGATGAGAAAAACTAAGGTGTCCAAGGATAAAGCGACCATTTTAACAAACATGTGGCCTGGGGGCCAAATCCGGCCCGCCAAAGGGTCCAATCTGGCCCCTGGGATGAATGCACAAATTACGCTGATGATATTAATAATTTTGTTTCAGGTTCCATGTATAGACTAATATGATTCCAAGTAAAATAACAGCATAATAATCTATCAACAATGACTCCAAATGTTTCTCTTTGTTTTAGTGCAAAAAAATATTTACATTCACAAACAATAAAATGTGAATAACCTGAAACGTCTAAAGAAAATGAAGTGCAATTTTAACAATATTCTTCCTGTTACTAAATGTTTTGTGCTGTTTTACATCTGATCCATCATGTACATGTATAAATGACAAAGTGAGGCATAATTTTGCTAAGATTGCACTTATTTTTCTTAAGAAATTTTAGTTTGTTCATTTTATTCACATTTTAAAAGATAATCGGTACAAACAAACATTTTCATCACATACTGAACTTTTTTTACTCTAAAACATAGACGAAAGTTTGGAGTTGACATTTATATATTATGTTATTTCACTGGTCCGGCCCACTTCAGATCATATTTGGCTTAATGTGGCCCCTGAACTAACATGAGCTTGACACCCCTGATTTAGAGGGTTGATTTTAAGATCCGATCAGAGTTAGGTTAAGGATGAGGATGTTAAGGCTGTGAAACCAATACCATCAATAATGAACTAATAATGATCGAGGTTTCCAGACTTCTGCCACTTAAATATTTAACCCATAAAGACCCAGTGCTATTTTTATGGCAGCTCTTTATCACCATCTATTAGAATATCATCCTCAGTATTTTGTGTTTTTTCTGTCAAAGGCATGTATTTTCTTATATTTAATTTACAGGACATGTAGAGGTGTAATGGTGCAGATTTGAACCCAAATGCAAGATTGGAGACAGAGGTAAAAGTTATAGGTTTTTACTGAAAGTCTTGTGTGGATTATGCAGTTCAAATAATCAGAATCACAATTAATAATAATCTTCGTCACCAACTGGTGCACGTAGTCTCTTTAGTTCTGAACCCACAGTCCAGGATAAGTCCCACGAAGGATGAGGGGCACACAGGTCCGAAGGTCCAGTCCATTCCAGGGTCCGTAACCGATGGGGGGCAGGCTGAAGACTTGGTCCAGAGACAGAAGACAGGTCAAACCAGAGGCGTACAGGACTTTCAGGGAGCAGACAGATCTCGTAGTCAGACAGATACAGGTCAGAAGCAGGAGACAACAGACAGGAACCAGAGACAGAAACAGATCGACCACCGAAGCCCCAAACCGACAGCATGGCTGGTAAGTCATGCTGGGCATCTAACAAACTGGCAAAAAGTGAGAGACAGAGCAGGGTACATAAAGGGAGGAGATGATGAGGAGCAGGAGTGAACACAGGTGAACAGAGTCAAGTAAATAGGTCAAGGAGCAGGTGAGCTGAGTTGGTTAATTAGGTGAAAGTTCAGACAGAGAAGGAGAAGACAGCTTAAAGCATAGAACCCACCACCAAGAGAATAGAGACATGACAAGAGGTCCATAAAAGCTCAGAGTGAGAATGATGGTTATATCAGAAAAAGAGATAACTGAAGAAAAAGTGACTTTTTCAGCAAAGACATGAATAACTGAACATAAAAACAAGTGTATACACTGTTATGGAAAATAATTCTAGTCCTCTCTAATAAACAATGGTCCTGAGACGATCAGTGTCTTTCTAAACACTGCGCTGTAAAAAGTAAAACTTGAATCGATTTAAAAAATTTTCTTCAATTCGTCACACATAAAAAAAATAGTTGAGTGAACCAAATTAAATTACATTCAATATAATTTAATTTGGTTCACATAACTATTTTTTTTTTTCATGTGAGACCTCTTCAAGAAAAATGTTTAAGCTGATTCAGTGTTTTACTTTTTACAGTGTGTTTTACTGATGAATCAGTGTTGTAGAAGATCACCTCAGAGACTCTGTACATCCATCAACGACCATGAAAAGATGAAAAACTGCATTTTACACCAATTATTTACATGGATTGATAGGATTAGTGGGTCAACAGGGGTAAAACATTTTAGATCAGTAAATGGTTTTGGTTGGTAGAGGATGTTTGGGTCTTTATAGGTTAATATCAAATAATTTCTCAGAAGAAATAAATGAAAACTCCATATTCAATATTTTTGTCTGTTTTATTGGGTTCCTTTATAAAATTCCCTCCTTGTATGATCACTCACACAACTTTCACTGGGCTATATGTGAAAATCAAAAGGTTAACAAGGTGAAACATGACCAGCAAAGAAAAAATTAGATCTGACAAAGTAAGGATTTGGTCAACACACTCAGAGGTAAAACATCACACCTTGCAAATGTTGATATTGGTTACACAGAAACCTGTGGGCATGGAGGTCGCTGAGCAGTCAAAGGCGGAACCAGCCTCCTGTAAACGGCATGAAGTTGTGGCCAGGGATGTTTTCCAAACAGCAAAGGCATCTCTGGAGCTGGAGCGGTGCCCGTCAGAGTGAATGAGTTTAAGGTAGGTCAAGTCCAGAAAAAAGGAGAAGAAAAAAATGATTGAGGTGCACCTGAAGTTTTACGCCCTCCTGTTTATTTATGCAGTTTTCTTAGATGGAGAGGCTTGGATAGCTGAAGGTCTTCAAAAAACAAAAAAAATCCTCTGGTTGAAAATTGTACTGAATGATCTGATATGACCTGCAAGGAAAAAGCCACAGCATGTGCGACACCTTGTACAAGTAAACACAAGCTGAGTGTGTTGCCAGGAAAGACAGAGTCAGGTCTTCAGACAGTGACTCATCAGTTTTCTGTTTGTTGGACATGTCTCTGACACAACTCACCAAGTCAACAAGACGTCAACCCACAGCCAACACCGTCATAAACACAACAACACACTCACAAATATACGAACATAAACACGTGCCCACAGCCCACATTCTTTCAATCCCTGTGGAAAGGCTTTGATTGGCTGATACCTGAGATGTCCACACATTGCATCAGTTCATCCATTTATAAACCGTCTTATTGCCAAAATATTTCTACCAAGAACTCAACCATGAACCAAGAATTTATTTGATCACAGCATTAATGGAAACAGTTTGCTTACAATATACCGCAAGTAGAATTCAAGTAGCCCCTTAACATTGAATAAACATCGCACTCGGTCTCTGGAGGTTATTTTCAGGTATTTTTTGGTCATAACATACTTTTGGGCTGCTGTCACAAAGCCAAAATGGACCGAGAATACGACAAATAAAATAACACACAGACTTATTAGCATACCTGTAACCTGGTGCCAGTAATATGATACAAATAGCAGGTGGTGATCTTGTCAGGTATGTTTAGTGTTAAATAGAAATGCTGTTTTAAACGGCAGATCATACAGAGTTGGACTGTGGTATGTGGTTCAGTGGTTCAAGTCTGTAGATTACATCGCATTTAAATCTGGCTTTATATGAGTTTTCAGTTTGGGATTTCTAAGAAGGAGGATTGTTTTCATTAAATGTGTTTAGAAATAAGATTGGAGCACAAATTCAAGGTATTTACACAAGTGTTATTTATGTGGGATTTGTGGACTGAAGTTTACATAAGTACACATATCATTTATTCCAGTGAAAATACAGCTACAGATATTAATAATTCAGGCTCTAAAGGCTCTGAAATGAATTTAGTGTTGTTACATGTGTCACATCGTTTACATCTTCTCATGTCTTCTTACATTTTGTCATTATGTCTTTTGCTTCACTTTTGTCTTGTTAAAAGCTCAGATTGTGAATCAGATACTACAGACCCATATCACTGCTGTTTTTCCAGCACCGTGTGTGGTGTGTTTTGTGTATGGGTGCAGCTTCTACTGTGCACTTCATAGTTACTGTTGACTTCTGTGCTGATCCAGGCTCCAGTTCAGTCACCAGAGTTAACCCTGAGCTTCATGGGCTGACATGTGATGACTAGAAAATTAATTTAAGGGGCGGCTACGGCTCAGGTGATAGAGCAGGTTGACCAATATCCGGAAGGTTGGCGGTTTGAATCCTGCTCTCTCCAGGTCAGCCGTTGTGTCCTTGGGCAAGACACTCCTTGCCTCCAGTGTCACTCACACTGGTGTATGAATGGGTATGAATGTTTGGTGATGGTCGGAGGGACTGTAGGCACGAAATGGCAGCCATGCCTCTGTCAGTCTGCTCCATGGCAGCTGTGGCTACAAATGTAGTTTACCACCACCAGAGGGAGAATGTGAGAGCGAATGAATAATGGATCAACAATGTAAAGCACTTTGGGTGACTTGAAAAGTGCTACAAAAATCTAATCCTGCATAATATTTATTTGAAATTCTTCTGTATCAGACACGTAGTATGTCAAACATACCTACCATATGTCAAACAGGTATGTTTGATATACTACCATTACATGTCTGATACAGAAGAATTTCAAATAAACTAGAAGATTCATCATCTGGCAATTAATGGACGGAGGAAGGAGTTTTGGTGCATAGACCCCCGACCCCCTTATGTTCATTGCAAGTGAAAACTGTTTCCCTTCAAACCCATTAGCAGTACAACTACAGAAAAATGTGTAACTTTGTATAAAATCCAAATAAAAATAGAATATAATACAATGCAAATCTCATAAATCCATATTTCAGTCGTAATATTCATTCATTCATCTTCTATACCTGCTTTATCCTCACTAGGGTCACGGGATATTTTAATCATAATAGAACATGGAAAATATATCAAATGGACAAATTTTAACAAAAAACAAGTGGTGCCAGGCACAACAAACCCCACCCCTCAGACATATTACAGCTTATTCTGGCATCCATCCAACTGATGTCATTATGTTTATGCATGTGCTGATGTCAGCATATGAATTGCCTCTATATATGTGCCAAGTTTGAAGTAAATTGAAAAAAAATTTATGTTTTCATAGATATGTGAAATTTCACCCATTACAAGTAAATGGGAGAAAAAAAATATTTAAAAAATTCCTAAAAAAATGTAAACTTTGACCTACTTTTCCCAAAATGTAACCACATCTATTCTGGGTCACTGGTAATCTATAAATCTAATTTGGTATGAATTCAACCAACAGTTTTGCTGCTAGAGCATTAACAATTAAACCAACCAAACCCCTTGCCTCTCCTTTTGGGGGTGAGGAAATGTTCAACTAAATGGCAGCAGCATGTCTCTAAAAAGTTGAGATATGGCAACAAACAGCCAGAAAAGTAAACAGTAGTGAAGACACAGTTGGAGGAACATTTTGCAGCTAATTATATCCACTGGCCACAGGTCAATGTCAGACATAGACGTTCCTCAATCTGCAAAAAAACAAAAAATCATGGAACAATTTCCAAATAATGTTGTTGACTGTCACCATTTTAATAAACTGACATTGTTAATTATATCATATAATTTAGTTTTTTGTTTTTTTGATGGTAATGTTGGTAATTTGGGAAAGAACCTTAATACTCAGTTGCGTTACATGTTTCAGTTTTGTTATGTCTTGTTTCACCATTTTTGTTTTGTTGCATTTTTCCTCTGTGATTTGCACCCAGAATCTTTTCTTTTTTTCATTGTTCAATTAATTTAGGTTTGTATCAGTCCTAATGTTGCCAAAAAAAAAGAAGATCCAAAACAAATGAATCAATGATTTCCCTAAAAGTTATGAGACCATTTTGAGAATGTAAGAACAGAGTAGATATGTGATTTCATTTCATGTTCATTTTATTCTTTATTTCATTCATTGTAAAATAAAAATTAAAAAAAAATTTTTCATAGAAATACAAATTCTCTCTATGCTAGAATGAAATGGAGCAGAAAGAAGACTAGTCTTAATTGTAATGCGTGATGACTTGTAAGTCAAAAGTTGTGAAGTTAAAAGTACAGATAAGTGTAAAATCTACATAATTACAATCAGGAAGGATTTGAACTCAGCTACTCCCCAGCTTTTGTGTGCACATCTGTTTGTTTGTTGTAGATTAACCTAATTTATCCACTTTCTGCCAGAGGATGTGAACAGGTTTATGGAACATTAGACATTAAACAACACGTCCTTTTTTTCTTAATTAGAAGTGGAAGAATAAAACCCAGATCACTGTAGTTGAATCCACTTACTGTCAGCTTCCAGTCTTGTAAATGCCTTTTGTTTCTGTGGTTTCATTACTCTTAACCTTCGAGCAAAAGCAACGTGATGTTAGAAACTACGACAAACACAAAAAAAACAACTTCCACAACATCATTTTTACATCACTTTTCTACCAGGTTGTAAGGCTGTTTTTGGGGAACCATGAAATGAAATCATGGGTTGAAAGGGAAGCAGAACGACCGGGGAATTAGGCTTACAACTGCTGCTGCTGCTCTGTGTCGGTCGCCACCAGATGTTGGCTTTGGCTAAAGGAAAAGGTGCTGTTACTGAATAAGTCTGCTCCCCTTCGCCACGAACACTAACCCCTTTCTAATCAACGCAGCCCTGCCAGTAAGCCTGCACATTACTCCCCCTCTTACTCCAATTTTCTAATCTGAGTAAGACTGGATGGTGGTTTTCTTTCTTCCTGTGCACCAACTCAGAGCCAAAACCTTCACTTCAATAGAACTGTATTCACCTTACCGCCCTGAAACTCCACAAATGTACCTTTGTTTCAGGAGTTTCCTCAACATTTTTTCCATCCCTTATCTTTTCAACTTCAGTTCATCAAATCAGGGTTATTTCAGTCACCTCCCTACCTCATTTTATTTTACTTTAATTTATGCATTTACAAGCTCTTTTCTCAATATCAGTGATTTTAGACGATGAAGATGTGTTTACAAGTAGAGCACCATCATCACAGAGTGTCGACTGCTGTGTGGATTTGTTTAATTGTGTTACTAAATGAGCTTCAGGCAGTAGCCCCTTTTACACAAAACTTCTATTATGGGAATATTTTACCTTTATTCCAAAATGACATCTGTAAATGAAATGGTGGGATCATTTGGTCCCATTTTTATCATCGCTCTGTAACGCCTCTGGAGGTAGTAACAGAGCTGTGATAAAGGTGGAATCATGATTCTGGAACTCTATGTAAAAGGAACACCTCTAATTCCGCAACCAAAGTGTTGTTTTGATGACGTATTGCATGTGTGACCGCATGAAGGATTTAAAAATGAGTGCAGTTCGTGTACAGTAAACAAATATATCAACACGACCAGAAAGATGTTGAACTGTTGAGACACCAAAATCCACAAGCTGTTGTCACTTTAGGGAGAAGACTTGTGGAAGGGTGAAAGATGAGCCAACTCTGGAAAGGCAACACCACAATGCTCGGGGTATTTCCGACACGCAAGGAATACTGTAAGTCACAGCCGACACTGTGCTGCATCACCGCCCCTTTAATTCCAGAACGCAGGTCCATTGTGTAAAGTCCGGCCTGTCTCACCTCTGTTACTCCTTTGGTTTGGCTGTGGAAATCGGTCAGTGGTGGAAAAAAAGGTGGGATCACCATCTCACCTTTTTTCCAGGACTTCTGTGTGAAAATGGCTAATGACTTTATATGCCATGTTGTCACCATGTTGGCTTTATGGAGCCAGAAGTGACCATGTTTGGACAAAAGGGGCGGGTGTACATGTACCTCAGCAATCAGAGGTGAGCTAGGTTATGCGCTACCTGACTGATTCAGTAAAACCATAAACTTCTACTGTTAAAAAATGCAATTTTATAGTCTTGTTAGTTGAACCTATTAAGTCAAACTGTCAGGAAAATTGTGTTACATCTCTTAACAAGTTGAGAGAATGAGTCCTGGAAAGGAAAGACTGACTTTATATTTTGGCCCAACATTCGAATATGAAAACCAGAGTTTTTACGAGGCATCAGATGTTACAATTTGAAGTTCAGTTTTTGCATTGGTGTTGGTGTAAAGCCTTGCTTCTTGGCTTCAACACAAACAGCCTCTATAAATAGCAGAGCTACAAAATAAAACAACTATTTACATAAATGACATTTAAGTGGTATACAAACAAATAATGATAATTATAAATAATTATAAATTATGATGGTGCTATGTTTGTGCTTGTTTGTTAAAAGTGAGATAACAGCCAGGTTATTATTTCTGTATAGATTTCAGAAGCAGGGCTGCACATACATCTGTCAAGACAACAGGTTGCTGTTTTAAGATTTTACAGCCAAACCCTGCACCTTCAGCCCTTCCGATGTAAACATCTTGCCTAATTGGCTAACAGATGATATACACACACACGCACACACACACACACACACACACACACACACACACACACACACACACACACACACACACACACA
>JAQQZY010000002.1:26076979-26087969 GCA_030068375.1 Ostorhinchus rueppellii | reverse complement strand
TAGATCTGGTGACTCTGAGACAAACTTTCCTTTTAAATCAAACCCATTCTCTCATTAATTGTCAGAATTTTACATTTTAGCCTAAGACTGTATCTGAGAAACTACAACCAACTAGAACTTTTGACTTAATTTTTCTTTATTTATGACTCAAATTTGGTAAAGTTTAATGACTTTTATCCTGGAAGCATTTTACTTGTAGACCAGTGTTATTCAGAACCTGGTTAAAGCCTGTGGAAGGTAAACCATCATGTATATATAAAACTACATCTGGACGTGGGCATTAAAATGTGCTTAAAGCGGCATTAAAAAGGGCATTAAAAGGATTAAATTAGATTTGCTGATACCTGCAGAAACCCTGTTTTAGCCACTTTAGTGAATCACAAATTTTGAGAAAAAATTTTGTGTAGCTTTAAATGTCAGCATCATGTTGGCATTAAAATGTCATCTGAATATCACAAAACCAGTCTTGACTGAATCTATATTTACCATGGTAGCTGAAATATACTCATATTCACTCGTTTTGGTACTATCATTATTTAATTGCTTATTTTTCTCCTTTATAACCTGTTCCATTCCACTTTATTCAACAGATTATTCTCCACCAGAGCTTGCCACCAGGGACTCACACAACATCAAATTAAAATATCTTTTCACAGTTTTACACTTTTAACTAACAGTGTTTTTTGTTTTGTTTTTTTTTGTTTTGTTTTTTTGCTATCATGCCATCATTTGATGAACTACAGTTTATCATTGCTGTGTGTATCACTTTATATACAGCTGTGTTACACCACCGTTTTGGAGCCACAAATCTGATTAACACCTACATTTAGCCTCATCTAATATCATTTGTCACTGCACTAATCGTAAAAAGCTAATAAACAACAAATATATTGCTTTTTATTTTACATGTTTGACCAATGTAGAGAGTCGTTCGTACAAAGACAAGTAAAAGCACATGGTAACCACTAATCTCTGGCAATGCTGATGTGCGCTCATGGTATTTACAGACTGTTACACAATTTATAGTGTATAAAAATGTAAAGGAAGCCTCGGGCAAATAATTAATCATATAAGCACTTAGTTTGAATGTGTTTTGTACATTGATGTTAGTTAACACTGGTATTCAGACACAACAGATACTTCCACTGAGTCGTCTGCTTTATTATAATATGTACAATGTGGAGAACATCTGTGTCTGCAGCTTTTGTTCATGTCTGTGACCTTATATAATCATTTAGCTTGAGATATGTCAGCGTGACTTTGAATGAATGAAGCTCTGTGTATCACAATGCACTCTGTTTCTGTTACTTTGACAAGCTCAGTGTGGATGAATTCTCTATATATGACATTCAGCTTCAATACTATAGTTTGGTTTTGGGTGGAACACAATGTTTGCGTCTTTTAGTGTTTCGGTTCCTCTGTGCAAACACTAAGAGCAGCTGTTTATGCTCAGCTTGTCATGTGTTAAACTGTGATATTGATGTCTGTGAAACATGTTGTTGTTTCCTGTGAATGTGTACAAAAATTGAGGTCTGAGTGACAACCACTTTTATAGATCTATTTTGTCATTTGTATGTGGTGCAATAAATGTTCTGCCATTTCATTAATAAAAGATTTTTTTAAAAAAAACACACACATTATATGTTCTTCAATTTAATTTATAACGTATGTGCTCAGACTAACTCATATTATACATGTAATATAGTGGGCTGATATAATTAGTGAATAACCCCAGGTCACGCAGTAAGATTCCTACAGGGTAGTTTTTAACAGATGCAGTTTAAAGGCAAAAATCACAAACTTATCTTCAACTACTCTTTAAATTGTGCAGTATTTTCCAGACACATGCACATAAATGTTTCATTATTTGTCTATACATGTGTAAGTGTGCCTGTTAGTGCCAGAATTTACCACAACTCATGAACAGCTTTGGAATGACTCTGCAGACGCTTCAACAGTTTGGTAACTTAATTTATTGGTCATGTCACTGAGCAGACATACAGTATTTCCATATAATAGATTTCTTCCTCAGGTGTCTGTGGCTCAGGAGGAATCACGTCTAGCAGAGGCAGTTTTGGTCATCTTATTTGGTCCATGTGCAATGTTCAGGGTCAGTGTTCACAGTGTTTAATAGACGTAGCTGGCGGTGTACAGGGACTGCATGGAGGCCTGGTCAGCTGATCCGCTGGGTTTGTACTCACCTTTGGCAGCCAGGCCGTTGATCTGAAGGGAGCAACAGAGGGGGAAGAGTCAGGGCAAAGTCAAATCCCAATGTTAATGATCAGCTAAGAGTTACGAGACAAAAGCTTTTTAGTATTAATCATTTACCAGTCAGTAACATTGAGTAACACACCATAGGACACATTTAAGAGTTAAAAGTTGATAAGTGAAATCGATAAGCCTGAGATAAGAGTGTCATTATTTATTAGGGTCTATTCATGCTATAGACACTCACCTTGGCCCTCGTGCAGAAAGCGTCCTGTGCAGCTTTTTTGTTGGCAGCTTTGCCCTGCCAGGCTGCAAGAGCTGAGGCCTGGAGAGCACGTCCATAAGAGAAGGTCAGTTTCCAGGGGCGATGGAGAGGCACCTGGTTGATGGCGCTGAGGTTGATGGAGGCTTCCTCTTCGCTCTGGCCTCCGGACAGGAAGCAGATGCCTAAAGAGACACAACGCGTCATATTTGAAACCAACTCTTAAACACTTTGTAGATGGAAATCTGGCGCCGTGACTCTCACCTGGCACAGCAGCTGGGACGGTGCGCCTCAGAGCGGTCACTGTTGCCATGGCAACCTCCTGAGGGGTGAATTTCTTGGGGCAGGAGTGTCCAGCGGTGACCATGTTGGGCTTCAGCAGAGTGCCCTCCAGGTAGACGTGGTGGTCAGACAGAGCCTTGTACACTGCAGCCAGAACCTAAGGATGACAACACACAACAGAATTATTAGCAGATATGAAACCTCACTGGATATCATCAGAAGTTAAAGCCAGAGTTCCTGAACCAACCTTTTCTGTGACGTACTGGCAGCGCTGCAGGTCATGGTCACCATCAGGCAGGATCTCTGGCTCCACAATAGGGACCAGGCCATTCTAATAAACACACGAGAACAGAAAAACAGTGTCAATGAAAACATGAGTAACTTACAGCCAACACTCTCTAAGTAAAATATGACTGAACTTACCTGTTGGCAGATGCTGGCATATCTGGCAAGAACATTAGCGTTCTCTGCAATGCCAAGAGCTGATGGGCAGCCGTCTGAGATCTTCAGCACACACCTCCATTTGGCAAAGTCACACCCATCTTTCTTGTACTGGGCACAGCGCTCAGAGAGGCCATCAAGACCTACAAACAGAATTAGCATGTTATTGTGATTTTGCCCCATTTTTGCCTAAACTCACAAAGAACTTCTTTCATATATCGTCCTTTTTACCTTGTGTGGTGGTTTCGCCATCTGTTCCATTCAGTCCAGCTGTGCCTTTGTCCACCTAAACCACAAAAACAAGTAAATCCAATCAATTTCTGAGGGCAAACCTGTAAGACATCCACAGATTCTGAAAAGATTCAACCTCAGTCTTGTACCTTGATGCCGACGACAATGCCCTTATCCTTGACGACCTGAGGGAAGAGCTTGCCGTTATCTGACTTCTGATAAAGCGTCTCGTGGAAGAAGATCACACCACCCACACAGTTGGAGATGGAGGCATCTGAGGAGAAGAGGATGTCACGGAAGCAGCGACGGTTCTCCTCGCTGTTCTCCACGTTGATTTTCTGGAGGCGCTTCCCCATGGTGCCTTAAAAGACAAGAGCCCAACAATTATTTCAGTCCTACACTCTGCAGTTAACTCTTTACAAGAACTTAAAATGGAGACGCACCTGTTGATTCATCTGCAGCCAGGATTCCTTTTCCTGGAGCCACGATTCTCTGAGCAATGTCAGAGAGCTCCTTCTTCTGCTCCGGGGACAGTGAGGGGAACTGATGAGTCATCCTACAGGACAGAAACAAGTTATCCCACAGGTGTTCAGAACCTACTCAAGAAAGTATGAGGAAAATATCAATCTCTCTGTCAGAGAAACACGTTTGAACACAACCGGGCATCCTGTTTCTCTTACACCACTTCTGTAAATATTTGGTTTGCAATGGTGAACTTTGGCCTCAAAGTGATAAGTTCTACCACTACAGGTATAATTTCAGTTCATAGTTCACTCAGAGATGTTAAGTGCATGCTGGTTTTTTTCACTGATTTCTGCAAAACTTATCTCCAAACAAGCATATTTTCACACAAAAAAAAAAACATTACAATGATAATAAGGTGTGCAACACATAATGGTTATTAACGCCATATTCAACACGGATATAAATATTTACTGCAACACACAAAAGATTAGACATAGATTGTGATTCAATACTTGACATACATACTGCATAACCACACCTCTGCAACAAACCTGTTCCTATACATAATACTGTATGTTGCATAATATCCTATTGCATTGAACACTTCTTATGCATAAAAACCAAGAATGTTTTCATCTTTAAGCTGCATATGACTTTTTCGTTTTAAATACACATGTCCCTCTTCTATCACTGTAGCTGTAACAGTAAATATCATGCGTTGATGAAGTTTGCACAAAGTTGAATGTCTTCTAAAAAAAAAAAAAACTATTCACAAAAACTGGAGGAAACTTACTTGAGCTTTTTTTGTGTCAAACAGCTACGACAACAGAAGCGGTGGCAGCCTCCCAGCAGTGACTGGACTGATAGAGACGGCCGATCCACGGACACAGAGCTTATTTATCTGCCACTCGGTGAAGGATTGGAAGAGGAGGGGGAGGAGGAAGAGGAGGTGCCTGTGATGTGGCGGGGCGTGTGTGGCCCTAGTAATGCAATTGGCCTGGTGGGACAGACAGGGGCGGTGTCTGCACATGGTACGGCATCAATGCTCTATTGTAGACTCGGGGTTTATTCAGGGGGAAATAGTTTACACGCAGGGGACGCACAGTGTCCTGCAGAGTAAATTCAACTCAAAGTCTGCATGAATGCACGTCTCGTCCAGATCTGAAGCAGCCCCACCCCCCTGCAGCCTGTGGCAGCACTTTACACCAATAATGCAATGTTGCATTTCAGGTTTCTTTTGTCCTTTTGTTCTCAGATGTCCACATTGGTTTCCTGTTTCTCAGAGAATAGACTTTAAAACACTGCTTGAGTACAAGTCTCCTCATGGTGTACAGTAGTGCTCCATCTCTGATATGCTGGTGCCATATGAACCATCTGACAACTTCAGGGAAAGGCTTAAACAGGACTTAACAGGAAGAAGCTGCATTTCAGTTTCATGCAGCTAAAATTTGGAATAGTTTCTGTGATGATATTAAACAAGTCCAATCTGAAAACATTTTTAGCTCTGCATATGCCAACTGAAATTCTGTTCTATTTGAAATTTTATATTTGACTGTTTATAATCTTAATTGTTGTGTAAAACTTACCTTTTATTTCTGTAAAGCACTTTGACTCTTTAAAACCTGACGTATCATTGCTGATACATCCTGTGCATATGTAGTTTGGATGGCTGTAACTCTTTCACCGTTTGTGCAATTGGAAAAATTTCAACACACTGTAAAAAGTAAAACACTAATCAACTTAAATTTTTTTCTTCAATAGGTCACACATAAAAAAATGAGTTTAGTGAACCAAATTAAATTACATTAAAAATAATTTAATGTCATTTAATTTGGTTCACTCGATTTTTTTTTTTAATGTGTGACCGATTGAACAACATTTTTTATGTTGCTTAGTGTTTTACTTTTTACAGTGCATTTTCTGAAACTGGGATGTTGTACTTCATAGGTTTTATTGGGTCATGGTGGTAATTTCACTTATGCCCATACGAGAAGCTGGAGAAGAGGCTGTTTTAGCAGTATTATAAAATTCAGTAAATGACTACCAGATTTTGAAAGATCGGGGGGGCTCTGAAAAAATGGGCAAACCGACTCCTTCACAGCATATTCTCCAACCTTTTAGTTTGTCAAAATAAGAAGAAAGTCCAGGCCTAGGGTGTAAAGGGTTAAATCCCCCTGTGTATGAATTGTGTTATACTTATACCCTTTCCCTTGCCTGGTGAAGGTGTATATTACATTACAGCTACATGTGATGTTTTCTCTCTGTCTTGTTTGGGATACAATGCTTTGCTTTTGTCAGATACCAAGATACATGTTGCAAGGAGTTCACTCATTTACAGCCTGATCTGAGATAAGCTACCAAAAGAATCCTTTGTTAATGTCTTAAATCATTGTGACAACATCATTTAGAACTTCAGAGTCAATCCAAACCAGTGGAATGTTTTCTAACCCATGTGGTCAGCAGTCAGGCCAAAGTTATGAGAGGAACTTTCTACCCTCTATAAATACATTTTGTTTAACAGAATATCTGCTTTTTCATGCTACCGTGTGTTTTTACCTAAAGCGTCACATTGCTCGTCACTCACGTCATGCATAAACAAGTCAAATCGATTGCTTAAAAATGACCCCAAAAACTATGTGTGCACCTTGGTAGTGCTCCCACCAGACCGCACAATGACGGCAGCAGATAAAGATTTTAACCCTCAGGCAGGGGTGGATCTGTAACACACACAAAGACAGGCAAACTTTTACACAACATGGACCCTGCACCCTGTTCAATGTACCCTTAGATACTGCTGATCAGAGTTCAGAATTTCAGCCCCTTTTTACGTAAGAACGGAAAGAGTCAGGGGAGGGCAAACAGTTCAGACATGTTTGGTTAGCCTCACAAGGAAGTGGACTGCATTTGAAGATACAACCAGAAGAATGCTGTTTGCTTGTTTTGATGGACAGATCATTACAGTTGCATCAAAACGTACTGCAGCTTGGAGGACATCCATGGATCAGTTGTGATGGGGTTATTACACTGTAGTAACACACAGAAACACTATAATTACACAATGTTTAGGTCAGGACATTTATAATTTAACTTGGTATTTTCATTAAATATTAGCTACCACCTACATCGCAGATTAATGTTTTGATCCAGCTTTACACCCTTGAATCACTTTATATGTATCTTGCACACTGGACTGAATGTTCTGTTATCCATTACACTCATTCATAAACTGAATATTTTGCACTAGCTCATGCTGTACTATTATCTCACTCTTAGGAACTTTATGTCCTTTGAACTCATTCTTCATATTTATCCATAGAAATAACATCTGCTTATATTATGCCCATTGTACATAATGTAGATAATCATCAATACGCTGTACTGCCTGCATTTGCTGCTTATTACATTTCTGACCAGATACTAAACTATATTTCATTGCCATGTTTGTACTTGTACATGTGTTACAACTAAATGGAATCTGACCTGATGCTTATACAATTATACAATTATTATTGTTTTTGTTTTTTGTTGTTTTACTCACCCTAATGGTCTCAGGACAGCTGGCGTACAAATCCTACACACGATGTCAGTCACTCAAAGAAAATGTAGGATTGTAAGTTGTATAAACATGATTCTGCCTTTGATCTTATCCACACTGAATAATTCCACAGTTCTGGATTCTGGAGAGCAGCAATGAGGAGCTAAATTATGATTATGAGTAGTGCTCATATCTTTGCATTTTGTGAGACTTTCCGTTAAACATGCAACCAGAAATATATACAAATTGACTTAAGTCCAAATAATAATAACAACAACAACAATGATAATGATAATACTACTAGTGGTAGAACTAGTTGCTGTTGTTATAGTAATAGTAGTAGTAGTGGTAAAATGGACTTGATGTGAACAAAATGCATATAATGAACATACAATTGTGTTTGAAGCAGACATAATTAAGAGGAATGAAATTAAAATAAGAGGAATGAATATGCCTTACCAAAAAAAGAAGTCATTTTCAATAATTTGAGAAATGAACACACATTTTCTAATTAATATATAGTTTTTACCTTTTGAAATTGAGGTTATTGAGCTTTAAAATAAATTATTGTCAATGCTGGTTTTTGGTAATGTTGAATTCTAATAAATTTTTAACTCCTTGTATGTACATTTATATTTATATTTACACTAAAAAATCACCACTAAAAATCAGCTTTTAACTAGTTACCTGTAGTGCTTTGGTTGATCGGTACAATGGAAGTTATAATTTTACTTTTTCTCAATTATTTTACGATGGAGTCAAGTAAAAATGTTATTTGAATAAAATGACCCTTTGTTTAAAACAAAAAACAAAAAACTGTAGAGGTGGCATTAACACAAACTGTTACCCCACATGAAATGATTATGACAATGTGATATATTTTTGATCAGTTAAGTGTAACTGGGACTCAGTGTGTGATCATAGCACCAAGTCAAAGATGATTGTGTATAGATGGGGGGAAAAGAAGAATGTGTCTGGAAACAACATTATTCCAACTTTATAGGCAACAGCGTTTGTTTGTGCTTTTTGTTATGAAATAGATCTGAGGAAGACTGTGCTGAGAGAATTTTCTGACAAGTAAATATGATTACGGTTATGATTATGAGGGGTCTTAAGGACTGCAATACGACATGAACAATTTAAATCCGAATTAATTTAATGCACACTGAAAAACTGAAGGTGGCAGTAATGTAACATACTGGGGATGAAAGGTTTCCTCCACACCAGTAGGAGGCGCGGTGGAACTAAAGGCCCTCCCACAACCCCAATCCAACTTCCGCTTCCGAGAGGCAAGGAACCGCAACATCAACATCCACTGACTGATTCAGTTTACCACTTGAAAATATTGCACTAAAATCGGTAAGACTTTTGTAAAGTGGAACTAGTTGTCTTGAATTTGCAGAGAAAATTAAATAATGCAAGCAGTGTACAGGAACCGTGTTTTCCTCAGTACAACCACTGTACAAAGCTAGCATTAGCAACCGGCTATCGATGCACTGACAGATTAAATCGCGTTGTGTTCATGTTAAAACGTAATAGGAGGTCATTGCGACTTCGTGTTCTTTGATATCGCATTGTGAGGGTTGGTATGTTTTCAGAATAATCTTTAAGGAAAGTATCTTAAATCACTTAGCTAGCATGATGGCCAACACAAGATCTTCGTTTGAGAAGTAAAAAGCGTGAATTCATCAGACCCCCCCTCATTACTCATTGGTCACATTCTGCTTTTTCATGTCTATGTTTGATCCAGGAGTCTGAGGATGTCGGGACAGAAGCGTCCTGCTGACCCCAGCGGTCCTTCCTCCTCCGGTGCACCCCCAGAGAAGCGTAGAGAGAGGGAAGGAGAGGATGGAGGTCCGGGTGTCAGCGCCGCTGCCGGGGGGAGCACCGCGGTGGAGACGGTCATCAAACTGGGAGGAGTGTCCAACTCGGTGAAATACTTGTGACCACCAGTACTTCTGTTAAATAACACCAGATGCAAAGTATATCTGTTATGTTGACTCTTTTTGTGCTCTCTGTTGAATCTTACCCGGTTTCAGGAGGAACAAGACATCAAAGCTCTCCAAGCAAAGAACCGGAAGCTGGGTGAATCTCTTGATCAGAGACAGGTAAATTATTCTCTAGAAGTTTTTAATAACCCTTTAGAGGATTTTTTTTTAAAAAGTAGCATTTCCATCCTTCCTTGTTTGTATAAAAAATAATCTTTCGGCTTGTTACTTTTCAGGTTATTGAAGATGAATTGCGAGAACGAATTGAGAGATTGGAGACTCGCCAGGCCACTGATGATGCCAGTCTGCTGATCCTCAATAGATACTGGAACCAGGTAGATGCTCTCAAACTTACTGAGCTAAAAAAATGTTTCATGTTTAGTATTGTGGTCTTCTGTCTTGATAGATGCAAACACTGATTTGTGCTGCACTATTTTTTTGCTCCTTTGCTTTTAGTTAGATGATAACATTCGGCTGATCATCAGACGTTATGACCAGTCGAGCAGAGAGCCAGAGAAATCTCCAGCAGGTGAGGGGCGCAGTTTGAAACCAGAAACTCCAGAACCAGATGGAGACTCCAACCAGGAGAGGGCCAAGGATAGAGGTAAGGGCAGAGGATTTTAACAGGGCGTTTGTGGTCCTTTAAAAGTATCAAGAAATCTCAGAGCCAGTGTCAACAAAAAATATGGAAAATAAAAATAATGTAATGAGACTTTCTTGCTTTGGAATAGTCTGCTTTTGGGAGGTGAGCTGCAACTATAAGAATGCACAAATATTTTAGAATAGAATCCTTAACAACTTTACTTAATTTATGTAATATGTCCAAACATTCAACATCTGCAGGCTAAATAATTGTTTGAACATAGGCACATCCATAACAACTCAATATGAACAATTCTGATAGGCCACTGTAAAGCAGCTTAAACCAACCAGTGGCTAAGAAACATATTACACAAGTCCTTCTATCTCTATTCTCCATGCCGTAACATATCTACATAAGACATTCTCATTAAAACAGAAAAACTAAATAAAATCTTGTTAATTCCTGAAATAAAAATAAGAAAATACCTGCTTGTATCACAACACCATACACAAAATACAACCCTATCTTCCCTTCAGTACAATCAACATAGAGCCAGTAAACACTAATGGAAACTGTTTAAACTATTGAGAATTTATCAGAGAATGCCAAGCTTCTGTGTCATAGTATGGTGTTTGGACTAGAAGGCATTTCCTCCTTGCATCTTCTGGAACACAGGTGTCAAACTCCAGTCCTCGGGGGCCGGTATCCTGCATGTTTTCGCCATTTCCCTCTTCCAGCCCCCCCGGTTCAATTAATGATCACCTCATCATCATACTCCACAGAAGCCTGATAATGACAGTGATTTTCAGGTGTGTTGGGAGAGGGAAATATCTAAAACCTGCAGGATACTGGCCCTCGAGGACCGGAGTTTAACACCCCTCTGCCAGAAGTTAAACAGTTTTAGTTTTCTTTACATTCATGTAATGTAAGCAAGCTCAACAGGATATAGTATGTATATGTATATCTAATACTGTGTGTGTATGTATGTGTGTGTG
>JAQQZY010000002.1:26023025-26034456 GCA_030068375.1 Ostorhinchus rueppellii | reverse complement strand
GCCCTTAAGTAGCTGGGATAGGCTCCATGTGACCCCCGTGACCCTAGTGAGGATAAAGCGGGTATAGAAAATGAATAGATTGTGTCCTGTAGATCCCAGATTAAAATGACAGGAGAGATCTGAGGTTATTTGTTGTAGAACTAGTCTGACATTCAGACGTGTGGACTGAAGACAGGCCAGGGTTTGGGAAAAACCATGAGTTATTCAGACTGTTCATTAGGTATGATTATGTTATTCAACAACACAAAATAAAAGTTTAATACAAGATATGCAATAGTTTCCATATGAAATTGTACAAAACATGAAATATATTTCTCAAAATGACATAAGACACACATACATACATATATAAGTCCAAAGGCACACAAAAGGGACTTGACAAAACCATATGAACTATTTACATATATAATAAGTTTAGCTGGTTGTTCTGTTATGGCTTAAATTCCTGAATGTAGACTTTTGCTTTCCATGAGTATAAAGTTTTCCTCCTCAATATAACATAACATCTTTTACATTTGCTATCACTGGTAATATGGGATGTGTCACTGAGTTTGCCTATTGATTTTTTTTTTTTTTTACTTATGCTGCAGCAAAAAATAATTGGTTTGACAGCAGAAGAAAGACCAAGTGGCAAAACTCATCTTACAAACTTTGATGAAAAATTAAAAAATTAAAAGCAATTTCTTGTTGTGCTTCAGAAACTCTAAACATGTTTGTATTTATTGCAGCATCCCCCTTGTGGTTTATATGTTGCTGAAGGACAGAAGGAGCCACCCCAACATCCTTCTGCATTCTGCAAATTCAGTTTGTTCTTTCACTCAGGATAGTTTTAATAAGTCAACTCACCAATCATTCTGTAAGTATTTTGTTACATTTAATCACTGTTTTTACCCTAGATAACATATTCCTATTTAGTGCCTATGTTGACCTACAGGGCCTTGGCCTCGACCCAACTTGACAAACTCTAAAATCAAATTCTGTTCTTGTGTTTTTACAGTAGTGGCCAACATTACTACAACATTTGGCATATTTAAGAGGTTTCATCTGTTTTTTTTTTTCTTCTTCTTTTTGAATTGGCCATCAAAAAGGCCATTAAACATAAAAAACATTTATGAAGGCATCATTGTGCACTATAGAGCCACCAAAAGGAGATTTAGGTCATTGACCTTATAAAAAACAAAAGGGGTATTTTACCACAAACATTTTCCTTCACAGAAGAAGCCAAATGATTGTGTAATAATTGTGTTCATGGTTAAATTGCTGGTGCTGGTGAGTCTTAGGATAAAACTGTGATTCTGTTGAATGTAGAAGGCATTTCCAACTCATTATAGCAATATTAAGGTAGAAAGTCGATATAAACACTAGGACTCACTTCATCTGACATTTGTTTTCCTCAAAAAATGAATGTGAAATTATGTTTTAAAGGCAGATTTGTCAGGTGTTCTAATAATTTTGGCCACCACTTTACCTAATAATACCTAATAACTGCAAGATATTTAAAGTTCAAAGTATTTTTTTGGGGGGGAAAAACACTTATTCACAGGAAATTTTTAGACTTTTTGTAGTCAAAATAAGCAAAAATGTGTCTTGAGATTAAATCATTTTTTCAAATGACTTTTCACCACAGAATGTTTTTAGAATTATGATAAAATTTCTTCTTCGTTCTGCATTGTGCATAATTAGTTATGTTAATTAAATAGGCAGACATAGATCTGTTATATTTTTGCAGATACTATGTAAGGATAACACATCATCATCACTGTGAGGGCCTTGTTTCCTGACACAAAGTGCTCCGATCTGTCTGTGACTGAACAATTGGTTTTCAGTATCAGTCCATGACGTTTAGTTTAGGACCGTCTTTACATCTGATACAAACTTTTTCATTACGTACCAAATATAAACTGACACTGATTTCGGTTTCTCCAAGTTAAGGACTTTGAAAATTGCTCAAAATGACAAAAGATCATAAGTTCAAAAAAGTATCTGACTTACAACTGTAATAAACATAAAAATACATTTCTCAAAAAACACTTATGAAACAAATGCATGTATATAAAAAAACGCATACCATAAAATTTTGAAGAAAAATGTATTATATATTTTTAGAAATGTAGATTTTTGTATGGTGGCTTAAGTTGGTGAAGGCACATAACTGGTTTCTGAGTAGAAAGTTACTGATATGTCTTATTTTTTGTATCACTGGCAGGTAATAATAGGCAGAGTAAACATTGATATGTACATTATACAAAACAAGAGCGCTCAGTGAACGCAAACCTCCACCAAGGTTATGACATCATGATCTCAAAACCGCTATACGGATCGCGACCAAAAGTTAATGAGAACATCCTTGGGTGATTCTCTATCACTGGTGAAAATTTCAAGAAAATCCACCCAGTAGTTTTTCTGTAAAGTTGCTAACAAACAGACAGACACACACACACACACAGACAAACAAACTAATAAATGTCAGCAAAACATAACCTCCTTGGCAGAGGTAATAAAAACATCCCAAATTTAACACATATTTGCTGATTGTATAAGTGTCACCCCAGCTTTGAAAATAAAGCAACTCTGACTCAAGTTAAATCAACAATAAGCAAGAGTATTCAGATTCAGCCTGTAAAAAGTATGGCGTTAAACCTGTTTGATTCTACTAACTATGTGTGGTTTAAGTGACTGAAATAGCACAAACACTGATCTAAGTCTGGATGTCAAAACAGTATTTTTGCTTGATAGATCATTTTCAGTGTGGGGCTCACAAAAAGTTGAGTTTGTCTGAGGTATAAACATCAGAGATCGTAGTGTCTGAGTTGAGGGGGGAGCTAGAGGCGAAAGAAATTCCTTTCATGTGGAACTGTGGATCTGAGTCTGAGGAGATGAAATCAGGGCTCTTTGACGGAAGTGGAGTGGCTCCCTGTCTTCCTGGAGCTGCAACCTGGAGGAGGTAATGGACAGAAAAAAGTGTATGATGTTGAAACACACACAATAAATGAGTGAATGTTTTTAGTGCTATTTTTTCACCAATTAACCCCCACTTTCAACTCGTTACGGTAGTCCCTACCTTTTCTCTTTTTTTCACCTCACCCCCCTTTGGAGGAAAACTTTATTTTTAATTACAACTTGTGCTTAATTGACAATCTCAAACTTTACATTCACATTATCATCCATTCCTTGCGAGTGTACATGTACACAGAGGGCTCATATTGAAAAAAAGTGTACGGGGACAGGATGAAACAAAGTGACAGACTGACAGAAGACAGTGGGACAGAACAGCTAAGTGGTTGCTGTTGGAAATACTGATGCTGTAGTCCCTACCATGCTCTGTAATGCTTTTTACAGTTGGTTGGATTCAGTGTTCAGCCTGGTGGAAATGTTTGCAAACTGGTGCAGCCCACTTTTAACTGTTTAGTTTATTTGTCATTACTGCCATTCACAGTTGTATTGTGACCTTTCACTTCAGCAGTGAACCCCTGTGATGAACTTATAATACATACACATAAGACATATTACATGCCAATTGCAGGAGCATATATGTTCATTGGAGAGAGAACATGGATAATCCCTACAGTGTAGCTTTAAACCTGCCTAAAATGGCTTTAAGTCTTGTCACAAACATTGATGGAAATGCTGCATTCCCTGCATTATATGCAATGAGAATTAAATGAACTTAAAACAAACTGCCAGTGTCTATAAAGCTAAATATCCCAACATGTCACATATTAAGAGCAAAATCTACATATAGTAATGTACCTCAGGACGAGGTGGGTTCATGCTGACATTCGCTTGGTTGTACACCTGTAAAGGGAAAAAAACAAATCAGCCTTGCCAAGAAAAGTACATTTAGCAGGTGCGAATATTTGAAGCACATACATGTGTTCCACTCACCGGCGGATCATCAGTGGTAGTTATAGGCCGGTAAGAGCAAAGTGTAACAGATGAGGTACCAGACTGACTAGGGCCTGTAGGTTGAGTCGCATCCTACAAATAAACTGTCATATTCAGATAAACAGCTCATTAAAAGTAGGTCTGAATGCTTATTTGAAATACTTACATGGTAATACACATTAGGCTGAGGAGCAGGGTTGTTTCTTTTAGAGGAGCTCTTTTTACAGCAGCACTTTTTGACACAACAACAGATGACAAACACCAGAAAAAGACTCCCAACAATAATGACATAATACAACGGGGTAGGAAAACCTGTAAGTGTGGGGAAAAAATGTAGATGTTATTTTATCATTGCACGAATGATAATTCAGTCCAAATAATTATATCCATTTCTTCAATGTATTTACATGTGTTTAACTATCAAAGAGGTTTCATGCATCTCTGCATAATATGAAGTGGATTAGAGGATTAAATTTTGAAGCTCACTTGTCTTTACATCCAACTCCACACGCTGAGCCAAGTTGCCATTCCTGTCTCGGAACTCAAAGGTACCAGAATCTTCATACTGTAGTGGATCAATGATAATAGCATCCGTGATAAATTGCAGTCTGTCACCAAAAGGTCCTGACATCTGGTTAGTTCCTTCTTCTAGTAAAGTATACCGGTCCCCTCCCCTCTTAAATATAATGGTCCACATGATATTCTCATCTGGATATTTAATGTAGATGTCCTTGCCCTCATCTCGTACATGATGTCTCTCGAGCTCTGTGTAAGATAAAGAGAATGAGAACTTTCAACGCGCATAAATCTAAAATGCCTAAAAACAGCTACCATCATTACCATTTACTTCCAGTCTCTTCCAAGTCAGCAGTTTGTTGTCGGTCCCTCTGAACTTGTAGTAGCCACTGTGTTCTTGTGTGACGCCAGTTATCTCCCAGTAGTTTCTCCTCAGTAATCCCCTGCTTCGTACCAGATTGGTGTAATTCCAGATGACTGTCACCAGGGCCAGATTTTCAGCAGGAGTGAACTCAAGAAATGCAGGTCTTTCAGGAACGTGCACTGAGAAAACACCCCCGTAATACTTTGTTTCTGGTTCATCACAATCTAAAAAAGAAAAAGAAAAAAAAAAGATATTATAAAGATAGAATTTGTATTTAAGCCTAATTGTGAAATTTACTAATCATCTCAGTACAAAGTGTCACCTCTGACCACCAGTATGATGACATTCATCAGCCTCCCATCTTCACCGAGAGACACAGAAAACATTCCATTATCTTGTTCTGTCAGGTCTTTCATAATAAGTCCTGAACCAGCTTGGTCTGTGAAGCGTGGGTCCTGCACCTGGAAAGATGAACAGTCTATTCTCCATAAATTGAACTGTCGCTACTGTATGTATTAAACTGCCTGGTACAACACACACATATACTGACTGGTAACAGTACACTGTGCTGGAAAAATGATTTTGGACACCCCATGAATTTGTGATATATTGCATTAAGAATTACTCTTAAAGGTGTATATTTTATAGGTTTTTATAGGTTTTATAGGTCATATTTTGCTAAACCCACTTTTATTAGTCTTTGGTTCATTATCTCCACCAGGAAGTTATGTTTTTGCCAGGGTTTGTTTGTTTGTTAGCAACATAACTCAAAAACTTACAAACAGATTTTGATGAAATTTTCAGGATATGTCCGCTCTGGGTCAAGGAAGAGATGATTAAATTTTGGAGGTGATCCTGATCACCATCTGGATCCAGGAATTTTTTAAACAATTCTTTATCATTGTGACATAGGGCATAGTGGCACAGAAATGATTATGAGGTCATTCAGTGCCATCTAGTGGAGGAAAGTACAAACACTACCTAAAAAAAAGTACAAACACTACCTTGGCAGAGGTGTGTATTTGGACCCTAATAGTTAAAAAAAAGTTTGAATTTGAACCCTCCAGGTGCTGCAAAGCTATCTTTATATTCATTTTGGCAAAAATTGGGTGGAATTCTCCAACCCGTTTTAATTCCAGCTTAATTTGTTACATTTTAGAACTACAGTAGTTACATCATGACATTTGCACATATAAGGTCAAGACTTCCAATGAACATTTCTCAGAGTATGCTATAATTGTCAGCAGCAGCAGTTGTAGTAAAAACTGAATACATGTCCAAACTTCGAGCCGATTACTTAAAATGTTCGGTTGTTGGCTGAGCTGGACAGAACAGTACATTCAACATCCTGGAGGGGGTGGGGTGTGAAATGGCTCATGTGCATTTAAAGGGCCAGCGCTCTAAACAACCTTTCTGGTGCCATTACTCAGAAATAGGGTTGAAGATGGACCTGTGGAGTTGAATTAATGAAGAATTCAGACCCAAGCAGAGCATTTACAGTTTATGTAGACCATAGGGAAATGTTTTACAATGCATAATTGAAAAACTCCTTTAAATCATTGAACCGTTCTACAAACCCACATGCTCCATTCTGTACGTCCAATGTTCTGTCTAGGTCAAAACTGGATGTTGTAGCAAGAAAATGAAACACATCCAATGACATGTTGAAGCTCTAAAGAAATTAGTTTCATTATTTCTTCTTGTTAACAATAAACAAAAACAAATATTTGCATTTGTTTGTGTCTGTATGTGATGCAACCACACCTTTTTAAGCTACGCTACTTTGTTGATCCCACTATGGGGATCTGCTCAGTTGACAGCAGAAAATACAAAAATAAAGTGCAGGAAAGACAGAAAACACAAATTTATACAGTTGTGAAACATAAAATATAAAGAGGAAAAAATAAGCATTTATATAAATTTAGATTTCAATGTAAATATTATATACATATTTACAATGTATTTGCAGATACACGTGTGATATGGGGGAGATTTACTGGGATTATAAAGTCTGATGGCTGTGGGGAGGTATGACTTGCAGTATCACTCCTTCTTGCACTGGAGGTGTAAAAGTTTTTAAACACAAAAAAGATTTTTTCCACTAATATTTCATGACAATATCTGACATTGTGGAAAGTTTCAAGGATGCCCAAAAACATTATTCCACCACTGCACATCATAACACCAGAAACTGCTCACCTTCTTGTTCTGTATAACTAGCTTTCTTTCTCCTCCATTAGTTGGAGTGAAGAACAACTGCCCGAAGAAAAGACGTGGTGTATATGTAAATGGCAACCGATAAGTGCTGCCATAGCACCGATCTTCCTCTGCAGATGACAAACCTTGAATCAAAGAGACATAGGTAGATAGGGTGGATACTTCACATTATAGGTACTGTTGCCCATGAAGTTGGAATGACATTGCTTTAAGACACCTTCCTCTTTTTATTCCATTTTTATTTCCTTCTTTAATACACATCAGTAAACATATTTGGTACTGTAATTACATACTGAGTCCCAGTTACACTTTATCTATCAAGAATAAATCAGTCACAATAATTTAATCAGAAGAGGTGATATAGCATAATTTTCTTCCAACTTTATGGGAAACGGTGTATTTCAACTGCTCTAGACACAAACAAGTGACAAATAACTCCCACCAAAAATAGATAATCATAACTTTTCTGCCCTTATAATGAAAAAAGCAATGTCTCTCCTGTCGCTTGTATTAGTGTCTACAACACGTTACCATTTATGATGACAGTCTATATGGTAAAGGAATTAAATCTAAACTAGATTAAAGTGTAATCACAAAGAAACAACTGTCTATTCAAGCAGTTTTTAGGTCTGCATGAAAAACAAACAGGCACCCACAGAAGGTATATGATGTGTTATTATACAGTCTAAACTGTAACTGCATGGACAGAATATTACATATCATGGCAAAGCTCAGCCAGTGATTGAGTGAATCACGCAAAATTGTCAAACATAGGCGTACACCACAATTGTATCCTGTTGTTTATAATCTTAAATTATTTGGAATTTAATGGAATTCAGTGCCATAACTGAGGACAACCTTATTAAAGTCAACTCTGCTTTAGTTCATAAAAGGGCTACATTAGTGAAGATAAACTGTATTCATTTTATTAGTGTATAACAATAATACAAGCATTTATAATGTTCATTTTGCTTCCCTTCAGCCCCTGGTGCTCTGACCCTGGACCCCTCCTTTCTCCTGCACCCCCTTCAGTTTTTCTGGATCTGCCACCGAAAACGCAAACTTCTCCGTACACGTCCACATTCGTTCGTATTGAAACAAACAATATTACCTAATCACTATAATTAGTATATTTTTGGTGTTTTCCTTGTATAGAGCCGAGACAAATGTTAGTAAACTCAAGTACAGATACTTACAGACACAGACCGAAGCCAAAGTCAGGCAGAGGAGTGTCATGTCCTGAAGGGAATAGCAACTCATGGTTTGTTTGTTGTTTTGTGTCTGTGAAGTTTAAGCTCACGTGACGGAAATATGACAAAACAGATAGTGTCTACGGACAGTCGGAGAACAACAGCTTCCTTCTTCTGTAGGTTTAAATTGGGTTTTCTAGTCGTTCATGGACGTTGTCACCAGATCGGTTCTCAGATCTGAGTGAATGGGCGTGGCTTCCTCAACGGCTGCGTCAGATCCGCGCGCAGCGGACAGCGTTCGCGATATTGTGCCCTCAACAAATGTTTTCTGTTTGATAACACAATGCATAAATCCTGTTATATTTTGGCATGCGTCTAACTTCAGAAAACTGTGAAAGGGACCTGTATTTAGTCAACTCCATCTGTAGAGTCTGCACTGACACTATTCTTGTCATTTTGCCTCTGCAGTTCAACTCGGGGGTAAAAATTAAACAATAAAGATGTGTTTTTTGTGTGGGCGTTTAGCTTTAATTCGAGGATTAACAAAGAATATTGCATTAAGCATTTAGGAATTGCAGCCATTTTAAAGCATTTGACTCTTAAAGACCAACGACTAATGACTTCCAAATGACTATTTCTCTACAGCTAACCTTTACTAACTGATTTTTCATCATTACCTCCGCCAAGGAGGTTATGTTTTACTGTGCGTTTGTTTGTTCGTTTGTTTGTTTGTTACCATCCACCCAACTTTGTTTGTTAGCAACATAACTCAAAAAGTTAAGGATGGATTGTGATGAAAATTTCAGGGTATGTCCACTCTGGGTCAAGGAAGAGATGATTACTTTTCGGAGGCGTTTTGAATCACCGTCTGGATCCAGGAACTTTTTAAAGCATTCTTTATCATTGTGAGATAGGGCATGAGGTCATTCACCGCCATCTAGTGGAGGAAAGTACTAACACTACCTTAAAAAAACTACAAACACTACCTTCAAAAAAAATACTAACACTACCTTTAAAAAAAAAAAATACAAGCACTATCTTGGCAGAGGTCTGCACTCTCCGAGTGCTTTTCTAGTTTATTATAATATTATTATTTAGGGAAAGGCATTATCATTCCTTACATGACTGGAGTCTCTGGAGAAACTTCTAAGGATTTTCAACATGCACACTATCTCGGTATACGTCAAACCCACCCTGAGACAGGCTCGGGTGTACCCCAATGACAAACACAGGGGGACTCTGAGTAACATTGCATCGGTTGGTCAGTACAGTGACAACTGCATTGTTCCATACATGGGAAAAATCACCCAGTTACTCCTTAAGCACATAGCCCAACAAAGGAGAGCCTGCCCCAAAGGCCAGCCCTCTGTAATTTGTCCTCATTTGGAATAAAAACACACTCCTCTGAAGGCACTAATGTTTGAAAAATGGCCAGAACAATCAAGTGCCGTGAATGAATGGTCACAGAAGTCATTTTTGTGAAAGTGGAAAAATCCTCTCTGAACAGCATTGGTGGTCTGGGACACTCCTTTCCAAAAACTTACAATTCTAAGATCCTCCCCATACAACCTTGCATACCTAGATCAATCTAGCCCCCCTGAAGGACTTGGACAATGGCCCACCCAACAATCCTGAAACTTAAACACAATACCCACTAACCACCCTGAAACTCAGCATCAGCCTACTACGACCCCTGACACTCGACTAACCTACACAGACCACAGCCAATACAGGTTTATATTTCTGCTTTCCCCCACCAGCAAACAGAACTGATGGAGTCTCCGGGATGAGAAATGAAAGGTCTTCGAGAACAAATCCAGTCCAGTTGAACTTCAAAAACATCTGAGGACTGTTTTCACATTCACTATGGAGCCTCTGAATGTCCAATAAGGTCAAATCTGATGACAGTGAAAAGCTAGAAATTGTATTTTACCTGAATTACTTACATGTATTGAAAGGATTATTCATTCATTTATCTTCTGAACCGCTTTGTCCTTTAGAGGGTGGTGGGATGCTGGAGCCTATCCCAGCTACCTATGGGCGAAAGTGAGGTACACCCTGGACATGTCACCAGTTCATCACAGGGCTTGATAGAATAAGTGGTTCTAAAATTAAACATTTTAGATCATTAGATGCTTTTGGTCACTAGAACCTGTTTCGGTCTTTGAGGGTTAAACGGTAAAAAAAAAAACAAAAAAACATACTGAAAGGTTTTCTAGGAATGACAAACATGCTTACAGACATTATGTATATGCTGGGGGATAAAAGTCTACACAAATGAATACCGTATGAAAGGGAATGAACAATGAAGCTGGATATAGAACAGTGATTTAATATAGTGGCTTATGTTTTCATTAATTAAATGTTTTAACACAGTGTTCTTAAGATGTGTTATTATTGTGATTCTATAAATTCATTAGGAGGCCTCACATTCTTAACCACCTGATCACCGACTCAGACAGGATTATGTGAGATATTTAGATACTCCAGCATGTCACTGAGCTTTAATACCAAGCAAAACAAAGCTCAGGTTTTCAACAAATTAATACAAATAGTTTAGTAACAACTTCCCACATAATGCAGACAAACAGACAGTCATCAAATAAAGTCATATTTTGACATTTATTTCATAATGCTATATCCAGGGCAGTTTGTAAAGATGAGGTCTTTACAAATGCCACAGTTGACAAAACAGCAACAAACTAAAAACACATATAACACAGTATATACAACTAAAGGCACACAATAATAGTTTAGAAGAACAGTGGGAATAAGTACAGCTTTATGTGTTGTGGCTTGATTTCCTGAAGGTAGACTGTTGTTTTCCATAAGAGAAATGTCATTGATTTTAATGATTGATGTAACATAATCTCCTGTATTTCATGTCACTGGCAGATGAAAAAACCTGAGTAAACTTTAATATGTATATATCATGCAAGTAAGTCAAGTATATACAGGCTACATTTAACACACACTTACATATAATCACTCATGAATGTCATCAATAAATACTCTAGGCAGCATCTTTCCTCTTGCCTGAGAAAAAAAGTAAACAACAAACACATTATTCCTATTATTTGTAGGAATATCAGTATATAGTGTTGGGATGTCAATGCCAAGGTGGCCTACATCGTAGTGCACATGATAATAATAACAATAATTCATTCATTCATCTTCTATATCCGCTTTATCCTCATTAGGGTCACGGGGGTCACATGGAGCCTATCCCAGCTACTTAGGGCGAAGGCGGGGTACACCC
>JAQQZY010000002.1:26003811-26021194 GCA_030068375.1 Ostorhinchus rueppellii | reverse complement strand
AGTGCATGTCTTTGGATTGTGGGAGGAAACTGGAGTACCCGGAGAAAACCCACGCAGACACGGGGAGAACATGCAAATTCCACACAGAAAGGTCCCAAGGATCGCCCGGGAATAACAATAATAATAATAATAATAATAATAATGACTCAAAAATGCCCAAACATATATTAAAAATGTATATGTACAGTTATGCAATAGAAATTAACATTGTGATAAAAATATTAATGAATTGCCTCAAATAAGTTTGATCCCAATGCATTTATGAAACGCAGTAAGCTTGATTGTGTGTCAAAACTGTGCCCACTATTTTGTCTGGTCCATGATTTTCATAATGGCTCTTACAAAAAGTTGAACTTATCAGAGGTATACACATCAGAGGTTGTATCTGAGCTGAGGGGTAGAGCAGAAGGACTTGCAGATCCTTTCACATCAAACTTTGGTTCAGAGTTCGAGGAGATGAAATCAGAGCCTCCAGCTGCAGCCTGAAAGGAGAAGTGAGCCAGAGAAAGGCAAACGAGTGATAATACAGTGAGTGAATGGATGAATCTGAAATGTTCACGTTCAAGGTAGTCAGTGACAGAACAAGGAACCATTTCTGTTTTGCTAAAACAACTATCAAGATATATATTATCATCACCTTCTCCCAGATTGAAAACTTCTCCATTATGTATAAAAAGTTTAGCTACCAGATACACAAAGTACCTCTTTGTAAATGAGTAAATAAATGTGCTATTGTTGGTCTGTGGGTCATGGAAACTTTGCTTCTTACTTTCATATTTGTGAAACAAGAACAGCATAAATTAGAAGAATCTGTCTCAGCTTGACCTGTTCCACCCTGGGCCATTTATTGCTAATCTGAATCATTTCAATGTAACACAAAACAATGGATTAGCTGATAGCAGAAGCTTCATTAATCAGATTAAAAAAAAAAAAAAAACAGTAACTGTAAGACAACATTCATAATAATTGCTTCATAATGTCACCTTTATTTTCTCATTCAGTGAGTTTTAGCAGTAGAGACATATACTCTGTTGGATATGCTTAGTGTTAGCTTAGCGGTGCAATGAATGCTGTAAGTATTTTGTTTTATTACATTTTTCATGACATATGTTGGTCTCAGACTGTAAAGTGGTTTTAGATATTTTCCTATTTAAGGGTTTATTGTTTGAGTTGTACTCTGTTGCCTGATAACTCATTTTGTGGAGTTTTTAACTGATGTTTTTCTGGTTATGTGGATGTATAGCATGTGTTATGTTGCTATCTGGATCGCGCAGCATTACCATGGCAACATAACATACAGCTAAATGTCCATGCCTTATTAAAATAATCACCCAAGTCATTTTTTCATTCATTCATTCATCTTCTATACCCGCTTAATCCTCATTAGGGTCACGGGGGTTGCATGGAGCCTATCCCAGCTGCTTAGGGCGAAGGTCATTTTTTCAGATTTTTCAAAAAAACTGAATCATTTGTTGAATATATGGTATTTACTAACAATTTTAATCAAAACAGTTATAACAACAGATGCCCATTGACATACAAACAACAAGGTCAGTCAAATATAGAACATGAGAGAATTAAATTACTTAGGCAAATTTTCAAACATGCCAAAATGACTTGGGCAGTTATTTTAAGAGGTTGACGATGTTTGACTAATGGGTAAATGCATATAAATCTGCATCAGTTCAAACAAGATACCTCAGCATGTCATGTGTTTAGAGAGAAAGATATATGTTCAGGTACCTCAGGCTGCGGTGGGCTCAGACTAGAGTTCACCGATTCGTATGTCTGTGCAGGAGAGACAAAAAGTCAGTGGTGGGAAGAGAAGGACATTCATCAGGTCTTAATAAAAGTGGCACATGTTTGAGACCTACTGGTGGGCCATCAGATATAGCTTCCATATAGGTGGGAGGATTTGTTGGCAGGTCAGAGAAAGCTGATATATTTGGGGTAGCAGAGGTACTAGGGTCTGGATGTTGAGTTGAAACCTGCAATTAAACAAAAACTATGATTAAAAGATTACAAAACCCTTCCCTGACTCTCACAAAAATCAGACAGCTGTACCTTTTACTGATGTTAATGTAGTTTCACTCATTTACTTTTACTTTGGTATGTATGATTTGAATATAATTGATGAATAGAGCTTCACAGTGCTGGTTACTGTCAAGAGCTTCAATTAAAGCACTTACTTCTATTAATGTAGCTGTAGCTGTACTGTGTTTTTTAATTAGACTAATGGAATTTCTAATCATTACTCTTGAGAGATTCCAAAACTTTGGCCAGGACAGACCTTTGAAAATGGATTGGTTATTTTTTTTATGGCTTTGAGGTCACCTTTTTTACACAGAGCTGAGAAGGACAAAGGCTGATTTCCACATATGTGTCATAGATTAAAACAATGTGTCACACATAGGATAATAAAATCAGATGCTTCTGATCAGCTGTGAGATTTATAAACCTCATTAAAAGCTTAAAGAGTAACACTAGAATCTTGATCTGACCAACCAAGGTGCAGCAACAGAATTGAATTGCTCTACCCATACATTACATAAATGCTATAGAAGTATTGAGTATAAGACACAATGAATTCAGGTGTTCTTATTTTTATATCTTGGTTTGTATGGTGTAAAGTGCAGGACGTTTGGTGAAAAAATTAATAATTCTCTTTAGGACTGAGGGAAATTAATTTCCCTGGGTAATTTTGGTTGGAAATGTGCCAAGGTTTATCAAATAAATTCAAAAAGGTAAACAATGAAAGTTACTGCATTGAAAAGGTGCTAATAATATACAGGTTATAAGTAGGTGTAAAAAAAAAAAAAAAAAGTCACAGATCTGTTGTCCACTTACTGGTGGACCACCAGAGGTAGATCTAAGTTCTCTTAAGGCAGGGAGGTTTACGGGCAGTAAGGCACCAGACTGACCAGGTTCTGTAGTTGTATCCTGCAAATAAACCATGATTTTCAGATAAAAATGCCACATTTGGTCTGAATAATTATTTAATACTTTCTTCATTTGACACACTTACATGGCAATACACAGCACTTGCAGGTGCTGCTGTCATCTCAGGATCAGAGTTGCTTCTTTTAGAGGAGCTTTTTTTACAAAGATCTTTCACACAATAACAGCAGCAAATCATACCCAAGGGAACACCAGCAAATGTAAGCACATATACCCAGGACGGTGCGTCTACTGTTAAAACAAAAGAGACAAATTGAGGAGAGTTTGAAAAATAATCAAAATTTTACTAGTCTGATTCATGTTACTGGCTGCTTCAAAATTTATACAGGTCTCTCAGACAGAACTGTACCACACCGAAAGTCAAGCAATGAAGAGAAGAGCACAATAAACCTAAGTAAACTTGTTTTTGTGTTGTTCTCCATACACACCTCCAGTCAGTCAATGCTTTCATTGATTGGCTGGAGGTACAAACTCACTGCCCAAAGGTTGATGCCCAGAAACACAGCAAAATGAGAGGAGAGTAGAAAATAGCAGGATCTCTGCAGATAAATCCACCATCACACACTGACAGAGGGTGTATTGTTATTTTATTAAACACAAATGTTACCCTTTGCTTTAAGAGGTTTAAATGATTAATAGTTATTATTACTCACCATTGGTCACCTCCACTGTCACACGTAGGGCCACGCAGCCTTTTGAGTCTATGAACTCATAGGTGCCAGAGTCTTGATATTCTACAGAGCTAATGGCGATAGAGGTGCCTCTAAAGGAAATTCGTCCTCCAAAGGGTTCTGCAAACCAGTCACCACTACCTCTTACCATCAATGCATATTTTCTTTGTGTCTCAAGAGGCTGAAATGTAATGGCCCATATGGGAGCAAAATCATGATAATCTAGACGGAGTTCTCTGCCCTCATCAATATAAACTTCTCTTTCTTCTTCTGTGGATAAAGAGCACAGTATAAGAACACTTAATCAGAGAGACAGAAATGAAAATGTTAAAACATGTGTAGCTTCTTTCATCACCTTCTACCAAAAGCTTCTTCCAAGACAGCAAATTATTATCTTTTCCTCTGAACTTATAGTAGCCATTGTCTTCCTGGGTGGGGTCAGTTATCTCCCAATAGCTTCTGGTCACTGATCCCCTGCCTCCCTTCAAGCCAGTGTGATCCCAGCGGACTATCACCCTGTCCAGTTCACTAGATGGAGTGAATTCCAAACGTTCAGCTCCACTGGGAATGAACAATGAGAAGATACTTCCATAACGGACTTTTCGTGCTTCAACACAATCTGAAAAAGCAAATACAGAAAATATAATAATAGTTAGGTAATAGTGCTACTTCTTTCTACAAAAGTTTTCAGATGCAACAGACTTTTTAAATTCTTTGGTTCAGTGTAAGTTTTTCACCTATAACTTTCAGTGTGATGATGTTGTCCTTCCAGTCACTAATCGGATAAGACACTGAGAAAACTCCATCATCTTGTTCTGTCAAATCTTGTATTCTAAGTCCAATGCCAAAGGAAGATATGAAGCGCGCGTCCTTTACCTGTAAATGAGAGGAACATAAATGCATTCACTCAGGACAAATTCATCTGTCATTCAAGACCTGTTTTCCATAATTTGAACAACAGTTTTGCCTGAATATCATTGCCTTATTGGTAATTATATGAATTGTATCAACAGAAACTGCTCACCCCCTTGTCATCACTCACAAGCCTCCTGACTCCTGTGTTGCTTGAAGTGAAGAAAAGATCCCCGTGAAAAAGAGGAGGTGCATATTCAGGAGGCAAGTTATAATGGCCTCCATAGCACACTTCTTTTAGAGTGTTTGATAAAACTTCAATTGGAGAAATAGAAGTGAAGAAGGGACAGAAAGAGGTGTTATTAAGATGGGAAAGACACAAAATATCTCAGTAAATGACTCCTACATGTTTTATGCAACATCATATTTTGCACATATAGTAATCAGTAATGCTACAATTTAATCCTGAGATCTAAACCAGAAACATTACTGATTTAAAATGTTTCATAACTTTGAGACGCTGGTTCTATTAATACATTTAGATACTTCAGGTAAAATGCAGCTTTTCATACTTGTTTTAACATTGTTTAACATTTTAACATTATATACCCGGTCACTTTTGTGTTGATTTTCTGTTTTCTGATATAAAAATCTTTTATGCCTTTTCTGAACATCTACATGGTCAGTAAATAAAATATAGGAGAAGTTATTTTCTACTGAAAAATCCACAATAAAGGATGATAAATCACTTAGGAGAGGTTTGATCCAGGAGAGAAAACAATTTGAAGTTGCCACAAAAATAGTTTGAGGTCTTTAAGGGTTAAATAGGGTTAAATATCTGCATGTATGTGGGGACATAAGAACAGGTTAGACTGTATCTTCATCTAACAGTGATGTTCAAACATGGTGTGTGATAGACATTTGGTAGAAAAACAAATGAGAAAAATAATAACCAAAAATATACCTTATCTGCCCAATAGAAACTCTAGATATGGTCATGGTGGAAAAAATTAAAGTAAGAAAATTAAGCAAATTGCACAGTGGTGGTCAGAAAATGTCAGAAATGTAATTAATGCCGTTCTTTTCCACCTTCAGTAAGATGGATACTGATGCTATTTATGGCCATGGTGAAAGATTTATCTGAAAAAATGATTTAAACTGTAACATTGAAAATCACGTCTGGAATACGCTTCAGGTGTAGACTGGTTTACAAGGCTACATAAATTTACAAATTATAATACACTCCATTGCTCCTATTTTACACGTCTCTCATCATAAAATGAGTGAACTACTTAGTAATGTTACAAATGTAAAAGCCATGAAGAAGCCTTTATTCATACAGTGTGGGCTTGGCCCCTAGTTTCGCCATTTTGGAGCGAGGTAATTAAAACAGTTCAAGGTTGGATACATGTACTTGCACCTGAATCAATTTTGTTGACTTTTGGTAAATCATATATGCCACAAACTTCCAAATGTGCATTTTCTTTAGCCCTCATAGCTTTTATATTAGAAAATGTATCATTTCAACTAAAAATAGTTCAATTATGTAACTACATAGAATGATATTTAATGGTCCGGAGGGACTAAGGAAGGGACAAAAATGTGCAGTCAAACTTTGCTCAGCAGTATTTGTGTTCTTGATGCATTTTTAAGTAGTTTAAACTTTATTTTTACAGCATTTATTTATTTTGCACATATACATAAATTATTGCTTTGGATTTTAAGAATTATTTTTGTTTATTCATTCATTCATTCATTCATTCATTTATTCATTTATTCATTCATTCATTCTTTTTGTACAGTCATGAATAGGCTTTGAGCTGATGTGACTTACTGACAATGTTTTTAAAAATGATCTGCCTTGGAGACTAAATGTGCTAAATCTTACATATTTCAATAAAATTAACTGGTAAACAAATGACCAAAGTGCTGGTTAGTTAATGTTTTCAATGCAATATATATGATGAAGTATTTTTACATATATATATATATATATATATTGGTTTAAGGTACATTTCTACAATAGAGTTACAAATCTTCCACTTGGAAGAACCTGTAAACTGAGTGTATTATAATGTGTAGGCAGTGTTTTGAAGTAGATCTGGTAGCTCTGAGACAAACATTCCTTTGGAGTAAAACCCAGTCTCATAAATTTCAGAATTTCACATTTTGAACTAAGACTGTGTTTAGGAAACTAAAAGTGACCAGCCATTTTGACTTCACTTTTCTATATTAGTGACACAAACTTGGTACAGTTTCACTAATTTTATCCTCGAGGTTTTTTTTGTTTTTTTTTAGTGTAAACGTTTTGACTTTGTTACCCTGTCCTGTTTGGTCTGTGCGGTTTCATTTCATTTTAGTTCGTGATTGTTCTGATGACAAATTCAATTTAAAAACTTTAATTAAAAAAGATGTGTTAAGCTGTCTTTGAGTTGCTTGTTTTGACTTTGGTTTGTTATTGGTTATTGTTATTGGACTTTGGTTTGAAGGTTTGTTATTGTGACGCTTGTTGCACAGGTACAAAGCGGTAAATTCAGCTATAAATGCACTAAATAACAATGAATTGAAAAAAAAAAATAATAATAAAGCGTGATATTGTGTTCTGATCTTGTACAGATACTTACCAAAAGGGAAAACCGACAAACTCAGACAGATGAACAACATGTCCTGAGGAAATAAGACAATATCACGGTCACCACGTTCATTCAAGTTTGAACTTATGACAAAACTGACTCAAGCACAACACGACAACACAAAAGTAAACAGACTGTCTACATACTGTCAATGAATGAAAGGTTTATCTCCTGTTACTGCCGACTTCTGATCTTTTAATCATGTGAATAGAGGGTAAAACAACACAGAAGGAGTGGTCTTCTCCTTGAGCTTCTTCTTCTTCAGCTTATTTGTTTTGATGGTATGGAAGCTGGAGTTCTTTTACTGTCCCCCACAGGACAAAAACGTAACTACATCACTCTGCCTCCATACCGTAACTATTCTATTCTATTTCTAAGGGCTTATGAAATCAGATGGTGGTTTTCATTTTTGGTTTCACAGTCTCTTACTTTTACTTTCTTGCACCAGGAAAATACACAGATGTAGCCAATCAAAGGGGTAAGAGTTGTTCATTGGATAATTATTCCACTGTTCACATAGTCCTGTTGGGATGATTTGGACTCCTTGGTGGATGTAACTGGTTCTTACGTGGCTTTTTGCAGGGATATGATCCTTCCATGTAAAGGTGTAAAAATATATGCAAGTAAGAAACCATAGGTCACAAAATCAGTTAAATCCTGCTTGCACAGGAAAGCACTTGCTTTTAAACAGGGGACTGCTCCTGATCAGCAGGCTGCAACAAAACAGATAAAGGTTGAAATTCTAAAAGCAAAACAGAATTATGTTGTTATGCTTTTGCACACTAAGTGTGTAAAGGATGAACCCACCTGTCTGCAAACCAAATCTACCTACAGGTATAAATAAAGTAACCTGAACCTGAACCTGGTGAATATTTCAACAAGCTTTTTAACTCTTTAATTCCGGGATGTCAAACTCATTTTAGTTCAGGGGCTGCAGTCAGCCCAATGTGATCTCAAGTGGGCCAGACAAGTAAAATTCCTTTTCTGAACCCGTTTTATCCTTACTTGGGTCACGGGGGGACCAGTAAAATACTAGACATAATAACCGTTACATAACAATCCAAAATTTTCACTTTGTTTTAATGTGAAAATATGAATAACATTAATTATCATGTAAAATCTGACATTTCTTAAGAAAAATAAGTGAAATTTCACCAATATTATGTCTCAGGTTATTATTAACACAATGTACAGATCACCATGAATGTATTATTTTGTTAAAATTTGACTTTTTTTTTTCTTAAAAATGTTCAAGTTGTTCATAATTGTTCAGGATATTCACATTATATTGTGACAATAGTTTCTAAATATAAATATTTTTTATAATGCAATTTGAGATTTTTGACAAATTCTAATATCTAATGTCTTCAGTGCAAGTTTTAATTTTGTAAATTCATCCTGTGGGCCTGGTTGGAACCTTTAGCAGGCTGGTTGTGGCCCCCAGGCCGTATGTTTGACACCCCTGTTCTAATGAGTATTTTACTTTTGGCTTTTCCTGTTTTCCTTTTTGTATGTTGTACATGTGGTTTCCAGTTATGACTCCTTCACTCTTTGAACATTAACACTATATATTTTATTGATGTATCAACCTTTCTCCTATTATCACTGAATAATTTTAAAAATGACGTTGAACAACATCTAATATCAGCCGGTATTGGTGAGAAGGAGTCAAGCACTGGCCTCTACTTGCCTACTACGCAGACAACATTAGTGCCATAATTTACACCCATGGCAACGGCGCGTGTGACGCAACTTGCGTAAACTGGTACGTGAATAGCGCTGAGCCACTGCCATCATCAGTAAAAGAAGGAGGGGACTGCTCATGCGCTGCGCATAGGACGTTTTTATCCTCTTATTCCGATCTCATTCAGATAAACATTAATCTATTTCAAGACGTGGGCCTATTTTTCACCGAAAGCAGCAGGTGAGTGCAGACCCTAGAGGCCGCAGATGTCTTTTTATGAGTGTTTGATCATTTACAGGCGCTTCTGTGGCCTCTCCAGCGGCTGGGAAACATGGACATGAGTGGACATGACTTCAAACAGGCTGTTATGGATTAGACGGTCATAGAGTCGATGCTTTTTGGGTGTATCTGTGTTGTATACACCGCCCCGACCCCCCCTTCCTTGTGTAGTTCAGTGATTGATGGTAGCATATCCGCCTCACTGCTTGTTTCCAAAGCAGAGGATGGAGATGAATGATAATGATGTGCGCGTCTCTGCCCACTGTGTTTATAGGTGAAACAATCCTGTCTGTCTGTCTGTCTTTACAGAAGATGTCCTCCTGCACGCTGGTCACTGCTCTTCTGACTCTCCCTCTTGCAGTGGGTAAGTTCTCAAAAATTATTTCAGTCCATGCAATCTGCAGGATAAGATTAATAATCAATTTTACTTTTACCTCTCTCACAGGTTGGGTTGTTTTGGGTAAGTCAAAACAAACATTATATCACATAGTTACCTGCAGAACATTTTATGCAAAGGTTTAAGACTGACTTGACATGATTGCATTTTTTTCAGGAGACAGAGAGGAAGCACAGCTGATATGTACTGGGAAAGAATTTCAGCTGCCGGTATATTCCACATCAAGGACTGTGACTTTTACACCAGATCCTCCAGGACTGAGGCGTGTCCTCCTGGAGAAAACCACTGTGGGTGAAAGTGGAGGTGATTATGGTTATGTTTAGATATCCTGCACACAGACTGAGAAAATCGGTTTTGTTTGTTTTTACAACTGCAGGTAAAGGATCCACGGTTTGAGTGGACGAGGGATAAGATGCTGGTGCTGAAAGAGGTGACCCATGCAGATCAGGGACTTTATTCCATCAAACTGTCCTCTGGATTCACCTACGAGACTGTCCGTTTGACTGTTTCAGGTACAGTGGATGACTGTCTTTTTTCTGAATTATTTATCCTCCTGAGACCCAGCAATTCATTTTTGTCCTCTGTAGGGGACAAGTTTCACAGTTTTATTGGAAGAAGAAGAAAAAATAATGTCCACTGCAAAGAACATTCCACAAAAATTTTTAAAAATGCATCTGAAAAAACTGTTGCATTGTAGTGTTTCTAATAAAGACAATTATTTAATGTAAAAAAAAAAAAGCCAAAACTTGTACACTGTAAAAAGTAAAATATTGAATCAACTTTAAAATTTTCTTCTACACATTTAAAAAAAAAAAAAATAGTTGAGTGAACCAAATTAAATTACGTTAAATGTAATTTTATGTAATTTAATTTGGTTCACTCAACAAATTTTTTTTAAAAGTGTAGAGTGTGTGACCGACTGAAGAAAAAATTTAAGTTGGTTCATTGTTTTACTTTTTACAGTGTACTTTCCTTGGTGTCAGGAGATTATGAAGGTTTTGACAACTCGTCTTTTTCTCGTCTTATCTTCTCTGCTGTTTTCCTCTTGCTCAGAGTGCATAAAGTCCTACCAGAGGAACTACGGTGAGAACTTCGAGTACAATATCCCTGAAAATGGCTCCTTACTGGAGTTTTCTCCCAAGGGTGCTCCCCTGGAGGCCATGCCCATAGTGCTGTGGGTGAAGACAGACCAAGATACGAGTGATGCAGGCCGTGGTCGACTAATAAGAGGTGGAAAGGTGTGGGTAGCTGAGAGAGTGACACAAGCCGACCAAGGAAACTATACTGTGAAAGATGTCAAAGGGAAGGTGCTGTCCCGCAGTACCCTCACTGTCCGTGGTGAGCAATGAAAGAAAGAATGACAAGATTTTTAAGAAATTACACGGTACATTTCTTAAACTACAGAATCTGGTCAATTTTAACCACTATATTTTGTCTTCCCGATCATTTCTTTCCATATGACACCCTATCATATATCATTTCACTTCCTTCTTTTTCTCTTCTGCTGCACATGGATGCAGGCCATACCTTCAATGTCACCCGCTTCACCAAGGAGTCTCTAAATCTTCCCCTTTTTCTTCCCGTCTCTCACATCCACCTCATATTTACCCCAACCCGATACCCTGATGAATCCTCGCTGGGCCCTTTTGACCCCAAACCCCCTCGTGGCCCCGTGCAGCTGATCCGAGAGGGCCAGATCACTGATCATGACATGCGGTACCGAGGCCTCATCTCTCTGGGAAGAAACGGCACAACTAACGAGGTTGTCATTGCAAGGCTGACCTCAAGGCATGATGGGATGTATGAAATCAGAGATGGGAATGGCAACCTGGTGTCCATTACCTGGCTGCAGGTGATTGGTGAGTGACATTATCTCTCCCTATTTGTGCCAGTATTTTTATAATTTCAGGATTAGAATGTTTTACTGATCCTAGGGGGACATTGGGTAATATAATTATAATTACGTCTCTGTATTCGACCTCTGCAGAAAAGGGGGGAAGGTGGCGAGCGCTCCTCAAATCCATCACTGTCCCATCTGGCATGTTTGTGTCTCTGGCTGGTTTTATCTTGTTTATGAAGCGATACCCAAACTGCAGCCTCTCACAGATCATCGCTGGCCTCAGGACAAACCGCAACCCACCTGCCAACCCTCCAAGAGTCAACATCCAGGTGAGGAAATTAGATCCCCTGGTAGGCTAATGTCTGGAAGGTTACAAATTACTGCTTACCCTGTTAAAAATTTAAAAAGTAATATTACTATTTAATAATCCCTGTGAAACCAAAGTTGCCATATCACCTACTATGACAACAAATGTTTTTGAAGGTATTCAGAATGGTATTTACTTTAGAGTTTGACATATCTAAGAAAATGGAGAGTCATACATGCAGTAACCCAAAGTGTATGTACTTGGCGATATGTTTTAATTTTATTTCCTATGAACTTTTATACCCCCAACAAGGACCTACAAGCTAGTTATCCTTTATGGGGTATCACCATGGATGTGCTATCACTGTATTATTACAGTGTGTGTGTGTGTGTGTGTGTGTGTGGGGGGGGGGGCAGCCTGTCTAGATAACTGTTTTTACATGAACCATGTAAATATGGCGAAAGAAAATACCATCATTTTAGCTGTTTCATGACTTTATTTAGTCCATTAAAGTATTACATTGTATTGTGTGGTGTTACATTACTTTTCCAATAATAGTAACACTGAAAAACATACTGTAATGTTGATGCAAGTTATAAAGCAGCAGACAGTGCTTCATTCCAGCACCAAGGGCTACTCCTTTTGGCTGAAACCCACGCCAAAATTAACTTTTGCTTTTTAGACAATAACACTCTCCGCACTGTCACAGCTCTCCCTCACATGCAAAACGCTTTCCCTCCTGACATACACATAACATGACAACAATTAAAGGAACAGTACAAAACAAAACACTCTAACAACACCTTAATAACAATCCCCTAAGGATCATTACATTACATTTATAAAGGATTCATCATTAGTTACTGTCAGACTCAAGTTGCTTACAGTGTTGCATTCTGATTGGTAGATGAGAGGCATACAAGTTCCAATATGAGAACCAATCAAACACAGTCTTTTGACTACTTTTGATTGAGTTGTATACACTTCTGTCTGAAAGGCAAAGAATATGCCAGAGTAGCACGCTCTTGTAATGATTGAAGACTGAATGCTATATACTACATGTAAGCTTTTTAAGGAAACAATGTTTGTATGGAAGACCTTTGTAGTTGCCAGTGCTTTAATCTGTAACTGTGATGACCCACATGGATGGAGTCAGGTTGTGGGTTGGGCGTTTAGTGCCATCTGTCCACATGTTTGTGCTTATGGTCATACCATAACTCAAACACATACACATAAAGCTGAGATGATTAATCTCAGCTGTAATATTTATCATGACCTGCACTTGTCACCGATAAATTCTGGGGTTCAAAGGTCAAATACAGTGTACTATGCTCCTGCAGTGATTCAGAATTTATATTTACATGGATATAAATAGACATGGCTAAGAATAAGTATATGAACCCTTTGAAATTTCCTAGTTTTCTACATGAATTGGTAAAAAAAAAAAAGAAGAAGAAGAAGAAGATGAAATATTATAACTGTTTGTTTGGTGTTAGGTTAAGAATATTGTGTTTGTACATGTGACATAGCAGGTCATATTTTAAGATCAATTCCTAAAGAAAAGCATTCATTCTTAAAGGGTTGACATATTTTTTTCTAGCCACTGTATTGCAAGTCATATTTTAGAAAACAGGACTCTATTTATTAATAAAAATGCTATTGTCTGCTTTTTGTTTAACTCCAGATTGTTTTAGTATTTTAACAGTAATTATCTTGTACCTCCCTCCTTTTGTTTGTCAGCAGGATTAGTCAAAAACTACTGCACTGATGTTCATAGAAGAAGTGTAGGGCATAGAATAAAGATGTAGTTCAAAGCCTCACAGAACTTAAAGCCTAGCGCTGTAACAGGTAAGACTTTTAACCAGTGGTATCAGCTGACAAAAAACAAGGAATACTTATTTTTATTTTACTGTAATTAGGACAAAATAATAAGAGTGGATTCTTGGTCATGGCATAGATCTGTGTGTCTCAGTGCATTTATAGCTGAATTATATGATACCGTCACATGTAACTACAGTAGTCACTCCCTGACACTGAACCTGATGATAAATGAAAATCATGGACTCTGTGAATGTGTCACATATACAACGTGTTAATAAATAAAGCATATAGAAATGTGTGTGTGTGTGTGTGTGTGTGTGTGTGTGTGTGTGTGTGTGTGTGTGTGTGTGTGTGTGTGTGTGTGTGTGTTATGTGCAGGACTATGGCCAGCCCAGCTCTGAGCCTTCAGGCTTCTACGGTTACTCTGAACAGCCTGCAACACCGAGGAAATGGACCCCGAGAGCAAGTCCTACTCATGCTGTAAGGATGATTAACTGATGCTCATGAGTGTGGAGGTTTTATTTACATTCTTTTTGCCTGAAACAGTCCACACAAGAAAAGATAAGATAAGATGTTAGAAATACACTGTTATCCATAAATGTGGCCTAATTTTTCTTTTTCAAAGTGTCTGTTGCCACAGTACTGTGGGACTAACTTTCTCATTTGTTTATTACCACAGAGCCCATCAGCGCTCTTGTTAGATCATGTGTAGACTGGTAACCTGTCACCCTGCTGCTACAGCACTGTGGCAATAAGCCCATGCCATGTGCCTATCCGGTTACAGGAAAACACTAGGGTGCCAGTTACTGGCATCGGTCTATGCTATATATCACCACAGCACCGTGGCAACAAGAGGTTAATGAGTTCATGTAACATTATCCATGATTGGCTCTGTGGCAACAAAATGTCATTACTGCTAATTGTCACAGTACAAATATTAACATTTGATTGGCTCTGTGGCAACAGACAAACCATTATTTCATGCCACAGTACTGTGGCAGTAGCCACTGCCTAATTTTTTAAGACACTTTCCTCTTTTTATTCCTGTTTAATCAGTAATCATCTAAATCAAATCAAAATGTATTTATATAGCGCCAAATCATAACAAAGTTATCTCATGACACTTTACAAATAGAGCTGGTGGATACCAGACCAGACTCACCTTTGACCAGGTGCAATTATACATATACATACATATTGACAAGAATAAATTACATTGTCACAAAAATTTCATGGGGAGAAAAATATATCTTGAAAGAAATATTTGTAAGAGATAGAGATAAGAACAGGAATATATTAAAAACTATTGAAGAGAAGAGCAATGTGTTAAAGGGAATTTAAATCATAGCTTAAGCACAAGTGAATTCTGATATGTATTGTATGTTAACTACATTTTGGCAAATGAGACAGCTATTGCACAGTGGACCATTCCACTGAGAGTGAATAACAACAAATAAAACACTCAGAGTCGTCATGTTGATATTTAAGGTGCATTAATTGAATCAGGACATCGCCTCATGCTGTGAATAATCTCTAGAAAACACTTTGTGGTCTTTAATAGCCATAGTGAATTACATTTACAAAAAAAAAAAAAACTTGAAATGAAAGCTTCCACTGTGACTTATGCATCAGATGAGCTTGATTATTTGAATACAGAATACAGTGGAAGTCCGATCAGAAGTGACCACTTGAAAGACGCAGCCTAACACCAGGTCTGAACAGATGCATTTGCAGCTGCACACTTGTGTTTAGATAACTGAAAATGTATGTTCAAGCAAAGTCTGCACAGAGTCAATGCATTTAAATAATATGTGCACACATGTGCTGGTGTGTTTATTTCCAGGGCTACTCTCAGGTCATGGTCAGAACTCCACCCCGTTTATCTCCAGTTCATGTGACGGCTCAGAATGAAGACACCCAAAGACTGACATCCAGGAGCTCCCCTTGTGATAATGCTGTTACTCAGGTACTGTAGTACTACTGGAAAAGTGTGAATATTCAGATAACTGTTCCAGATCCTTAAAGACATGGCTGTTTCTTTCTTCCAGGGCCAATCTAATGAGGACGAGAGGAGGGTTTCCTTTTCAGTACCTGGAGCTTCAGACTGTCTCCACTCCTCTGAAGAATGTGTTCAGTTCCAGATCAACAAAGATGGAGTTAAAGGAAAATCAAACCGATCACAGAACTACTTTTCTGCACTGCCACTAGACACAGACACATCTGAGTCCTGCAGTGTTTACACCTCAGACAAACTGAACTTCTTATAGAGCTAAAAATAAATAAATAAATAAAAGGGAAGCTGTTATGGGATTGAACGACCTCACCTGTGCCTTTTGCATCCAGACCTAGTTGTAGTGACTCGGTATCAATATTGCATGTAATTTCTTCATGTAATATACTTTGTAATGTCAGTTTTCATCCGTATGAGTAGAGCACTAGCTGTCCTGTCTCACATAGGCCATTTTTTCCACACTGGCTGATGGTGCTGCTGAACTCTCATCCAGCCTTCCCTTGCTGTTACCTACCTCTAGACCCTCAGGACCAGTGTAATCTGCACTGTATGTATGTGTTTGTCTGAGTGAATGTGTCATTTTTAGAAATTTAACCTGTGGTTAAAAAAAGGCTCCAATAAGGAATAGTGTACAGCCTGAGTGTTTTTATATCTATCATGTTACCTAATTCTAACAGTAACTATTGCTAATTAGTAGCCTATGAAATGCCTGCTCTGTATTTTTATGGTTCTGCAACATTACTGTATGAAGTTGTCTTTAACCTTCAGGTAACTGTAGTATTAGTGATATAAGTGTAATATATTCCTTTAAATAATGCATTAGTCTATTAATCTCACTTCCTGTACATAGTATTTTGTTGACTAATCTTTCAGTGGAAGAAATTGGACTGCTTGTGCTATGTTTGCAATATGAGGTTCAACAGTGTGTCAGCCCTGGAATAATAAAATATATATTTAACACACTAGTTCATTTTCTCCAATAGACTATCATGTCATTTTCAAAACATCTTCGCTTTTTGTATAATTGTGAATTAGTTTAAGTTGAAAAATGTCAGAAGATAATGATTAATTACCAGCTTAAAACATCCACCTTCAATTTAAATCACTATTTAATCAAGAAACATCAAATTGGATCACATTTTCCTTAATCTTTTTTTTTTGCCTATTTATTCTCATAGTTTAACACCACAAACAGGGTGTCAAGTTTTTATGAGATTGATGCATATTTTATTCTTGCAGCCAAACATTTTACTATTTAGTGTGTTTCCTTAATCTACTACTTGTACTACTACTATTACAGTAAATAATCTGTATCCATCTGACCCTGTCTCTTGCATCTTCTGTCACACCAACTACCTACATGTCCTCCTTCACCACATCCATAAACCTCCTGCTTGGTAATTCCACCATCCTTCCACCAGTATATTCACTATTCCTCTTCTGCACATGTCTGAACCATCTAAACTTGTCCTCTCTCACTTTGTTCCAAAACGTCCAACCTGAGCTGTCCCTCTGATGTGCTCATTCCTAACCCTGTCCATCATCAAAGAAAATCTCAGCATCTTCAGTTCTGCCTCCTGTCTTTTAGTTGGTGCAGCTGCCTCTAAACTATAAAATATCGCTGGTCTCACTACCATCCTGTACACATTTCCTTTAATTCTCACAGAGGCTTTTTTTCCACACATCATTCCACTCTGCCTGCACACTCCTCTTCACCTCCCATCCAACCTCCACAGTGCGCCGAAGAGTTGACCCTAAATATTAAAATCCTTCAATTTATTCACCTTGACTCCTTGCATTGTCATTGATTCACCTCCTTCTGTTTCATTCACGCATGTTTTGTCTTCTATTTTATCAATCAATCAATCAATCAAAACTTTATTTATAAAGCACTTTTTCTACAATAAATGCAACACAAAGTGCTGGACAG
>JAQQZY010000002.1:25982702-25992945 GCA_030068375.1 Ostorhinchus rueppellii | reverse complement strand
CATATACATATATATATATATATATATATATATATATATATATATAGCTTTGGAAAAACGGCATAATGGTGAGTCTGTATGCCTGAGTAACAATGGAAATCCCACCTGATAATCACAGAACTTGATGCTTCCTCTTTCATGGACACACTTCTTCATTGTCACTGAGGCCCTTTGTCATTCTAACGAAAGAATTATACGTACTGAATTTTGTACATCCTTTACTGTCTTCCCATCCCCCCTCTGTTTTTCAGTGGGATCTTTCATCCCACTAAAAACTATCCTACACTTATTACATCATCAATCATAAGAGAATATTTGTGGTTTGACTCGCACGTTGATACAGTCTGCTAAAAATGCAAACCAATGTATGTATTTTTTATTGTAAGATTTGTGGTTTTAATACCTACCGGATTTTATGAAAACATTATTTTATTGAATTCAGACAGGGCTGCACGATATTGGGAAAGGAAAAAACTGACATTGTGATATTTTTTTTTTTTTTTTAAGCCTGCGATATATATTGTGATGTGAAAAAATACTCATGAGTAAAATTGACGTAAATGATCAAATAAATTAGTTGTGTTATCACTTATTGTGGCCACAGGGTTAAGACACTGTCAACACAGAACATGTGTTTCTATATCATCCTTCTTGTAGTCAAAATAATTCCAGATAACTGATATTGCTTTTCTTTTTAGAACAAAGTCTTCGCTTACAGTAATTTTCTCTGGTTAGTTGCTCATTTTTCAATATTGTCACCAGCAACACACTCCAAACAGAATTAAGAACAGTTGTGACTGGTGGATAGCTGTGTGCAGTATGTGTCAGGTACCCTTGAAATTAGATGAGAACACATTAAGTTCATTTGCCTCCTACATTACAGGACCTGAGATGTGACTATACATGTACATCACGATGACGATGCTCAAACGGCATATTGTTCAGCTCTAATCCAGACTCAAGTCTACTTTTATTTGCTAAGTTGGATTGCAGACTTGTAAGAAATAGGAACTGACTGCAACTCATTGTAGAAATGTGCAGTAGAATTTCAGGCATAGCATTGCATGGTTTCCCTCATCTTTACATGGTGAGGTTTTTACAGCAGGCGCAGTCCATCTTGGCTGACCTGAACCATCCACTCCACAGTGAGTTTGTGATGCTTCAATCTGGCTGCTGATTGCCAGAATTCAGGACTAACCAACTAAAGAATATATTTGTACCTGCTGTGATTGGGTTTGTAATCTATTCAATGTGCTATTTATGCTATTTAACCCATAAAAACCCAGTGCTACTTTTTTGTCAATTATCAAATTATTTTTTTCTCTATATTTAACCTTTAAGTGATTTATTACCATTGATTTGTAATATTATGTTCATTATTTAGTACATTTTCAGTGTTAATCATGTATTTTCTTGTATTCAATTTACTGATCATGTAGATGTTCATTAAAGTTCAGAGTAAAGTTGAAGATTATTATATCAAAAACAGAGAAAACTGAAGAGAAAGTGACTTTTTCATCGAAGATATCATTAACTGAACATAAAAACAAGTGCGTCCATTCACTGTCATTGATCCAACTCCATGGGCGAATCAATGTTGTAGAAGATTGCCATGTTTCCATGGTAACAACAAAGCCTCTAAATGTCCAAATGGGTCATGTCCGATGACCATGAAAAGATGTCAAACTGCATTTTACACCAATTATTTACATGTATTGATAAGATGTGTGTGTTTTGTTGGTTGCACTTCATGCTACTCTGTTGGCTTCACACAATGTACCATCCTCAGGGACAATAAAGATTTCTTGAACTTTAACCCTTGAGTACCATTCGTTAAACATGTTGTTTTGGCGTTTTCATTGCAGCTATGGGCTCCATGTTTCGCAGTGAGGAGGTCTGCCTGGTGCAGCTCTTCCTCCAGTCCGGTTCTGCCTACAATTGTGTCAGTGAGCTGGGAGAACTGGGCCTAGTCGAGTTTAGAGATGTAAGTACATGTTGGTTCAGTTCGGAGCCGTATACATAAAACGAACATAAAAAATACAACCCCATGAACCACTTGGCTACTGTCACATTCTCTGACCGCATTTTGTTTACTAGTATTGTATGTGTATTTCTTCAATGTGATGTAGGGATGTTGTGCTTCTTAATGTTCACAGTGAAAATGATCAAATCTCTTGAGTCATGTAAATCAGTTACTGCTACACACCATAGATAATGACAGTTTTCAGTATTGAAGGGAAGGGCAGTTGTTTTCCTCATTAACCACATGATCTATAGAATGTATTTTTATTCCCAGAGCACAACATGTTGATTTAATTTAGCTGTTTTATTCGGTATGTTTAGTTTCCTATAAAGCACAACAAAGAAAACCATTAACTCCTCAGAAATATCGACCAAGTTTCTATATTAAAGTCAGTTCTTTACACTTCAGTGTTTCTAAATGAAGTTAGATGAGAGGTAAACTGATGAATGCCTTGAGTCACTGAAGCGCAGCAAAATGTTCTTCATTATGTTTTGATCATATGATCATGACTAACCTTGTTTCCTTTCCCTTGTGTTCTCATGTGCCAGTTAAATCCTAATGTAAACGCCTTTCAGAGGAAGTTTGTCGGTGAAGTCAGGAGATGTGAGGAACTTGAGAAAACCTTTAGTATGTATTTGTTTTTCTGTTTCTGACCTGTTTGTACATGTTAGAACCCGATCCATTTTGCCAGGGCTCTTCATCTGCCTTTTTTGACATTCTTTTTGGCCCTCTCAGATTTCCTGGAGCAGGAGATCAATCGGTCCCTGTCGCCGCCCCTGAAGGGTCCTCTTCCTCCTCCATGCCCGATGCCTTCAGCCCCTCAGCCTCGTGAGCTCATCACTATCGAGGAGGAGAGCGAGAGGCTGGCCAGAGAGCTCAAAGAGGTGAAATCTCCAGACTAGAGAGCACAGTCTTGTCATTCTTTTAGCACTTTAATATCAAAATTCCTGGCTTGACACATGTGTTTTATCAGGTGTCCAGGAACAGAGACAGCCTTCGAGCTCAGCTGACTCAGCTTTGTCAGTACAGAGGAGTCCTGACCCAAACGCACTCTCTCACTGCCTCACAGGTAGTAGGAGCTCCATGTCTTCACGATCTCTGCTTTATTACGCTGCGTTACATGAGCTGACTTATAGCCTCTTCTCACAGGCACCACCACCTGTCCTGGAAAACCATGGCCTGTTTGATAATCGCCAAGATGTACACCTCAGGTAGATCTCATTTTTGATTGTGTCCATTAAAGTATGTGTTTTACTTTTTTAAAATCTACATTGAAGTATCCTCGTCCTAGTTTTGTGGCAGGAGTGGTCCATCCTTGGAAGGTACCCTCATTTGAGCGGCTGCTGTGGCGGGCGTGTCGTGGTTATATCATCGTTGATTTCAGGGAAATGGAGGAGCGACTCGAACATCCGGATACGGTGGGAAACTGACCGACACAAAGAAGGGGTTTGAGGATGAGGAATTGTTCTGGGTGTTTGATCACATCTCTTTTGTCTTTCTTCATTTGCAGGGGGAAATGGTGCAATGGACGGTGTTTCTCATTTCCTACTGGGGAGATCAGATTGGACAGAAAGTGAAGAAGATCTGTGACTGGTGGGTTCATCAGTCTGGTTTTTGCTTAGATAAGGTTTCTGTGCATCTTTAAAAAGTCTTTAAACCAGTTATCTGAATCTTAGGCCTTGAAACATGTTGAAAACCATTTTGCCAGGACTTTATAATGTTTGGGTTTGGTACTAGGGTTAAGTATGTTGCTTGGAACGACTCGTGGAATATGTAGAAGGCGGATGTTTACAAAATTAAAAATTTTGGTTACAAAGGTTAAAGTTGCATTGGAAGACAGGAAAAAAAACAACAACAAATCCTGTTCTTCACCCAATACTGTTCACATTAAGTCCGGCCTCAACACAATAGGATGTGAAATTGTTCTTATAATGGCTTTCGAAATGTTGAGATTCATCCTGTCGAAACTTGCTGAAAACTGTAGATTTCCACATTGCTGTTTCTGTTACCTGTTAACTTCTGATTTCCATCCCCACAGTTTTCGCACACAGACATTTGCATACCCCGAGAGATCTGTTGAAAGGGAGGAGATCCTCCAGGGGCTTCAAGGCAGAATTGAAGATATCAAATCTGTGAGTTTAGTTCCACTCTGTTGTTGGTTATTAATACTGTCTGCAATATTAGTTTTTCCATTCCTGCATCACATTTGAAGCCCAAAAATAAAGCCCATCACTTCCTCCTGTACATCAGGTGTTGTCGCAGACTGAGGCTTTCCTGCAGCAGCTGCTGATGCAAGCGGTGGCTGTGCTGCCACAGTGGAAGGTGAGGGTGCAGAAGTGTAAGGCCGTCCAGATGGTGCTGAATCTCTGCAGCCCTTCTGTCACTGATAAATGTCTGATCGCCGAGGCCTGGTGTCCCGTTGCCAAGCTGCCTGAGCTCCAGAGCGCTCTGAGAGAAGGAGGGGTAAGATGGTGGATGACACAGCTGACATCGCACAGATTTTGATGCACACAGTTCCTCAGTTCTCCTTTTTATATAACTCTTTGTCATCCTCAGAGGAAGAGCGGCAGTGGGGTCGACTCCTTCTACAACCGTCTGCCTTCATCCACTCCCCCACCTACACTGTTTCCCCTCAACTCTTTCACAGCTGGGTTTCAGAACATTGTGGACGCTTATGGAGTAGCAAGCTACCGTGAAGTCAATCCAGGCAAGACCTCAAACTACTAGAAACTTTATGTTTCTCAAAAATGTCTGGTATTTTAGAAAAGTTACATTGATACTATCCAAAATAAAAGAAAGAAATGCTCATGGAAACTTACTGGGAAATGACATTTACTTTGCACTGTACAGTTTATTATTGCCCATTACTGTTTGATTGTCCAAATTTTCATTAGTTGTGTTTTTATGCTTTGAATTTTTTTGTGTGTGTGTCTTATACGGTTTGTTATGCTGCTGCTGCACTGCAGTTGCCCAGTTTGGGATCAGTAAAGTATATCTATTTATTCATCCGTCTATGCTCATATATTGCATTTGTGTCTTTGCAGCCGTGTACACCATTATCACATTCCCTTTCTTGTTTGCGGTGATGTTTGGTGATGTGGGTCATGGTATGCTGATGTCTCTGGCTGCCCTGTGGATGGTGCTTGAGGAAAAGGACCCAAAACTGAGGAACAACAACAACGAGGTATTTTAGGTTTATAAAATATATATATCCTCTTGAGACCCAGGAATGTGAAAGTTTAGCTTTTTTTTTTAATATTAAACAGTCATCTTGAACAGAAACTACATAATGCAACAGTTTTTTTTTTCAGATACATTTTTTTAAATTATAATGTATTTTTTAATATTTTAATAAAATGTCCTTTGTAATTGACTTTTTTTTTTTTAGTAAAACTGTCAGACTTTTGCCCCCTATAGAGGAGAAAAACACATTGCTGGGTCTCAGGAGGATATATATATATATGAAACAGGAATAATCTTTTCAATAATGAGGTAATAATGAATGATTTTTTTTTTTTCAACTAATGTTTCCTAATCTGGTACTATTAATGATTTATTGTCTGTGTGAAAAGTTCTGACCCTTTGTCTTTGACTGCTCACCAAGAGATTTAATCCATCTTTCCTCTCATTCTGTCTCTCGTTCAGATCTGGAGAATGATGTTTGGAGGACGGTATCTGATTCTGCTGATGGGACTGTTCTCCATCTACACCGGTGCCATTTACAATGAATGTTTCAGCAGAGGCCTCAGCACTTTCAGCTCAGGGTGGCATGTTGGCCCCATGTTTGAGAAGAATATATGGAAGTGAGTATGTGTCCCTCGTGGAAAGATTTTTCCCTCTAGAGTCCACACACCTCTCTATCTTACCCGTTTATTTGATCCCTTTCAGTTCATCAGTCTTGGCAGGGAGCCAGTATTTATCCATGGACCCTAATGAGACCGGTGTTTTTACCAGCCCTTATCCTTTTGGCATCGACCCGGTGTGTCCCATTCAGTGCTCAGCACCTCGGTTACATTTGTGAGTTCTTCTAACTTACATTTTGTGAATTCTCATTGTCTCTTGCTTTGCTTCCTTTAATCAGGTTTGGGGTCTCTCCAACAACAAGCTGACTTTTCTTAATTCATACAAGATGAAGATGTCAGTTGTCATTGGTGTTATTCACATGACTTTTGGAGTTTGCTTATCATTTTTTAACTTCTGGTAAGTATTTTTATGCATGCTGCAAAACCCTTTTTCCACATTTACTGACATTCCTTTACATGTTCTGACCAACTTATCACATTATTGTTGTTTTCCGCAGGCACTTTGGCAAAATAAGCAGCATTTTCTTTGTGCTCATCCCTGAACTGTTGTTCATGCTGTGTCTGTTTGGATACCTGGTGTTTATGGTTGTCTTTAAGTGGATTGCCTACACTCCAGACCAGTCCAGAATTGCTCCCAGTATACTCATCCACTTCATAGACATGTTCCTATTCACAGACAACCCTAGTAACCGTCCCCTCTATGAAGGACAGGTGTGTGCTCTACTTTTTTCCCTCCAGAAGTATAATCATGTTGTAAATTACATTCCATAATTCCAATCCAATTTCATTTGTAAAGTATTTTAAAAATAACAGCAAGGTAGGCCAAAGTGCTGTACCCATTTGCAATAAATAAATATATATATTTCTAAGAAGTAGAACAATAAAAAATAAAATAAAATGCATGGTTCCTATGTGAGTATGGAAAAACATAGAATTTGATTTGATAAATTTCCAGGTCTGGAAAATGGAAATAATTGTATGAAAAAATATTTGTGTTTTCAAGACTGTGACCACTGTTCTATTTTCTAAAACCTAAAATTTGTGAATATCCTAAAAAAAGAAAAACATAAGAAACTGATCGATCTGTTTTTTTAAGATACTTGCTAGTGCAGATAAAATGTTTGTGTGAGAGCCCATAGTTTTGGCTACGTGACTCAGAAAACATTTGGGCAGACTGACAAGTTGAATGCCCGCCTTCTGCTCTTATCCTCCTCCAACCCATTTTAAGGCCCACCCAGATGTCAAGTTTCACTTCTGCTTTGACAAACAGGTGATGTCCACACCCTGTTGGTGAGCGAGCTATTCAGCATGCCTTGTTTGATCACTGGCAGAACTCATAATGGATAGATGTAAATTCTCTAGCGACTTGTTCCTAAATCCGAAAAGACTGGTTGGATTTTTTTTTTTTTTTTTTTGCCAAGACATCTGGAAATTAGGGTCAGGAAAAAGCATGGAATTTTGACATTTCAAATGTGTAGGAACCCTGACAATGCAATAATTGCCTGACATATCCTAAAAGTTCCACCTTGAGCTTTAAAGTGATGAATGAACTTTTATAAAACTGATGAAACCAGTGGTTTTAGTTTATTGGTAAAAATTTAATTTGAGCTAAAAACACCTGAAAACTGCTTCAGATATGAAGCTATAAGAGGATATAAAATATTTAAGTAGGTTTAAGCATAAAATACAGTTGTCAAGCAGGGCTAAGAGTAATTCAGAATGTTTATGTTGTTCCATTAATTTTTTCCCCCCAACTATTAATATTGTACGTGCTGCATTAAAAGTTAGAACTTCCTCATGTTAGAGAAGCTTGGGAAGTGAAAATCAGTTCTAGTAAAACAACCAAAATAATAACCTGTTTCATTGGAATATGCTCTTTGCATCTTTAATGATGTTTTACACTATTTCTAGACTGTTACTGACGGTTGATTTGAGCTTAAAATGCCTAAAACCTGCTTTACATATGAATCTGTCTCAGGATGTGGAACCAGGTATCAAACAGGATTTCATTTTATTTTACAGGACAGGACATATTGTTGTACTATGTAACTACAGAACAGTTTTTGAAATGTGAAAATAAATGGTACTAAAACAGCTAAAATGCTTTGGAAAACAGTTGAACTCACAGTGGAATAAGTTGTTTTTCTGAAATGGTCAATATCTTGTGTGTGTATGTCCTAAATGTGTAACTGCTGTGTGTCTGTTGTGCTCTCTAGATGATAGTGCAGAAGGTCTTGGTGGTGGTAGCGTTGTGTTCTGTTCCAGTCCTGCTGTTAGGAAACCCCATTTATGACTACATCACATTCAAAAAGAGACGGCATCAAATGGTGAGTATGTATGTACCACCGCTGATTATTTTTAGGTTCCGTTAGCTGTGACTTCTGACACCTTTTTAATTCTCGCATTAGGAGGAAGAAAGACGTCCACTTGTGGCTGACGACGGCTCCATCAACACTCGACAAGGGGAGGTGGAGGAAGGGGTGCCTGACAACGAGGTAAAGGATAAGTCATTTAATGTACCAGTTCACCATCGCATACTATACTCTTGTGGTTAATCTCTAATTGATTTTACTGTTCTGACTGCAGGAGTTTGACGCTGCAGATGTGTTCATGCACCAAGCCATCCACACCATAGAGTACTGTTTGGGCTGCATCTCGAACACCGCCTCTTACCTCCGACTGTGGGCCCTCAGCTTAGCACACGCACGTTAGTGACACTCACTGACATGAACACAAAGCACAATGGGTGTCGTCAAACTCACATGATGCACAAACTTAGACAAACTTCCTCTCTAAAACCAAACACACTCATGCCATTCTTTTTTAGCCAGTTATTCATATGCACATGATTTAATGTTTTCTAAGATGTGGTGACTATCTGACTGGGTTTTTGTCTCTCCACAGAGCTGTCAGAGGTGTTGTGGGTGATGGTGATGAGGCTTGCCCTGAAGTGGGAAGGGTATTTGGGAGCTGTAGTCCTTTTTTTTATTTTCGCCGTCTTTGCTACACTGACAGTCGCCATCCTTCTGGTTATGGAGGGCCTTTCAGCTTTCCTGCACGCGCTCCGTCTGCACTGGTGAGAATAATTACCCAAGAAGTATATTTAACACTCAAAAATAAAAAAAATCTCCGTCTCACACATGGTAGCTGATTTGTTAAGTTACATTTTGGCTGCAGGATAGAGACTCTGTTAGCCTTTTTTTTTTTTTTTTTCCCAAAATTTCTTGGTTAAAATGTTGATCCCAGAATATGTTTTCTGGACTGATAATGGCAACACCAATTCTGTCAGTTCTGGATGAAAAAAAAAAAATTGTTTGAAGCTTAAGATTTGCTGCGTCTGTAATGAACTGGACTTGACAGGCACAGTAAGAATGAGTCAAAAGAAAAAGCAAACTTTCTTTAACGTTGACTTTTCTTTCTTACAGGGTGGAATTTCAAAACAAGTTCTACAGTGGATCAGGCTACAAGCTGAGCCCATTTTCTTTTTCTGCTCTGATAAATGCATCAGCTGCTATATGATTGCCAAACATTCATCTTGATCTTATCAAGCACGTACTCATTTAAGAATGATCCTGTCTTAACAATGGTATTGTATTTTCTACAGGCAATGAAATGGTTTAATTCACCTGCACAATGATCACAATAGTATAAACGGTTATTTTTGCATCAATAGAATGAAAACATTGTTTATGGAATGAAAAATCTATACTTTTATACCCCTTTCTAATCTTCTTTTCACTGTCAGTGTTATGTACTTTGCAAAAGCCTGACCAGTAGTTCACAAAATGGTAATCATATTCATTTTTATTTTATAAAACTTTATTATGAACATCAATTTGAAAAGGGAAGTGTTTAATTAATGCATATGTTCAACATTTTAAGGGAATGTATGGTTATTTAATTGGTGTGTGTGCTTTAATTACTCTTGTAATGTGCACCAAAAGCAGGGAATTATCTGATTTATTTTCATGAGCCAAAGACACTTTCCTTTATCTCTCGTCTTCCAAGCACAGGACACAGCAGATATTTATTGTTAGTAATGGTTTTTAGGTGCCTTACTGGAACTGAATGCTTCTTTATGTGTACGTTTTTGGGTCAGATAAGAATGGCCACGCCACATCTAGGCCCTCATCTCTTATTTTCTGCCGGTTTGCACTGTCGATTTGATCAATTTTGAACTAAAATTAAATGGTTTTCTTCTTTAAACTTTTGTGTGAAGTGATTTACTATCATACCTGTTACATAATTGCTGTAGTATTTGTATCTTCATATAAACCCATGAAACATGAAGACTTTCTTCTTCTTTTAAAATCAATTTATTATCTGCATCAGTCATGGTAGTGTGTTATACTGGCATGAAAGAAGTGTTTTATTTGTACTCTAAATGTCTGCAAACTAAACTGTATTATCCTATAGC
>JAQQZY010000002.1:25940057-25974589 GCA_030068375.1 Ostorhinchus rueppellii | reverse complement strand
GAAGAAGAAGGGAGGGAGTGTATATTTTCAAAATCTCACTTGTGTTGAATTGCTGGAACCGTTTTTTCCAAGATCTCTCACCCTACCTTTAAGAATAGGAGATACCAATGGTGTAATTGGTAGCAGTAAGTTTCAAAACCCAACACTACATACACACTGTGTCTAGATGTAAACTGGAGGTGAGAAAAAGGTCCAAAAACAGATGAATTACAAATATTAAAAACTCAAAACAGTATATTTAATGGCTGAAAAGCTAAAAACATTAGGCCTAATGTCATGTCTGACCTGGCGTTGAGGATGCCACTGTAGGTCTGGAGCTGCTTCATGAAACCTTCGTTAGGTTTGATGATGGACCGGCGTTCCTTGACGTAGGCCAGTGTTACATCTAAAGGCCAGCGGTAGTGCTTCATGGTGTAGGCGATCACAGTGGATGCAGAGCGGGACACGCCCATTTTACAGTGCACCAACACCGCCTGCCCGCTCTTTCTGCAGTGCAAAGAAATCAAGAGAAGCTCAACCAACTGCAGATATCCAAGAAAAGCAGCAGGAAATGACAAAAAGGAAATGCAAATAGTCATTTATTGCTACTCAGGGAAAAATGTTTGCAAGAGTGTTGTAAAATAAAGGAAGGAAAGGGAATGGCTTTAACATTTATAGGATAACCTTGCAAAGCTGTTGTGGCAAACAAATTTGGAAGAATGACATGAAAGACGCCAGAAGGGCAAAGAGGATCACCACAGGTGGGTGATAATACTATTCAACTTTGCAAAAATGGCTTGTTTCATATTTGATATGATATTGATATAAAATACTGACACCAATTTCATTTTCATTTTTATTTTGATTCAAGAATGGAAGCAGTTTGTTTTCCTAATACTACTTTATAAAACAGGAATCCTTTGGAATTCCTTTTGTGTGGGCAGTTGGGGTTTTGTTACCTTGCTGTGTTGATAAAGTTGAAAGTATCGGTCCAGTGAGACAGCAGATCAGTGGATTCCACATCATAAACTCTGATGTTCATGTATGAGAATGACTCGGGGAAAAAGTTGTCTATTTCTCTGGTCACATTCAGAATGTATCCGATACTGAAAACCACACAAACACAAGCTAAGCATCACAGTGGTGACTCAACAAAACACACACAATGTGTATCCAATGACATGAAACAATGAAGAGTAGTCTAAGCAGCTGCAAAAATACACAGAGCATGAGAAAAATGCTGCAGGTGAAAACACTGACTTGTTTTTCTGCAGCTCCTCAATATTAGCTGCGTTCCATTCAGAGCCCTGAAACCAGAGAAGAAAAGCACACTGTTAAAGGCAGAGCAAATAGAAAGAAAACTTGGCCTTCCCTATCAAAGTGAAAACAGATCTTCCACAAAGGGGAAGTCAGAGTCACATGACAGCACCCTGGTGAAAACACATTTCCGTCAGTTTATTGACTAAAATATCTCACCATGGTGATGAAATTCGGTTAATAATGTCCAACTTGTAGATTTGCAAACACTCACCAGGTACAGGTAGTCAAATATTTTGGAGGGTTTGTCCATTTGAGCCATCGTGACCAGAATCTCATTGTCAATGTACTCCCTAAAGGGTCTCATGTCAAATCCTATTCTGGTCTGCAGAGCAGTGTGCACCTGCAGGAGCAAAGTAAAGAGAACCATCATACTCAGACTATTTCCTTTCATTTTATTTTTTTTCTTGTCCCTTTTGTAGTAAATGGCTGACCTTAGTCTTACATAACTGGGTCCATAGTGAAGGAATCTATAGTCAATGCAGTAGACTACTGTCAGTTTGGAGAAGCATAGAAGAGAATCAGGGGAGAAACAAAGCAATGTTCTCCATAGTAATGCAAGGCAGGAGTGCAAAGTATTTTAGCCACCTGCAGAAAGTTTAAATGAATTCAAACTAAGAGTATATTTACTCCTTACTACCTTCCTTTCAGATCGCTCTTTCTGAAGGGGAACTAGAATCATTACATCACTTCTCTTCAAAGTCACCAAACTCCTGTGACAGAAACCTTTATCTAAAAGAACACTGGAGTATGTGGACATGTGAACACTTCAGCAAAGTAGTGAAAAGTGGTGAAAGTATTTAACATTAAAATACTAAACACAACACAACACAACATGTGGTTACATGAAAATATGCCAATACATTCCTTTGTTTCTGTGCCAGTACTGATGTCTGCTTCTGCCAATTAGAGGTGCACCAGATACTGTGAACTGCATGAATACACTGACTATGGATAAGTTCCTCATCCAACTAAACTAACCCTTTGAGTTGATTAGCACTGCTTATCTGTCCATCCAACTCACCATTTTGGACGTAAGGCTGTCCAGGTCCTCAGTCATCATGATGCCCCTCAAGTGTTCTTTGATCAGTCTCTCCTTGGACATTCTGTCTTCAGAGCTGCCCATGCAAGAGCAAGTGACATTTAGCTACTATTTATCTATGAGAGACCCAACACAAAAAAATTAAGAAGAAACTAAAGTAAATGATATGCACCTTTGTCCTTCACTGTCCCTCCGGACAGACTCCAGGTCGTCCATAGCTTCCCATTCATTGAGGCAGAAGCGGTCAGACTCAATGTGCTGGTGGTAGTGTTGAGCCCACTCAAGGCCATTACCTGGGATCACTGCTGCCTTCACTGCCCGCTCACAGCAGCCATGCAACACCTGCAGTACTGACCTTACAGCAATGTAAAGGCCGGAGAGAAGACAATATCACTACATGAGGTCAAGAGGATGTGAGAAAAGGCTTTGGAAGTTTTTAAGGATCTAAAGCTGAATATCACAGGAGGGGCATTATGACTGTTTGTACTCACCACATGGTCTGCATGGAAACAGGCTTAAAGATCCTTTTGTCTTCTGCTGTTGTCACACTAAAGCCACTATGGATATAAAACAACAATAATATCAAGTTAAATAATAAGTCAAACACAAAGAAAAACAGTCAGACAGGAAGAAAAAGAGTAAATGAGGAAGTAAGTTCTGAGAAATAATGTTTTTTTAAAGAAGATTTACATTAAAGATGGTGAAAAATAACTCAATTATTCAGTGCAAATGAGCTAATGCTTGGTGTAAAATCATCTGAAGGCAGAGTGAAAATCAGCAGTTGGATGTGTGATGCAGCTTGATGAGGTTGAGCATGCTGATATAACACAGAAACCCATTAAAAGTGTCTTGTTCGACACTCAGCACATGGCAACAGATAAGGCTGAACACCAGACCTACCTCCTCATGTCAACACTACTGTTTTTAACTCTCAGTGCTAACTCTGAAACTGATGCTTTTTTTTCCCTACATCCTCTTTGCAGCACTTAATGTCAAAAGCAAACCATGCATTTCTGTTTTAACTCTATGAGGTTTAAAATAACATACAATACACACTACACACTCAAGCTTAAAGGTGTAAATGTAAGCTTCTGGAGTCAATTTAATACAAACACTGAGATTAACCTCAACTTGCCACCAGTAAACTCACACTAACCCCTTTGCTTTCTTTTCACTGCAAAGACACATGATCTACATGCTTGTGTAAGGATTGGTGTTAGTGATAGGAGCAGTTGTAATTTATGGAGAATGATTCAACTCCATAAATAGAGTCATTACTCATTCATATTATCTCTGGCCAGAATCCCAGACATTAGGCTGTACCGTCTGTGCTGCAGCCTCACAAAGTCCTCACTTGTGATTTAACACTTAATTTAATCCTCCATTTCTTTTCCAGTGTTTCTTACCCGTCTCCATCCAAATACACCTGTGTGTCACTCCATATGGGCATAACCAGGCCGATGGTGCACAGATCGCTACAAAAAAAACAAGGAGAAAATCAGCTGAGTGGCCTTTGTTCGGTCAAAGATTAAGTAGAAATTGTTAAATGACTGGAAAGTGAAACTCATGTGACACCGTGATATTGGTTACACACCTGTCTGCGTTGGGGAAATCCATGCCAAGTAGAATGCTTTCTTGTTTGTTTCCGAGTGTTGAGACAACGATCAGATACCTGACTCTGACGGGGTTGACAGACTCCAACTGGACCGCCTGCAAGACAGTTAACAGGCCATACAGACAGAGAAACACAGGAAAAGTGAGGAACATGACCTCTGATAAATGTAGATGATTACACAAAATATCCCCTGCAGTATATTTTACTTGGCCTTCACAGGAAAATCAAATCAAGGAAGTCAATTTATGTTTATAGAGTAACCCAGCTATTGGCTACAGTCCACTTAAAGGACCAAACCTGTGCTGTCTCTATTACACATGCAGTCATTTATGTCCAAGACTGGGATATTTCATGTTTCCAATATCCAATTCCAAAGAAAACAGTGTATTTAGCAATGAGTAATGTGTTTTCATCAGTATCCAAGCAGATATGCAAGCGGTAGCCAATTGCATACACTCACGTTTGAATTTAATTTTCTTCATATTGACAAATGTCCAATTATGTCATCCTTAATGTAAAGAATATCATGAAGTCCACGTTTGTTTTTCCTCAGGTTTATTTACTCAACAGTACAAGCATTATCATAATGTAACAGTAATAGTCACCTGGGAATGTGATACTATTATCAAAGGTGAAGTAAACTCTAAATTAAACTGTCTGCTCGCTGTCTATGGGTGCACTGAAAAATATGAGGTGAAAACAAATGTACTGGAACTGATCCACACATGAATGCAGGAAACAGGGCTGATCAATAATTTGTAATTTCATCACAATATGGACATGAACAATTGAATACTTTGCACATGACCTGAAGCATGATGATTAAGATAAACTGTTTTGTACACTGACTCACATGAAAACCTCTGACCAATCACATAGATTCTACTATTGTTCGAAAATAGGGCTAGAACTTATCTAGTTGGTTAGCTAGTTCTGTGGCAGCACAGGAAGCTCTACCACCAACTGATTTTCATTCAATATAAAACTGAGAAAATATGTTGCAGTATTAAAATAACTAAATCCCTAAAACTTGACGTGCACACACTTGAAAACCCTCGGCCTTCAGTCCACACCAAGATTTGTCATACTTATTTGAACCAAGCTCCACGTACTTCTAAAAGTAGCACGATGGATCACATTGTTCAGTGTTGCTTACAGAATATTCATGTCTCCCTGAGGTGTCATGTCAAATTCCAGCTGTGCACCGACTTGATAAGTGGTACTTCTAATACCAAGGGACTTCGTACAAAGACGTAAAGAATTCTGCACTTTTTGTTCAATATGTGATTTAGCTCCACATCTTTTGATCTTAAATTGAGATATGATTTGAGGAAAAAGTTGTATTTTTTTTCAAAGGATATTTCTTAAATTTCATGTGATTAATTTCCAGCACATGTTGTCAGAGAGCTCACCAGCTTGATAGTGTCCTCTGGTCTGAGCTGTTCGACCATAGCATGAAGCTGTTTGTGGCGTGTGTCTGACACGTTCTCACTCTGCTTCAGGGGAGATGTAGGTGGAGGAGACTCCTCATCAAGGCCCTCCCTCTGGCCCTCTTCCAATAGAAGGACTGCCCCCTTTACGAGGGCAAAGCTCTCCCTACAGTCAGAGAGACAAAATTGAAGTTGATGCTGCTGTGATCAAAGTATCTTGTAATAATTTTGTTAGGATTGTAACAATATGACAGCTCAAAGAGGTGTACCTTTTCTGAAGTCGCCCTCTTTTTTGGAAGCTTTCATCCTGGAAAAAAAGAACAAAAAAAAGCCTTATCAAGGAGACAATGAGCCTCTGTGGTGTTTGTGATGTTGTTTTGGTGTATAAACAGTAAGCAGTGCTGCTGTGCTACGTCACAACACTCTCTGAAGGATTTTCTGACGCATCAAAGCTGAATGAACCTCTTATGCATTCTTACAGAGTGACACTGTTTCTAATGCATCTGTGAGGACAAATATGATGAAAAAAAAAATCACTTTATGAGATGCAAGCGTTAGGGACAGTGTGTGATGTGTTTGGGGAAGTGCAGAAACAAATGATCTAACAAGTGTTCAGTATTCACCGGAGTGAAATGTGCTGCAGTACAGATAAGTGATATATGAGTGATATGTGTGCAAAGGGAAGGAAACAGGGAGGGGGATTAAGCAAAGAGAAGCAGTGAACGTAAAGAAAAGAGAAATACAGTGCAAGGAGAGGAGGAAGAAAACAAGTGAGCAGAGTAGAGAGACAGAAGTAGCTGTAGTAACAAGGGTTTGAAGAGAAAGACACTTGAGACAGTAACATTACCTGTTACGCAACTGACATGTCCAGACAGAGTCAAGGGAAAAAAAATTAAAGAGGAGAAGTGGGCAGGTGCCAGGAAAAGGAACGATGATGGTTTGAAAAAGAAAAAAAAAGCAGAAAACACAAGTTAAGATAGCAGAGTGATTAGATAAAGTGGCAGAATAGGCAAAATAATTGTTTTGGACCCACAGTCAGGTCATTTGTGGTGTTGTCGAAATGAAACACCCCATGGGTTTTTTGAGGGGCAGTGTTTTAAACATAGCGTTAAATCATCTTAATGAATGACAAAATGAGAAGAGAAAAAAGTCAGAGACAGAGGCATATGACACAATGATAAGTGATGTATTGAATGTGTTTAATTGTGGTAGCAACATTTCAGACAAATTATGCAATACAGTCAATGTTTTTGCGTGTAAATGGGAGATTAACTTTGATAACCACTAAACCTGTGGCATGTTTGTGCAAATAAATCCCTGGGAAACTGAAAAACAAGCAGCTACGTCACATTCGGCAAATGTAGAGATAATATCAGTAAAAGAAGTGGACATCTAGTCTACACCCAGGAGCACCATAAACAATTCTTTAAGGCCTAAATTATCCTCTTTTCATAAACAGAGCAAACTATTATATTTTTATAGGTGAAGACTGCATATACAAGTTGTGGGTTGAGTGAACTCACTGGAGCAGAGATGGATGGGAGCCTATGGAGGGTTAATAGAGCCATTGTACAGTACACGACTGCTGCTGGCAGCCTCAGACAAGCTCTGCAGGTTCCTCGATTCCTCCAAGCGTACTGTGGTCAGGTCGACAACAGTGACTTTGTTATTTATTCTGTGTGGAGAAATGACACAGTTAACAAACAAGCTGTCACTATGATTGGTTCACTTCAGTTTTATACAAGAAATTAACAGAGTTTAAGGATGACAGGTGTGAGCATGTTATCACAGCTTTATAATCCACTGAAGATATTTTTGGTCCATATGACTGTGTAAGATGATGATGCATATTTGTTGGCTAGAGATGAGGTTATGTAATGATGAGTTACTTTTATTCGCTTATGCAGAATAATTTATTATAAGGGGATGATATAGAGTTGCGTTTGACAAAAAAACAAAAAAACGGCTTGTGATGGTATAAATGGACAAGATTAAACTGATCCAAAGACTTTTTCAAACTTTGACAGGAGCTCAAAGAAATATTTTTTGTCTTGGATTGTAGCATCATTATTCACAGCTGTAATAAATCTGCCACAATTTGCATCTCTGACCCCTTCTTTTTTGGGGGCAAACCCTGAAATGTGAGTAAAACTTTTTCTTTTGTTTTAAATCAAGGTTTGGATCAAACAATACTCAATAACAACCACTCCAATCTACAAACTTAGGCGCAATACAGGGATGACACAATGATAGGTATGTGTGATTATGTGTACATTTGTGCTTGTCCTTTTATACTCATTTTAGCCGTTTAATCATATTTATTGGTTTTGGGTTTTTTTTCATGATGCTTTATAGTTTTTACTAGATGGCATTTTAATATCACTGTACATGTTACAATGAAAAATGAATATATTCTACTCTATTCTATTTTCTTCTATTTATTTCAGGTCTTACCCCATAGTAACTCACTATAGTTACAATGTCATTAGGTAATGTCCAATTCTGTTGTCAAGTTAAATCTCTGAGTCTATATTAAAAGGAAAACCCAGGATCAAGATGCTGGTATTTTTTTTTTTTTTGTCACATACACAATTTATGAGGTAGACAGTTTCTCAAATAAAAATTAATTACTTAAAAAAGAAAAAGACAACAAAAATTGGTTTTGAAAACTTAACTAGAAATACTGTCATCCCATTGAATGTAATGCTGCTTTTTGTACAATAGATGTGAAGACGCATCATATATTTAACTAATACATAAATTAACAAGAATATCTGTTTTGAGTACTTCTCATTACTGTTTGAAAACACCCACATTAAGCCCAGTTCATGCAGTTTTCCTTTTAAGGATTTCGGGCATACTTGACACATACTGTAGTCTCACACAGAAGCCCTAGTTTTGTTTTCAACTCTGCCAGACTTTACCAAATCGATAATGGGAAATAGTTTGCAGGTCGCAGTTAAAATACCGACTTAAGTCCTGGCATTGCTGACATATGAGTAATCAGATCGAGCTGGTTTGATCCTGCATGTCGAGTTGTAAATGCTGCTAAGTCAACCACACTGACAACATGATATGACTTGTAGCCTACTGAAGACAAGCTAACAGCTGAGGAGAACGTTAGCCGCTAAGACTACAACACGAATACGCGAAATTAAAGGGAAAAAAACGGCGAAAGTCTCACCTTTTCGCTTGGTGTAATGTTGGGTTTTAAAGCCTGGGTAGCTCCTCCAGTAGGGGCTGCTCCCTATTCCGCCCTCCGTTGTTTTCCACAGTGGGGGTTTTACCATTTACAGCAGGGACGGCAGCTCACAGCGGAGTGGCAGCTCACTGAGCCGAGCTGGAAAAATGAAGCTACCCGAGGAGTGGACAGTGACGTCAGGTGGACATAAACCACTGTGAAAATAATTTAATAATTTATTTAAGACTAACCATTATACGAGTATTTCTAAAATTTATAAAAGCCACACATTCTCCACGTTATTGACAAACTGATTATCAAATGGTGGACCGAAGTGAAAATAGCTGCTGCGTTCACGTGCACGCGTTTTTTTTAAACTAGCAGTTAAATTTTTACTTAAAACCTCTGTACATTTATTTCTCTGGTCTCCTGCTTCCAGTCCTGCGCTATTCAACGACTAAAGAAAAAAGAGGAGAAATGTGGCCATGCCCACACTTGGATTAAGATACCTTGAGAACAAGTGCATATATAAAGTTATATAAACACTGCAATACACCTTATAATTCCCAAGTGATTCAAATGCAAAATTAATTAACAAAAAATAATAATAAATTATAAAACATAATAAGAATGACAAAAAATTAGATAATTTGATGTTTTTATTTGGCCTTTCACAGTCAGTTAAACCTGTGTAAGAATTTGAAATCAAGTCAAGACCGACCTATTAAATTAAGATATAGGATTATAACTGTTGATTCTGATTATGAACGTTATAGAAAAAGCAGCAACAACACGCAGGCGCAGTGCAGTGCAAGCGTCGCCTCCCTCTTCCGGGTGTGTGTAGCCTTTAAATAAAGGTTAAAGTTGAGGTAGAAGTGGGCTCACTTCTTTCCAAACGAACTTCACTGCGTTTTTACGAAGTGGGATGCACACAGTTGGAAAACTCATGAAGGTTTTCGTGACGAGACGCATCCCGCAGGAGGGAATGAAGATCCTGTCAGCACCTGGAGTGTATGAAGTGTTTTCTTATTCGTTTCATTTATTCTAAATAGCAGTCTGTATGTGGGAGTCATGTCTTCTCATCTTCTCTGTCGCCATGGAAACAGGTGTGAGCTGTCTCTGTGGGACTCAGAGGAGCCTGTGCCGAGGACCGAGCTGCTGAAGGGGGTGCAGGGGGCTCAGGGGCTGCTGTGTCTGCTGTCAGAAAAGATAGACACTGAAGTTCTGGATGCTGCAGGTACATGTGCTGTGATGGTGAAGAGCTGAAAGAAGCAGATGATAATTTACAAAAGAGTCAAAATGCATTACAAGAAAAACTGATACAAATACACTTCATTTACCTTCAAGGGATATTCATTATCACCAGATGCTAATCACCAGAAGAAAAGAAAAAAGTCTAGCCTTCATAACAACAGCCGAGGCAAATTTATTTGTATAGCAGAATTCATACACTGGGGAATTCACTGTTCTTTACAAAAATGGAAAAGAGACAAGTTAAAAACACACAATTAAAACATTATCAATAAAACATAAAAAGTAATCCATTAAACTAAAGTTAAAGAGAAGACTGATTGACAGAATGATTATGAGGGAAATGTATATCTTAAAAGATACACCTACAGTGACTAATTGACGCCAAAAATAAATTTGCATTCCAAAGCCCTTCATGAGAAATCATATTTAATCTTAATGCTGCATGTTCACATTATCATGATGCTAATATGAAGTGTTAGTGTGCATTTTGTTCTTTTGAATAAAGATGTATAGGCCTATATTTTACATAATCTACATGTAAAACAAAGCTGTGATTTTACCAATCATCTATAACATTATGATCATTTACAGGTAAAGTGGTAATAATAGTGATTATTTCATTATAATTGGACCTGCCAGTGGGTAGGGTATACGAGGCAGTAACATTTTTGAACACTTAGCCCTTGAAGCTGATGTGTGAAAAAGCAAAATGGGCAGGAGTATGGAGATAAGAAACTTTAATCAGGGAGAAAGCAAATCATAGGGTCAGAACATCTCTAGACCTTGTTCATTCCCAGTGTAAAGTGGTTAGTACCTATCAAAGATGGTGTAAAGAACAACAACCAGATCTCAATCAGCTGAGCATCTATATTAGCAGAACGTTACCACCTGTCTGATAGTGTGTAGGTTCCCCTTTCTACACAAACACACCTTGTGGAGATGCTCTGACCCAGTCATCACCACTATAATTTGGACCTTGTTACAATCACTCAATTCCTTATGTTGCTCATTTTGCAGCTTCCAACATGTCAGTTTCAAGGACTCAATGTTCACTTGCTGCCTAATACATCCAACCCAGTCAAAGGTAATATCTGACAAAAGAATCTGTATTATTACCACTTCTCCTGTCAGTAGGTAGGATGTTATGGCTGATTGGTGTATTAAGCATGTTTCTCCTCAGGGTATTAAAAAGTGATACAAAAATGGCAGTGAAAGAGTTGGAGACACCTCTTTATCCACAAAATTTTAATTTGAAAACTGTTTTGAATTGGGGTTTTTTTTTTTAAAAAACATGCGTCCTCAGAAAACAAGTTGAGGAAATACAACATAAAGATACAAAAAATAAAAGATAATCATTATAGAGAGTGCTTACATAATTATAGAATGTAACACTGTTTAATTTTTCTCACATGTTTGCTGTGGAGAACCCATTTTAGGTACTTTACTGCCTAGTACCGTGTAGATCTGTATGAAACGGCATCATATAAGCCTAAAATAGATATTTTAACCCATGAAGACCAAAACCTCCACCGGCGACCAAACCCAGCAACTGATCTGAAATGTTTAATACCTTCTGATCCATTAATCCTATCAATACATGTAAATAATTGGTGTAAAATATAGTTTGTCATTGAATCACTTCTCTGATGTTTTAGACATTGAAACCTGAGATTTCTGCATTTTATCAAATACCTTTACTTCCCTGTCAGTTATTAAAATAGTCACAGATTAATTCAGTGATTATTTTTGTCAGGTTTTGGTGTTTATTATAGTATAACGTTTCTCTGATTTCAGGCCAAAACCTGAAGGTGATCAGCACACTCTCAGTAGGGTTTGACCACTTGGATCTTGGTGAAATTAAAAAACGGTAGGTTATGCAAAACAAAAAACAAAAAAAAACACACATTCTGACAAGAATCTGATAACGTTTCACACTGTCTGCCACTTACAGTTATTGTAGATCATTCATTTATCAGACAGGTGCAGTTGTTTGTTTATCTGCTTGACTAGTTTCAGCTACTTCCTGTAGCCTTCGTCAGAAGCATCACATGATGTTACTGTGACGTATCTTATAGCCTGCTCAGGTGGGTTGGTCAGACAGCAGGGGGGGTTTATGCCCCCTGCCGTATCTCAATGGCCTCCCTGATCCAGTTATGGCATTTGTTGCTTTCAGCACGGATGACCCTGGCGTTGTTCCAGTCCATAGTGTGGTTCTCTTTGCTGCTCTTGTTAGTCTGTGTGCTGTTTCCTTTTCACATTGATGTTCTTTTTTACGTATTCCAAAAGCTCTCCCTGTTCCTCCTATATATGTTTTGTTGCAGGATAGACATGGAGTTTTGTGTATGACGTCACATTTCTGTTCATGATGCATTTTGTCTTTGGATTTGACTAGTAATTGTCTGAGTTTTGTATGTGGCTTGACAGGTGTGTTAATGTTATGTTTCTTCATGGCCCTCTGAATCTGTTCTGTGACCCCCCGCCCCCGTATGTATGGTAAAGTGACTATGGCAGGTGGGTTTGTGTCCTGTGGCTTTTTCTTTCCTTTTGTTGTTTTGTGTGTGTTGTTCCCTTTATCTATGGCCCATCGTAGGCACTGACGTTGAGTGAGTGTGTTTTGGATGTGCGTCTCTTCTTTCTCCCTGTCCTGTATGTCTGCGACCATGTTTGCTCTATTGTATAATGTCCTTGCTACTGACAGTTTATGTGCTGTGGGGTGTTCTGATGTCCATTGTAAATACCGGTCTGTGTGTGTCGGTTTGTGGTGTATTTTGATATGTATGCTGCCGTTTTCTTGATGGGTGAGTTTCAAATCCAAGAAAATTATGGTGTTACTGGCTTTCTCCTCTTGTGTGAATTTTATGTTTCCCATGTCATCCCGACATGTCATAGTAACATCATTGTGGCCCTTTTGACGAAGGCTACAGGAAATAGCTGAAACTAGTCAAAGAGGTAAACCGACAACTGCACCTGTCTGATAAATGAGTGATCTACAAAAACACTGACAAGAGGTAGTGTTTCACTGACCCTATTTGTATTGCTGTGTGTGTGTGTTTTTTTTTTTTTGTTTGTTTTTTTAACAGCGGTATACGTGTTGGATACACCCCAGACGTTCTGACTGATGCCACAGCAGAACTGACAGTGGCTTTGCTTCTGGCCACTGCTCGCAGGTTACCAGAAGGGGTGGAGGAGGTCAAAAAGTCAGTGTCAAGTTACACATTTACAATAATCTGTGATTATTTTTATGGTAATGGGTTTTTGATGCACTTTTTAACCAAAAGTAAAAGCTTTAGTTACATAATGTGTTTTCTGTCTGTCAGTGGAGGCTGGAGCTCATGGAAGCCTCTCTGGCTGTGTGGTTATGGTCTGTCTGGCAGTACAGTAGGAATCATCGGACTGGGGCGCATAGGTGAGGCTTACTGCAACTACTTCATTTATTTTGGCGTTACATATTCCTCATTATGAACTCACTTTCCAATGACACAGTCCTGTAGTCATCACCAAAGCATGACTTTATTCCCCTGTGAAGTTTTGAGAGCTGTATGTAGGTAAATCTCATAACCTATGTTTGATGTCAGGCTTGGCCATTGCAAAGAGACTGATGCCGTTTGGAGTAAAGAGGCTGCTTTACTCTGGAAGAACAGCAAAAGCATCCGCTGCTGAGGTTAATGGAGAGTTTGGTAAGAATTGAGAAGTAGTGACTTGTTCAAAGTATCATACACAGCAATTAATAAGCAATAAGTGTAGAATAATAAAGGAAATGAGGGTCATAATATATTCACTTATTTAAAATGAGAGAATTTACTAATCAATGTTTTATGTTTCTTCTTCTCTAATGCTAATTTAACAGTACCTTTGGACACACTTGTATCTGAGAGCGACTTCATCATTGTTTCCTGCTCCCTGACGCCAGAAACTCAAGGTCTTTGTGACAAGGCCTTCTTTAGCAAGATGAAGAACACTGCAGTCTTTGTCAACTCAAGCAGGTAGATCCACAAAGGAATATATATATTATTGTAAAACCTCTGTTGAAAACTAAAATGGTAACAGTGGATATCTGGAACCTGTTCCTTCTACCTTATTAGTGCTATTTTTCAGTTATTTACTAAACCAAGTACCAAACCTTATAAATGAAGATTCACAAGGCCAGAATTAATCAATGACACCTCATTTCAAAGGTAATAACTCTAGTTTCTTTAAAATACAACCAGAACCAAATACACTAGTCCCATTAGCTTTCAATGCTATTCAGGTGATTCTTTCACTGATTATATTTTGTTGCTTAGGAAAACTGTAAAAGAAACATAGCAACTCAATTGTGGATCATGTAAGCTTTTTAAAAATGTATAACATGTTGACAAAAATGTTATTGTAGTAACTTTTAATATATTTAATACAAACATGCAACTGCATCGCCAGTGAGCATGGGCGTGGGCTTGGAGAGGTTAATGAATTTGTGTGAGGTTTGGGCTTGTCCATTGTTTTAATACACTGCTCTATAGAGTTGGAGTTCAGGATAACCAGGCAGAGATGTTATTGTCTTAGAGGAGCTGTGGTGAACCAGGAGGATCTGTATCAGGCTTTGAAGAATGGACAGATCGCTGCCGCAGGTCTGGATGTGACAACACCTGAGCCTCTTCCAACGAACCACCCCCTCCTTACACTAAAGAACTGTGGTGAGTAGACAACAGTTATGATTCTTTGTCTGTTTATCCACATTTACTTCTTACTCGAGTGTCATTTCTCTTTTCTTTCTCAGTGGTGTTGCCACACATCGGTAGCGCCACCTACTCCACAAGAGGCATCATGTCGGATCTGGCAGCCCGTAACCTTCTGGGTGGTTTACAGGGCACAGACATGCCCAGTGAACTCAACTTTTAGAGTCTTAGACTCAGCTGCTGTTCCCACCTCAGCCTCTGGTGCTGCCTAGAAAGTAACAGTCTGATAAGTATTCAAGGGATAAAAACATATTCAAGTACAAAAAAACAGAGAATACCAAGTTCAGAGTCCCAGTTACAATTTATCTGTCAAGAATAAACCACACTGTCACAATTATTTCATGAGAAGAGGTAAAAATATTTTATTCCAACTTTATAGGCAACAGTATTTAAAGCTTCACTCCATCCTTCTACAGGAACTAATGAACGCACAAGTAATATACAGTATAACTTATTTTTTCCGGAAGAAATTCTAAGTTGCAAATGGACTAACTAAAACACTACCACGTTCTTATTAAAATCTACTAATATTAAATATTCTGTGGATTGTGTCTTACAAACTGAAATTTCCTTCACTTTTTTCCTCTCCTGCTAAATGTGATAGTTGCCAGAAAGGTTTCCATATTAATAATTGATCTGTACTTTTGTGTTATTACAAATGAATAAAACTCTCCAGCCTCAGAAATCATAATGGTTTTTTGTTGGGTTATTTTTGAAAGAAATCTTAACAAGTTGCTTGTTCTCAAAAATGAGATTTAACCACAGTAAGAAGTTAAATTTGCTTTATTTTCATGTGTCTTCAATGTTTTGTGCATCATTTGCAGCATTTTATATGTTATGTCTGTTCTCATCTCATTTAGAAGTAAAATCATGGTTGGAATATAAAACCATAAAGATGGTTTACAATTTACATCAGCAAATTAATTTTGATTTCAGGTACCGATAAAAACAAAAGTTGATTCGGGTGATAAATACATGTACAGAGTGTTTTTTCTTTTCTTTTTTTTCAAAATTTCTGAGTTTGGAAAAACTCCTGTCAGGTAAGCAGAGTGTCTGGGAAAGCCTGATCATCTTTCCAGTTTAGACAGGTATTCTTTGAGTGTTTATAGAGATGGGAGGACTGGCTGAAGCGTTTGCCACACTTGGGACATGGATAGGGCTTTTCTCCTGTGTGGACGCGAATATGTTTCTTACAGTCAGTCAGGTTCATGAAGGTCTTGCAGCAGATTTTGCAGGCGTACTTCTTCTCACCTTCCACCAATAGCACAAGGTCTTCCGCAGCTGCTTTCTTGCACTTAGACAGAACGTCCTCTGAAGCTCTGGTCAGAGGTGGGTGTTCCACTGTGTCTCCTCCTGATCCAGAGGAAGATGATGGATCTGCACTGGCTTCAGATCCAGGTGGCATTTTGGGGGCAATGCGACGGAAGTTTGTCGCCCCTGAGCTTCCACCTCCTCTGCTTTTCCCAGCATTGGAAGGCTGAATGAGGGAGGGCCCCAGACTTAACCCAGGTCTGATGCCGCTGAGGAATCCTGCCAAAGAGTTCTGTGTGGGCTGGAGGATGAGTGTGTCACTGAAACCAGGGCCCTGAGTTGGGAGAAGTTGTTGCAGAGGAACAGAGGTTACAGGAAAAACAAGAGAGGAGGATTCTGTTGTGTTTGCTTTTCCTGTGTTTTGACACAGTTCATCCACATTTTCAAGTGTTGCAGCAGCATCACTAGCTGCAGCAGCTGCAGCAGCTGCAGCAGTGAGGCTAGCAAGGCTGTCCTCCTCTTCAAGAGCTCCTATGACACTATCAGCTGTGGGATTAAGAAAACAAGAAAAGGCCAGCTCTGACAGGCTGTCGAGGCCATCCCCATCAACTGGATCGTCCCCCATATCTCCACTTTCTTTATCTGCAACAGTCTGAAGATCTGTGCACAACTGGGATGGTAAAGCATTAACATCTGCTTCTGGGGGACTGTCTATGGTCATTTTAACATCATTTAATTGTGCATGTAAGTGGGTTGTGGAGTCCTGTGGAAGACATGGAGGACAGTCATTTGGAACAGGGTCCAGTTCTGGAGAGAATGAGCTCAGATTTTCCTTTTTCACCTCAATCATTGCAATCTTTGACTCTTCTTCCTCGCCTTCCTCTCCAACCTTCACTTTTATTACAGCTTCTCTGTTTTTATTTTCATCTTTTTCCCAATCGTTCAAGCCTCCTGAGCTGCTGTCTGATTGGCTCGGCAGCTGGATCTCCTCAGACTCTGCCTTGGTTGCTTCATACTTCTTCTCCACCTCATCCTCACCACCTGGACACTCCCAAAGACCATCAGGCATCTTCAGGCTGTCAGGGGAAAGTAGCTCCTCTCCTCCCTCCTCAGCACTGACAGCACTCCTGCTCACAGTCGGAGAACATTCCTTAAACATTTCTCCAAACAGCCTGCAAGACCGTTTCCTGCCACCGAGCCTTTCCTCTTGCAACTTTCGCTTGCGTCTGAAGGACAGTTCTACACCCTGCTCACCTGTTGCTCTCCTCCTGACCCACTCCTCTTCAACTCCACCAGACTGGCTCACCTCCACTACTGCTTCTTCATCATCATCATCATCGTCATCATCCTCCAACACAGATGTGACTTGTTGAAGCATGGCCGGCCTCTTCTGGGAGGATGGACACTGCTGCTGCTGCACTGATCTCCATCCTTTAGGAGGTGATGCAGGGAAGTTTTTCCTTGACAGGTGCAGCTTGCAGGCTTTGACCACAGAATTAAGATGCAGGTGTGAGGCTGCCAACAGGACATCCATCACATTTGAACAGCCGAGAGACAAGGTGGAGGTGTAAATCATATCCAGCAAGGTGGAGAAGGCCTCAGGAGTCACCACTTCAGGGTCTAACTTCATGACGCTGGGACCTCCACTCCCACTTTTCTCAGCTGCTGGGCCTCCATTCTCATCAGTACTGTCATTTGAGCTCAGAAGTGCCCTGAAGTGAGAACTGCAGGCTGCTAAGATGGAGCGATGAGCCTGGAAACTCTGACCTCCAATCACCACCACACAATCACACAGCTGAGCATGGAGCCGCTGGTGGTTGAGCTGCTGGAAAATGTGCTGGAAATGACCTGGAAAATCCATGATAGGTCGTGTGTGATGAGGAGTGGGTGGACTGTGCTATAGTTTACAGGTATTTCTCAGTATGCACAGTGATGGAGGTGATAAAATAACGCAACGATTGTCAAAGTCAGTCCATCTGCTCCTGAACAGGGATCCACGTCCACGTCTCATTCTCTGAACCCGGCATCGCATCGAGCACACTGCATTTCACAGTAGCCTCCGTGCATCCGTGGAAGTAATCTGCCGTAGCCCGGTTTCCTAGAGATGCTCTGGAGTATGGGCGGGCCTTGTCTAACAATAAAGACGAGGGATGCGGCGCGGTCTCAGGCCTTTGTCTCCCACAGTCCGCAGTAGATGCACGCCCCCGCTGTCAAAACTCACAGATAATATCCACACCCGCAGCTGCTGAAATTACCGTTAAAACGACCGTTTCCCCGCGCTCACACAATAGCACCCACAGCCTTCATCGCTTGTGCATTTCATTGGCGCTTAGTTGAACACCACCACCTCCCCATGGTGATAACTGGAACTGCACCTCACCTAATTGTTACTACTTAAGAATTAATTTTCCCACTATATTTAACCTTTAAGTGATATATCACCATTTATTGTAATATTATTGTCTGTATTTTTGCATTTTCCCCCAGTCTAAGTTATGTATTTTCCTATATTTAATTCACGAATCATGTTGATGTTCATTAAAGCTCAGAGTAAATTCATAGGTTAAATCAGAAACAGAAAAAACTGAAGAGAAAGTGACTTTTTCTGCAAAGATATCAGTAACTGAACACAAAAACAAGTGTCTCCATCTAGTGTCATTTATCAAACACCACAGGTTTTACTGGTGAATCATTGTTGTAGAAGATGATTTGTGTTTCCATGTTCACTATGGAGCCATAAAAATCCAAATGAGTCATACCTGATGACCATGAAAACATGACAAACTGAATTTTACACCAATTATTTACATATATTGACAGGATGAGTGGATCCACAGTTATTAAACAGTTTAGATCAGTAGATGCTTTGGTTGCCAATGGCAGTTTGGGTCTTTATGGATAAAATATATATGAACAAGTGCAAACTTTTAGCACTTTATTGGAGTGTTTTCATATGATGCAATATCTGCTCAATAACATCTACTGTTGTTTTTACTGCACTAGTTACATTGTAGATAATAGTTGTAATAGCTTTTCAAGGAAAACCACTATATGGATAAATATCATTTTATATTGTAACAAATATAATTGCAATTATTTTTTATTTGGTTTTTAGGATCTATTTTGTTTACATTGCCATCTCACACCTACAAAATGCTTCAGAGGTGTTTTCCTTTTTAAAAAATTTATAATTATAATTGTACTCAACGTTGATATTTTTTTTCATAATTGTTCTATTGTAACCATAAATAGTCATATTAAACCATCAGTAATTGTCTGGTTTCATCACCTCTCCCTCAGGTAAATAAGTTTAAAGTTAAAGTCCAAATAAATTTTCATTTAACATTTATCGTGATAAATATTGACAATATAGTAACTGACATGAACGTTTTCATCATGACCATATTCAAGATCAATGGGAATGGAAAGAGAAGCTTCTAGGTGTGATGTGTCCATATATTTTTGTTCATATAGTGAATCTCCAAATACGTTGAATGTAAATATTTGTGGCAAACTAAAGGACTGAGGTTTTAAAAAGAATTTACTGTTATTTTTATGATACATGTTAAAATTAGGCTTTAAATGTCTTTTGTTAGGCTTCATGTGGGAGACTAAACACATTTGCTGTACTTCAAACAAAACATGGCACATTTTTAATTAACAAATTCAGCATGGTCTCTATTTATTGTATGACATTCACACTAAACAATGTTCACAATGTATTATGTAATATCCAAAAACAAAAAAATGTTGACAGTGTTTACAAAAAAGTTGTTTCCTCAAGTCCAGTGACGCACAGCCTTTCAGAGTTCCACATGATGACTTGTAACGCCCCCGTCTGTCTGCTCAGGATGGTCCATACTGTGCCTGATGGAGTAAACGTTCAGCGGATGGTTGGATGGAAGAGTCCAGCTGCTCGCCTCATATGCTGTCCAGCTTCTTCAACACATAAGGAGCTGCAGATATGAAAAGCACAAATGAATTCTTCTTGCAACCATGAAACGAAATTGTAGCAGCAGATCCTTATTATGATTTAGGGTTAAGCGTGAGTGACCTCTTGACTAAATATTTGATCTTCTATAGACTTAAGGTGACTTAAAATGTAATTTTTCAGACACAGATCCTTTTCTATGTACAATAGAAACAGCATAAATACTTGGATTTTACCTAAGAATGACTATTTCATCCAACTTTATCCTTCTACTCTACAACATCTAAGAGGTAATATTTTACTTTCACCTCCACTAAACCTGACAGTTTCAGTTTTCAACACCCGTCTATCAAGTTAGAATCACACATCTCAAAATCTGGTGATGATGAATGTTTGAGACAATTCAAGGAATTAAGTGAAGGAATTAAGTGTTTCCTTTATGAAATTAGTTTAACCCTGTCCTACTTCTCAAGGTAAATGAGTTTGATTAAAAAAAAAAAAAGTGCTCAATACTCATTGCTATTTTACTGAAAATGGATGTTATTCTGTGAACATGAAAAGCTGAATTTTTAGAGATTCTAGAAAAACATAATGATGTTTAGAAAATGGTGCATTGTTGTATATTAATCATAATATACGAAGTAAATTAGCTCAAATTTAAACATCTAATTCAACAAAGACACGACAGGTGATCATTTTACTGCAAAATGATTACTTTCACTTCTACTATTTGTAACATCAATATTTTGCGGAAACATACATTTTCTGAAATAAGGTTTTAAATGCTTGACTTTTACTCATAGTACCCCATTTTCACACTATAACAGTTCTTTTAGTTGAGAAGTGCTAGGTTAGTTGTTCACTGATCATAACACGTCGTTTTTCATCATGTACAACATGGGCGCCCAATGAAAATCCAAGGTTTTAGGGGGGGGCATCTCCTTTGTATGAACAAATCCAACAAAACTGCATACTTCGTAGATCAATATTTTAAGCAGCAGGCAGCTCATGTAATGTTGTAAATGTGTAAACGGTCTGTATTTAGTCAATGTCATCTGGTCGGACTTACTGGCTCTGAGAAGGGCGACGTAAATCAGAAAGTTACGTAAAGATGAGATGACATCCTGTCGCATTTTCTTCTTCATCTCCTCTGGGTCCATCTTGGGACCAAGTCCTTCCAATTTGAACATTTTGTCTGTGGTTTGGTTTTATTTCCAGTGAGGCTATTAGATATATCACCGTTTCGGGAGCATGGGTGGAATTATCTCTCCCGGAAGTGACGAAATGACGGAAATGACGATGGTACGGCGAATGACGAGGGACAAATTTTATGGGCGCAATGCGATAAGTACATTAAACACATGGTACCCATCACGGTTTATTTACATAAAACGTAAAAGGATGCTGATATGCACCAACCACAATGTGTTATTTGTCCTTTTTTAGTCTTAGATCAATTTTTATTTAAATAGCATCACTATTACTGTAAGTAAAACCCAAATGATTATTTATAATTTTAAAGGGTTCATATATGTAGATATAACCTTCTCTATACTGCATTTGTAAACCAATTACATTTATCCTTGAAAATTTCTATCACGATTAAAATATAAATAAATCGTTGTTTTGCCTATTTTTGGGTTGCTTGGTTTAATTAATTTCATTGTGTTTTTTGTTGGTGTTGAATTGCATTATTAGTAAACCTATATTTTTATGATAAACTATGGGATAAAGTGTATACATTTCTTTATGTTTTTTATTAAGACATATTTATGTAAAATAAATCGTGTTTTTCTGTTGTTTTTTATTAAACGTTTTATTTTACTGTATCAACACCAGATGTTTGGGGATACCATAACAATCTGTATTTGATCATTATTTATGAATTTTAAAAACCTTGCCTTTGATCATTTTACTACAGGCCTATTTATTTTCTTATTATTCTAGTGTATTTAATGTAACCATACTGACCTTGTAGAGGAGGGGAGGGGGTCCTCAGGGCAGACAGCAGAGGAGGCAGGGAGGAGAGAGGGAGACGAACAGAGGGAGGGGGTGGGTTATTTCTGAGCTCAGGGCCGAGGATTAGCAGAGAGCAGTCCCAGTACGATGACAGCATCCAGCACATAGCCAAACCCCCCACACACCACATCATCACCATCCGGCCCGGGAGGACACGGTGGATATTTTTTGGGGGAGAAACACAACATTTCCTCTCAGATTCTCCGCATCACCGCTTTTTGGGGATACCTCTCCCAGACTCCCGGTCCGTCTGTCTCCTCTTCAAACCACGAGGTGAGTTTTCTCCGTATTTTCCGGTGTTATTGTCTGATGAAGGAGCGCCCGACTGGACGGAGGAGCCTGCACCTTGCATCATTTCCAGCCATCTGATCTGATATTTATAAACGAAATGAATAATGTTGCACTCATGGTCTTTTTCTCAAAGCCTGCAGGCTACACCCGTGTCCCTATTTGAGGGAGGCGGTGGAGAGATTTAAATCCGATTAAGATTATAAAGGAAGCAACAAAAGACTGACCTTTTTTTTCTTTGTTTAGGCTACTGCTTTAACTGGCATGGCTGCTGCTGGTGATTAAAGTTAGTGTTTGACGACTGTAATGGGGATATTGATTATTAGTAATGGCATTTATTACGTATTTATGCGCGCTCGATATTGTTATTCCAAACCTGAATTCAGATCATTACGCAAAACAACAAATCATATAAAGATTACAGATTCAATTCAGGTCTGTTTTGTGTTATACTATATAAAAAACAAAAATAACACATGACTTGTGCAGTGATAGTGGAAACCCATGCTGTCGTCTGCGCAGTGAAATCACCGTCACCGGCTAAATCCTGACAGATCCGGGGGATGCCAGGAGTCTGGGTAGTAAAACACGCACATTATGAATGGGCGTATGCGATGTGCAGACACCCTGGACGGTCTCTCTCACTCATTTTTTCCCCTTTACTCGTATCCTTCGGCCAGAAGCAGCCTCTCTGCGCTCTCCCGTTCCGTGCCGGGCATGACAAGCGCAACACAACTAGACCGGAACAATGCGTTTTGCTGTTCTGGGGCCTTCATTTAATGCATGACATGATTTGATATGACTGCTGATTTCGTTTACATTTGGACCCTGTGTGATATACTACAGCCCTTGTGCGTAAATTTGTCATTTAAGTTAATAAATAGGCATTTTGTTAGAAGCATCATGTTCCTGTTACAATCTCACCTCAGCAGACCCAGACATATTGGATGGAGATGTGGTCCTTGGGTGTGTAGTCTATACATGACATATAGCAGTGGATGCTCAGTGTTTTGCTTTTTCTCCTCTGTGCACTTACTGTGTGTCTTTACAACTGCCAGTGCTGCGGGCAATGTGCTATGACTCAGGGATGTATCCAACAGCATGTGATGGGAGTAGCTGCTCTGAGGTCATTCTGCCAGAGGAGAAACAGGACGGGCAGAACTTGCACATCAGGAAAGACTTGATGCCTGGCTGCATTAGCCTGGATCTGCCCCACTGACTGCTCCACTGTCCCACTTACTATAACCATCCAGCCATCCCGTGCTCTCTCCCTCTGTAGTCTTAGCTTCATGCCTCCAGGGCTCAGTGGGTTGCAGGCCTGGTGTTGGCCTCTTCAGCCTCGATGCTCTGACCATCTGATCCTAAGATCAGTCCATTATTGGAGCCATTCATGGATAGATTTGTATTGTGCAGAAAATGGTTCTTGTAAGCTATTAATTGATCAGTATTGTGCTTTCTCAACACAGGAATTCATTTAATTCAAGGGTCATAGGTTTCATTGTATGCATATGGCAGTGGCTGGATGAATGAACGCATAGATGATTGATGGTTGAGGGAATAATTATTCATGTACAGCACTAGGAAACATGTTTCCACACCTGAACACTCTTAATCCCTCTGGAATCTGAAGAAGATAGATGGTCATAAGCCATCAAACAAAAACGAGTATATTTACATTTTTACATCAGGAGTGACTTAAAACACCCACAACAATGTGAAGTAACATGAAGAAAAGTGTCTGAAAGTCAGGGTTATTTAACTATTACAAATATTTCTGAACTCCTCTTGAGTTAAAACCTTAATATTGTGTTGTGTGTGTAAATGGGGAATATAGGTTTCTTGAGTATACAGTATGAACTCTGCAAATGCAGTATTTTAGTTGTTTGGACCACTTGTCATTTTGTGCAGAGACGATCTAAATACATTTTATTTAAAGCCATTCCTTTGAAAACTGTTCATTTTTCTCAAACATACAACCAGTAATGCTAGAAGTAAATTATACATGTTTGCACTGTACATGTCCATCCGTCCTTAAACTGTGACAGTATTTCTCTCCTGCTGAGGCAAAGCAGATGTGACCTCATTGACATGGCAGCTCCATGATGATGGCATAGCTGACTGGCAGTGGTGGCAAAATGTAGGACAAGTCTATTTATGAATGTATGGCAAAACATTAAGAAAATGAAATGCATAATCCAAAAACCAAAGCCTGAGTAAATGGCATCAGCTCTGAATAACCAGGTTCTCTCTTCTTCTGTTTTTTAAAGGCATATGAAATATTAAACTCCTTCTGTAGCTGCATGTAAGTATTACTCCAGAGCCCAGAGGTCTATTGTAGCTGCTGGCTTACTTGCTGCCTTAATATTACATTTTACTTAAAGATAAGACGTCCTTTGTGTAGTTTTTGAAGTATCACTCAATTGAGAGAAAGTGACTCAGACAGCAACAGAAGAAGTGAGACAGACAGTTTTCCAGACTCCCAGCATCTATCATCCACTAACATCCAAAGGCTGTCTTCAGACATCAAGGTGTTCCTCTGTCTCACTCCGGAACCATCAGAACCATCGATAGAGATCAGTAACACAATGAAGCTCACTATTAATCTTCAAAAGACCCATTATTTAATAGTGCGCTGGGGAACTTGCCTCGCCAGGTCGCTGATGAAAGGGGAAATGAAATGAGCAGCACACAGTGAGTCCTGTCTTCATAATGCTAATGGAATGAGCTGACAGGCTGCACGAAGACGGGGAGATGTAATTATGTCTGGGACGCAGGTAAAAGAGAAACAAACAACCAAACACAAGTTACAGCCACAAGTAAAAACTAAACAAGCCACGTATTTACTGCTGCGTCAGTGTTTTATTCTGTTGTTCTGTTTAGCTATTTGACAAATTATTTTCAGTTAGTTTAGTTAATGTTAACAGGATAATGTTGTGTTGGAAGATGAAAATATGATCATACAAACTAACAATAGCACAAGCATACTATTTGCAAATAACATTTACCCTTTTTTTAGTTACCTCCCTTGCGACCACTTAGGAGTAGTGCTGCAGTGATTAAATGATTGATCAGTTTATTACTGTGTTAGTTTACTCAGCAGCTGTTCTGATAATCAGTAATTCCATTTTCTCAAATGTGAATATTTTCTAGTTTCTATGCACTTCTCTGACAGTAAAATGAATGTCTATGTGTTGTGGATCAAATTAAAAACCTTTGAGGATGTCATCTTAGGCTTTCAAAGACACTTTCTAACTTTTTTTTTTATTAACTAGAAACTTAAAGAAATGATCAACTGATTAATCAACAATTAAAATAGTAATTTCTGACGAGCTACACAAAACTCAGGAAGATGTCAGCCAAACTATATTTTGTGATGGTTTTATTGTGAGGCAGAGTATCTCTAAGGCATTTCTGAATCTAATAGGTATGTCTTGTTGTCTAATGAAATCTTGGTTGGTTGGAACTGGAAGGAAATTTCGTTGCTCAGAAATATGTGCAATGACAATTAATTCATCTTGTATCTTAAGCAAACAGCAAACAGTTTATATTTAGAGAATATAGCAGAATATGAAGAGGTTATTAGAATATAGCAGAGGTTTATATCATCTTGGCTTTTGATCAAAAATGTAGTGTAATGCAAGAAACTAATGGCCACAGTAGTAAGTCAGTTTTCTGTGTTTTTATTGCCCTCTCTACTTGCTATTCTTCACTTTTACAACTTTGCATGGTAATATAGACCAATCCAGCTGCCTCACACAAACTCAAAACAGCACACCTCAAATCATCCAGATATTCATACATACAGTATCTTCTGCCAAGTGAGATCTTGGACTGACTCTGGGCTGCGGTCTCTGTCCAACTTTGTTGGCAATAACCGTGAGCCAAATGAATTGTGGAGTTGCTGAACCAACCCCTGCTGCTGCTCTGCTGCGCCTCATGTGGTGCAGCTGTATCCGGTGTGTCGTACTCGGCTGGAGGGGGGAGTGTGTGTGTGTTTCTCTGTGAGTGTGTTGTGGGACAGATTGAGAACAAGACATCAATACCGTCCAAATGGTCCTTTCTAAATAAAAGCCGTTGTCCAGTAAGTGAGTAATGCTACTTGTACTTGTGAATCACATGAAGCTCTTGAATGTAGTTTTTGTATATGGATGTTGTGTATTCTTGTGTTTGTAAGTTGCAGTCCACTCGTCCAGTCTTGACGCTGGAGTATAGACGGCTTAGCGACAACATTTTAAGTTAATTACTTTTTTTGTATCAACTAGAACGGATTGTGTTGTGTCGCTGTACATTTTGTTCCGCACCCTGTGTTTTGTGTCCACCAGGCCCAGTCCATGTCGGTCTGACCTGCCGTGGCCCGGTCTGGCCCAGCAGTGCTAATTGGGTTTAGAGTTGTCTTCCATCCAGCTGGCTGCACAAAAACAACAACCTCTGCCAAATCACGGGTGCCACCTCTCCACCCCGGAGACAAGAGTAAGAGCAGTGTGGAGCGCTTATATGAGCGGCATGTGTGCTCATAACTGAATAACTGACTCTTTTGTCAGACACATTGTGTGGGAAAAAGGGCAGTGAGAAGGATATTTGTCTCAGTGAAATGAGATACAGACATTGAGACAAAAGAACTGAAACAGACTTCATTAGAACAACACATTTCCACAAATATCTTCCTTATGCAGTGACAAAAGAAGAGTAAGATAAGGTGAAAGGAGGAGTAAAAGATCCGGACAGCCTGTAAGGATCAGTGATGAGCTGTACTGGCAGCTTGGGGACTTAAGGACACGACACTGGTGGACAGGATTCACGATTTGTATTGATTCAGAACCAGATTAGGAGCAGACTCATCACCAGCTTGCAGATACAGAGGCTTTACTGTCTTTGATTTGAGTCAGAGATCAAATGAAATGCTGTCATCATTTAAAAGAGAGAACATTCTCTTTATTTAGAAAACTCCAGAAGTGAAGAAGAGAAAAGTAAAACAGCTTGACAAATGTTATGCTATTTTCTTTTGTTACATTTTTTTTAATTTAAAAGCTGACCATGCATCGATGTCTGCCACCTGGCTCCGTTCGCTCTTGTTGGAGGAGAAATGCTGCATTGATCAGCTTTTTCCCCCCCTTCTCAGTAAACAGACTCCTTCACATTTCACTGTAGATACTTTTGTCCTTTCTTTTCGTCTGCTACAGCTTTACTCACTCATTTCTTGGCTGCTGCCCTCTTCACCCTCTTTAAAATTCTCTCCCTTTCGTCCCCTTTCTGCACCCCCTTCAATATCCTGTCCTTTCTCTCCTTTCTTTGCCTTGACCAATTCTTTCTTCTGTGTCCCTTCCCCTTTTCCCAGCCCCACAGAGCTCCCTCCTTTTTCCCTTCTCGCCCCTGCAACCCCCCATACGTCTTTCCCGTGTCTCCGTCTTCTGTGTTCTGCTCTTCTTGTTGCCCGTGTTGGCAGAGTGGCAGAAGGAGGCGTTCAGAGGCTGAGCTAGCTGCATTAGCCCTATGTATTATTCATGAGGCCTGCAGTCTGTGTGGGTCTAGGTGTTCTTCTGGCTTTTCTATGGGACACATGAGTCTCGTGAAAGAGCTCTGTGTGTGGGACACAGGGCCTGATGGAAGAGCTGCACAGATGGGGCTATCAAATCCTTGATTTCTGCTCCCTCTTGTAGATGAAAGCCTCGGGGAGTAAGAGTTTACACCACAAATCAACATTCAAGTGCAAAATGAGGTGGTTTCCTTAGACAAGATCAAGAGTGTTTATTCTGTGTCGCCACTGATTCAACAACTGGGCTTTTCACAACAAACCTTGTGTTTTTCTCCCAAACTAGAGCCTGGCTCAGGTTTCTGCCATATCTGCCCTGATGTTCATATGAAAGAGTCGTCCTCTTTTATTAGAAGCCAAGATCTGCGTCTGCCTGGCAGCACTTCCCTCTCCACCACATCGGGATTCACAGACTGTCCTCTTTGCTTTTAGAACGCGCCCAGTAAGAACTGTTAACTGAACTGGACGGTATGAAATTTTAATTTAGACAACCAGACGGAGATGGAGTGCCTCGTCTCCACATCACCATGTGGTTTTGAGGCTGCGGAGGAGTAGAAAGAGCGAGAGTGGGTGAGAGAGAGTCAGAGAGAGAGAGGGAGCCTTGGGGACCAGAGGAGGGGCCTCTTGGAAAACCACAACCACATAGCTGGTTTGGACTCACATCTGCTTTGCTTGACATACTTGCGTGTTCAGTCTGAAAATATCAACAACTGGAGTATCATTCTGACGCTGAGGAAAAGGGTTCAAATGCCAGGCAGATCCAGCTGATACAAGTTAATCAGACTCCACCATCATCTGGCTCACCTCACGTTTAATTATCAACCTGTCGTGTGGATATGAATCGAGTTGTCTTCCTCTGCTCTGCACAGGTGGCCACACCAGATTGGGATTGGCCCTAATGATCACAAGGACCCCCCTCCACCTCTTTTCAGCCAATCCTGGAGGGGCTGCAGAGCTGATGTCTCAGAGGACGAGAGGGTATTTGTGTTCTGGAGACCTGAAGAGACAAGCTACATCACGGTGAGTCACGCTCACAGTATCCAGCAAAAAATGTGGGGCATGGTTTTTTCTTCAAAATGAAGGTTATAAATGAAGTTTGAAGCCTGACTTCAAGTAGTCTATGTACCAAATATTTGTCTGCGTCTTTTTTTTTTAAACGATCACATTATCTTTGAGTAAAATATCTTTTAATTGAAAATTCAACAATTTTAGGAATAATTCGTCTTGTAATATCTAAACATTTGGTTTAGTAATATAAAAAAAAAAACGTGTGTCTGAACTCATAAGAGAGTAAACCTCTTGCTGAAGTCTCTGAGATGAGAATGTTTATGAAAAAAGAAATTGTTGGCTGCTGCTGCCTGCAGAGTGTGTCATCGGATATGACTACCTGACTCGGCAAGGACAGTGAGGGCGAAGAGAAAGGAAGAAAGAGAGGGAGCGAAGGGGAAAAACAGATGAGCAAAAAAGAGAATGACAGCAAAAACTCATCACTTGACTCAACACTGATTGCAGCAAATGCAATAAACACAAATGCACATCTTCCTGCTATTACAATATATGCAAATTTGTTAGAGTAAAGCACTGCCAGTTAATGGAAGGAAGTCTCTATTAACTGCAGACATTTCAAGATCTGTATGAAGCTGATTAACATGTCAGTTTCGGCTTGTCTCAGTGAGGAGCGGGTGTGTAAATAATCACACTCAGTTCCTCGTGTGCAGATGTCAGCTACCTAGCCTCACTCATTCCTCCTCATCCAAGTCAATCTGCCTCAATCCCGATCAGTGGAAGGTGCTAAAGTGACACCCTAACCAGTGTACAACTAGGGCCTCTAATCCTCTTACAGGAGAGACCTACACTATGTGCCTTATTACTACTGAGAGGGGCTAGTCAACACTGGCGTACAAGCAACGGCCACTTCAACAGAGAGCAGCAATGAATTTCAAACTCTGCCGATAAATCCAGTTGTTTAAGCTGGTACTGAAAAGGAAAAGACAAATGAAAGTTGTATTTTTGCTTGTTAATGGTGCAGTGCTGCTTAAACATCCTTTATTGATTCCAATGCAGTGTATGCTGCTTCCACAAAACTTGAGACTTTAAGTTCACTCAGGTAATTGTGCTGTAATGGCCTAACATTCCTCATTAATTAGACAAAGACATGTTGTTAAATGCCCCCAGACAGTGGCAGAAGATTGCCAGAAAACTATTGTGCTTCACAAGTCTTGGCTTGCAAAAGTTGCCTTCATATTTCAGGGAGCTGATCAAGCCAAGCTCTCAGCAGCTGGCAGAGGGCAAGGAATGGATCATTATTTTTCAAGAGCACATTCATCATCGTTAGCCACATTGATCAGGGTCTGGGTCACTATATTCTTCCCCTCCCTGATAGAACTTTCCCTGTCTTTCTCAAGAGGTCAAACAGGCCCATACAGACCAGAGACAGAGTCTATCAAAAGAGAAAATCACCTTTATGTGAAAAAGGAAAAATAAATCCTCTAAATCAGATTATCTGCAACTGTCCTATGTATCTATAAGTCTAACACAAAATAAACCCAAACCTTTGTAATGTATCACTTCTGTATAACACGCTGCAGAGTTTATCTACATCAATAGATAATAAAGCAAGTTAAGGAATTATCAAAAGCTCTACAGACCTATAGCCAGCATATTGATTGGCTGACACAGATAAAATCCAGCTGAAGGGAGTTGGAAGTCTTAAGATTTGGTCAGGATTCAGGGCTGATCAGCTTTGCCTCTCTGGGGTTTGACTCAACCCTGCATCCTTCATCGTTTCTCCACTACGCCTCCTAAAAAAGCAGGCGAAGCAGAAAGTGCACAGCTGCAGACTTCTTGTTACAGATAGTTAACATACACATCATAGCATATTTGCATTGATATCTTTCTGAATCCTATTATTGTGCAATGACTCAGTTATCCGTCTGTGTTTTGTTTGTTGTCATGAATCAGGTCATTCAGCCAAATGTGTGCGACATGTGTTATTGTTATGCATGACGATGACTCTCCACCCCCTCTTTTTCTCCCTGAACCTTTCTTTCTTGTCTTTTCATGTATCTGATTATTCATCACATTCGAGGCCAGCTACACATTCTGCACATGAAAACAGAGCGGTCGAAATGCAAATTTAGTAAATATCCAAAAGACAGCTCTTTTTTGTCTGTGCAAATCCTTTCATCTCTTCTCTGCCTTCCTTTCCTTCTGCTTGTGTTTTGCTTCTTGGAATTACATTTGTAACTCATATCCTGACGTGTCTCTTCTTTAGATAAATGGAGGAGAAGGAGCGATGTAGGAGCAGGTCTCCAGCTCGGAGGGCCAGCCGGGTGCAGCAGGTGGTGGGAACCATAATACGACGCACCCGAGAGTCACTTAGCAGGTATGTTATAAGCCATGACAAAGATGGACTTAACAGTTCAGGAAATTAAAAATTTAGGCATCAAAAGTTGTCTCACTCACTTTGTTAATCACTGAATTGTTTATAATATTGTCTATATGTTTGGGCAGATTTTTGAAGGTTCTGTGTGTTCTCAGTAAGAAAACAGAAGAGAGTTTGAGCCAGAAAACAGCCAATGGTAGCAGAAATACAGACCCCACATAAACCACTGTATCATCAACAAATAAAATGACAAATAGTACAAAAAACTAAATAAGTTCGGGATAGAGAGAAGAGAAAACAGCATCATCTATTTCTAGGCTTTCTGCCAGACCCTGTAGTGGGAAAGTAATGTGGGACGTGTGGTTTATATAATTTAAAAAGTCGCAGTACAAGGAGAGTTTTTCAGCCAATGCACTGAGTAAACAATCTTTTTTGCTGTCAAATGCCGTTATTGACTTAGACTCAGGAATGAAAAATTAAAATGAATAAAGCTGATTATATTGGTATAAGCGCACCACACAAGATCCCTCCTTACACCCACGCACCGACACATAGTTGAGTACACATTGAAAACCTAACTGTCCCTCTCTCACACAAACACACCCCAGAGCGAGCCACAAATATGCTTTCAAAAGCCCTTCATTCCCTTGTTGTCCTCTAAGTGGTTTCTCATTCTCAGCAAAGTGGGCGGAGCAGAGCAAGCTCTTCGCTAAGTCATTCTTGGGGATAAAAGTCTCACTGTGTCACGACTAGCTGACCGACACAGCAACCCTCAGGGAAAATATTTCATTTCCATTTAAGCAAAACACCAACAATTAATGTGTAGTCCCACGGTCAATGATGTAAAACAGCCAAATATGTGGTTCTGAATTAAAAGATAAACCAAGCTGAAACAAATCCATTGTCTCTTAAATGCTCTGATGTATTTTTGTTTTTAGCCTCATCAACAGCAGCATATCTATCTGTGGCTATGTCTCTTTTATTTACCTAAACAACTATTGCTAGTTTATGTATAAATTAGCTGATATGATTTCTTAAATAACCACCAAATTGAGAGGGAGCATAACTATTGGACTATGTCAGGATTCATCAGGCTCAGATAGTGAAAGAGTGTTTCAGGAGCGTGAGACGTGATTTTCACACATGGATTGGTCACAGAGAATCCAGTTCAGAACGGCATGGAGAATTTTGAAGCTGTACTGTAGAGGACTGAACACAGTGGCCCCACGCTTCCATCATCAATACAATATCTGGTGAAAAATTAATGCATGTATGGGCGGAAATAATTGTTGTGACATTGCATAAGTATTGTGTGCCCATAGCTAATGTTTCCTGTAATCAAAGCTAAAGGCGGGCTGAAGAAATTTTGTATAATGGATTTTTTTAGCGGATTGTGTAAAAACACTCTTCACTGAGTGGCTGAGTTTAATATTTACTTTTTAACAGTAAGGTCAACAAGTATGTGAAAAAATCTGTACACTGACATTATGGAAAAAATGTGGAACCTAAATATGCAGATATTGTTAATTTGTGAAGTTCAGAGTTTATCAGCTGAGCAGTAAATACTTTCTATGTCCTTAAAAGTCTGCTTTCAATCTTTATGCATTATTGATTTCAGATTTCCACATTACACTTGAAAAAGCCTCAACCCAGATGAGTGTTTCCCAATTTTACTCTTCTTTATTAAATAATGGCAAACCATCATGACCCAGTTCACAACAGGCCTCATTCATAAATAATAGGAATTGCAGATTTTTGCATAAATCAGTGTCCCTCAATGACATTTCTTCATCTCTTTTAATGTTGCTCTAAATATGTAAAACATGTCATTTTGAAGAATTGGAATTTGTTTTGTTTTCAAGATGAACCCACCTTCTGCAAACCAAATGTAGGTCACGATCTCGTCTTTGGCAATGGCTATTCAGACTTACAATCCAAAATGTTTGTGATATTACAAATACGACTGATCTGTTTGCTCCTTAACCCATTCATGCATACTGGTCATTACAGTGGGCATCTATTCTACAGTTGTTCTCTTGTATTTTCATGGGCTTTGTTGTTTTAGTTGCCTATCAGCCAACACAGTTGACACTATGCACCATCCTATACACTGTGATTCATACCATTACGGTTTTTTTTAATGATTTTTTTTCCCCTTAAATTTACAAAATGTTTTGTGTACCTGCTCTGCCATTGGCTCTTTGTATTCATCAAATGTTTGGATTATTTTCTTTTGCTCAACAAAAACAAACAAACAAACAAATTACTGTAACTTTATGTTCTTGATAAGTCTGATCTGTAGGAGCATGTTTCAGTTAGTAGATTGTAATTATGTGATTTTCCGCCTTCGCCCTTAAGTAGCTGGGATAGGCTCCATGCGACCCCCGTGACCCTAGTGAGGATAAAGCGGGTATAGAAGATGAATGAATGAATGAATGAATTTTCCTAACCAAAAGGGGTTTCTTTTTGCATATTATCTCCATGAAATGAGTAATACAGTAACTAGCATTAGAGTATGAAAAAATGTGAGAAAACATCAGATTAGCTTCTTTAAAAAAGCTTTTTTTTCATAGTTTTCACATAGTATTTTCACTTTCTGATGATGGGTTTCAAATACATTTTTGTATGTTTCAAAAATTAAACGTGGACATTTTTATAACTCCATGAAAAATAGGTCAACAAAAAAATTTCAATTGCATTGTTGTTTTCATGTCTACCGAGGAATAAAAACGCTCAGGACAAAAATCACAACTAAGGTTGTTATAATTAATGCATAAAAGGGTTAAATTCAGGTTTGATGTGACACTTTACCTCTTAAGCAGGTGAATGTGGCAGTAAATGTCAAAGAACAAGGTAGTATGACTCAGGTGATCCTCTGACAGTTTGTTTAGGTCTATAAATAGTTTCAGTCCTGCTAACTGATATTTTGTATAGTTGTAAAAATCATCTATATTAACTGTGGTCATTGTCTTATTATGACCCCCTCATCTCCAGGACCTTCAATTGGCACCTTTCATTATGAGTAATTTCTTGAATATCTATTTATGTTAAAATTGCCCCTTGAAATCACTGTTTGCAAAATGTAAACAGGACGGTGATTGACTTGTGTGTCCCAATGTTTAAAGCCAATACATGGGTCTTCTTCCATAAATAATAACTGGATCATCAATATTATCATAAAAGCCAGACAACTGATTTATAAATGATTCTACAGTAGGATAAGGTGTGATTTATTTTTACAATAGGCAAGGCAAAGCATGGTTATTTGTATAGCACAATTCATACACAGGGCAATTCACAGAGCTTTACAAAAATGGAAAAGAGGCAGGTTAAAAACACACAATTACAATTAAAACATAATCAACAACACATAAATAATAATCAATTAATTCATTTATATTCACCCATCACCATAACTGTTTATTTATTATCCATCACCTTAAACTGTCTTGTATTATTTATTATCTATATATTACATCCTAGGTTAATAAACATACTCTCCTTATATATACAATCACGTTTATACTTCAAATCCATCTGTATATTTTATATTCATTACCATCTGTGTACTTCACTTCTCATATCTCTTTCTTGG
>JAQQZY010000002.1:25914578-25933363 GCA_030068375.1 Ostorhinchus rueppellii | reverse complement strand
TATTATTATTATTATTATTATTATTATTATTATTATTATTATTATTATTATTATTATTATTATTATTATTACTAATGCCCTCCCATACCATCAGAGGTGCAGGCTTTAGAACTGAATGCTGTTAACATCCCAGATGGTCTGTCTCAGCTTTAGTGGAGAGTAGGCACTAGGGATGATGGATATGTTGTTTCATCCACCTCTGCTCTGAGCCTGGTGCACTAATCACTCTGGAAAAGGGTCAATCTGAAAAATGATGGTTGTTTAAGAACTGAGAGGCTACTCACTGCATCAGTTAAGGTTAAATAACTTGTTGCAGCTGAAACCTATTAATCGCTGCAGTAATTATCCAATGAAAGGATCTAAACTGTTTACTAAGTTAAATCCAAGTGGGGACTTTTTTGATTGGGCAGTGAAAAAGGTCAACAGTTTAATCTTTGAAAGGCTGTAACACTCCATTACAGCTTCACTATTGATGAACTGCAAATGCAGCCAAAAGGTGGCTGCACCGTCTGTGGGTGGTGATGTGTTTGTCAATAGTGTGATATATGAAAGCTAATGTCATTTAAATCATTCACTGAAGCTTGGTATTATCTATCTTAACAATAGCATGAAACAAAAAAACCCCCCACAAAATTACATATCAACACATCATTTTGCATTTGTTCACAAACATCAGATTTTGTTGCAAACACCTTTGTAGAAACAGTTTTCTGTCTGGGTACACATCAAAGTTATCACATCATTGTGATAACTGCTGCAAGAAAATGTACATTATCATGTTTTTTTCCAAAGATGAAAAGTCTATTTCTGTAAGCGGAGCTTGAGTGTTAGATTTTAGATAATGTCTGATCTACTCTACGCACTGTTAACAATGAGACAGAAAACTTCACAAGGTAATCTTTATGAGTACGTGCAGTATTGTTTTATATTTGTTGGGTTTTAACCTGTACCACGAGCTAAAGGGAGACAGAGGGCAATCAAATTTCACCATCTGCCATCTGCACACTGGGATGAAACATGTTTGTCTAAGGGGGTCTGAAATGTTGTTTTTTCACCATTCCAGGACATTGTTCTGACTCTGAAGGATAAACTGTCCATCCGGGCCATTGAGTACTTTGCCCTGGTGCTAGAGCAACAATACAGCATCACGAAACTGCTGCTGCTGCATGAAGACGAGCTCATACAAAAGGTGAAGGAAACAACTAACACATTTAAACCTAAACACAAACAGCGCACAGATCACCATTGAGTTTAAAGTAGTATAGAAGATTCTTATGGGTGCATTTTAAATACTATAACTACAGTGACTTCTCCATCAAGGACTGAAATGGATGTTTCCTTAACATCGTTACATCCTACTGTTCTGTGTTTCCACCAGGTGGTGCAGAAAAAAGACTCCCATGATTACAGATGTCTGTTCAGGGTGTGTTTCATCCCCAGAGACCCTGTGGACATGCTGCAGGATGACCCCTCTGCCTTTGAGTACCTCTTTTTACAGGTCAGAGAAACACCCTGTCATGTTTCCATCATGACAGTCTATTTTTCTTCCTCTTCGTTGATTTTATAAGGCCTTTTTTTTCATCCTTGCATTCATCAGCGAAGATATGAGTGTTATCTTTTGACCCGCCTATCTCTGTACCAGCCTGTGAAAACATGTCTAAATGTTAAAAAAACAGTAAAAACAGTCAATAGTCAGGGCAGTAGAAATCTTCAAATATAACTCAACAAAGAATGATCAATGAACCACTTGTATGGTGCTGTGATGTAACGCCGCTGTGTTTCATCTTTGGATGATAACTGTTAAAGCCACAGGTCTTTGTGTCTTATTATTTCATAATAAACCTTTGAGTGATCCACTTATGTCATGATGATTTATTCTTCTTCCCTCCTGCTCTGTTTGTTTTGCTGTATCAATGACAGTTTGAGCATCACAGTGCTGGTTTACTTACACTGGTGCTTATGAGTTGTGTGTCTTGTAAAGTGTGTGTGCATTAGGTGTTCAGTGTGTCATTTTAAACAAATACAGTGTTTTAGTGGTTTATTTCAATGCTACAATTAATGCCTGTGTCCTTTCTTCTGTGATTGTTTCCAGAGTGTTGGGGACGTCCTGCAGGAGCGTTTTGCTGTTGAGATGAAGTGTAACACTGCTCTGCGCCTCGCTGCCCTGCACATGCATGAGAGACTAGACAGTTGTGGACAGACCCGGGCCTCCATCAAGAGTATTACGTGAGTCATATGTGTGTTTGTCAATCATGGGTGATACATGTAACAATAGAGGTTTTTTTTACCTTTATCATAGCACATAACATAAGAAATCTTGGCAAATCTATTTTCTAAGTGACTACAAATATTATCATTATGCTTGGCAAAATACTCATTTTTTATTGTATGTTGAGACTTTAATCATTTCACCATCTCATAGTAGGATGCAGTCATGATTACATTTATTTAAGTATTGGCTTTAAAAAAAAAACACACACAAAAAACAAAGAGAATATGCTTTAAATAAAGTACAGCTATCAGATCTGTGTAATCCACATGCCCCAGAGGGTGGGGGTGTATATATAGATATTCCAGTCAGTCTGTTTGTCCGTCCAAGATTTTTGTCCGTCCCATTTCTCAGACACTATTCACCCAATTCTTTTCAAATTTCACACCCATGTTCTTTATCACCAGGAGAGGTGTAGTGCACAGTTTGATGGCTGGATTTCAGTTTTTGGATTTTTTTTTTTTTTTTCCAAGTTATTGAAAATTTCAATTTAGACAATTTGTCCAACTGATTTCTCTGACATTATTTCCCAGTTCTTTTCAAATTACACACACATGTTCTTTACATGCGCAAAAAAAAGTTTACTTTTTTAAAAAGTTTTTTTTTAAGATTTAAAGTTAAGACTCAAAATTAATCCCTGGATAGGCAAGGCATCAGTGAGCAGGAGGGGCAAAGTGTGCGATTGGGCAGGGGTATTTAGTAAACTCTGTAATTTTTCACTTGTTTTTTTTTCTCATTTTCAAGTCATTGTAAAAGACTTTATGTCACCTTTTAGGTCAACTAACTTGTGAATTAATTCACATATAAAACCAAGACGTATATAGTAAAAGAATGTTTTATATATCAGGATCACTATGTTACAAAATCACATCTCCGGTGAACACACTGACAGTCAGCTGAGGTGGAGCCACAATGTTTGAGCTATGTAGAAAATGTTTGCCTCACCTTCAAGGCTTCATTTGTATTGGTATGTGACTCCTGTACAACTTGATAAATGTGCAGTAACACAAAGCACATAGTACATTGTGTTTTTTAACTGTAAGTTCATGTGAGGCTTTAGTGAGCTGCTGTATATTTGCTTTGTTCAGCAAGGTACTTCTGCAGCAGTTTGTTTAGATTAGGTATATCACTCCTCTGCAGCATTACATTAGTTTGTCAGAGTCCAAATCCTGCACCAATATTTACTAGGCTTTAGAGAAATCAAGTGAAGTACATAGTGTAGACAGAGGCTAAAATCAATGAGATACTAAATGCAACTCGCCTGTATACAAAGCTTGTAATACCTGGAAGAACTACTGTAAGGTGACAGAAGTAATGTACTTTACTGTTTATTAAGAGTAGCATAGTGATTCAGCATTTAACCACCTACATCCTTTGCTTTCCTCTCTGTTTCATCGGAATGACAGGAAGGAGTTTGGCCTGGATAGCTTCATCTCTCCCACGCTGCTTAGTAACATGAGAGAGAAGGACCTGAGGAAAGCCATCAGCTACCACCTCAAAAAGATCCAGTCCCTTCTAGAGCCGCGCCAGAAGGTAGATACAGACTGATGGATGAGTGCACGCGAGTATGGAGAGAGAGGAAGTGTCAGATAGTGACAGTTTAATAGAAGCTTAAGGACATTTTTAGCTACACTTTTAATCTCCCTGAGGTTTATGGTGTGACAGGACACTGTTGAGCAATACACTGGGTGGGTGGCAGCGTTATGAAAGTCTTGTTCTTGGGTAATGTTTCTGGGAAAATGATTGGAGTGTTACTGTCTGGAGTGGCCATAGTCAACAGAGACATATCCTGCTTCTTTGTTTTCTGCTCTTTTTCTTGTTTCTCTCATTCTTGATGAATCCTGTGTTTTAGGTAATATCTGCTTCCCAGGCTCGGCTGGCCTACCTCACTCAGCTGGGCGAGCTCATTTCATATGGGGGGAGGTCCTACACAGCCACTATGATGGTAAGACTGTAGAGCCTGATGGGGGGTTGGTGTTATTTGCTTTGTAACATAAGCACTTACTTCAGGTTAAACCTCGGACCCTTCATGGACTCATTTTCCATTTCATCATCTGCTCCTCTCATTTCATTGTCTGATCTTTCTTTTCTTTTCCCTCACATTTCTACTCCAACGTTCAGCTTCAGGACAGGGAGGTATTAGTCAACCTCCTGGTAGGAGCAAAGTACGGGATGAGCCAGGTCATCAACCACAAGCTCAATGTGATCTCTACGCTGGTGGAGTTCAGCAGCATCAGCCGAGTGGAGCTGCTCTCTGAGTCAGATAAAGTCAGCCTGCTGCGCATCTCACTGCACGATATGAAGGTATGGAAGATCGTAGGCTCTGTTATTCACCAATATGTAGGCACTTAGACACTGACACAGATAAGAAAAATGGGTTTTCACTCCCCACTCCATATTCCTGCCACAGCTCATGCTAGAGTAAATATAGGTCAATCATTTCTTCTTCAAGACACAATCAGTGCGCAGCCTAAGGGGATGCGTGGTAGCTAAGTAAAGCTATTTCACTGGACTCAAAGGTGACTATCTCTCCCTCTCTCTCCCACTCTATTGCCTTTTCTCCTTACCCTTTGGCTTTTGTCACTGCCGCTTTACCTTATCTCCTACAATGCCCTCACCCTTCGCAGCCATTTGCCTTACTGATGGACTCTCTGGCAGCCAAAGACTTAGCGTGTCTGCTAGGAGGCTACTGCAGACTCTTGGTGGATCCCACTGTCAATGTCTTCCGTCTGGGGCGCCCAAAAGTGAGGGTGCACCGGATACCTGCTGAAGAAGGTGTGTGTGGGAGGTTCGCCGTTATAGAGGGCGTGTGCTATGAATCCCTATCAAGTGAGCAAAAACTGTTTCACTTAAATCAATCACTTTCTGGCTCTGGCCATTTGATAGACATTTTTCACATCATATGTTGATGAATGTCACCAGCCAGTACGGGTACTGTTAGAAATACGAGTCATGCAATATGATCTTAATATAATACATATTCTGTCTACTTATACACTAACGTGTTTTTCTGGTGTTTGTTTGCCTCTGGTGCATTTTTTGGTGTTATTAGGTTATGTGTCTCGCTGCTGTAGCGATTCAGATGACTCATCAGATGAGGATGATCCGATGGATTCTCAACGCCATGACCCAGCAAGTCAGGACTGGGAAGAAAGGAGAAGAGAGGAGGAGGAGAAGAGACGAGAAGAAGAAAGACAAGAGAGAGAGGAGCACAAAGGCAAACAGGAAGTGAAGATAATAGTGACAACAGAAGGTACGGAACATGAGGGAGAAGAGGAAGGAGCAACAGGAAGTGGTCTGCGCAAATTTACTGTAATGGATGAGGACATGAATCTGGAGAATACCTGGTACCACACAGACCCACGGGTCACCAGCAGCTTCTCCAGCTTGTCCAGTGGTTCCCTGAGTGCTGCCCTAGAGGAGAGCAGTGCCTCAGCCAAAGCCCCTTCTCGTCTTCGTGGACCCCACACAGGTGAGGAAGTCCCAGCCTTGGATGTCCACCATCCCTACCTCCTGGAGCCAAAACGCCACCAAGGCCCCTTGCGACCCACTAACCTCAACTACCGTGGAAATGACAACTCCTGCCTTTGCTTTGCTGAACTCTCTAAAGCGGACTTCCTCCCCAGCCCACCTGAGGCTACTAGTGACGATGATGAGGAGGATGAGGAGGAAGAGCAGGGAATGCAGGTGCTTAGACGTATTTCTAAGATCCCTAGCTCGAGAGATTTGAGACTGATTGACAGCACACCCTTTCAGAGATCACCCATTAAAAAAAAGAAAAAGATACCCCCCAAAGTCCCAGAAAGGACGAGTTCGATTCCTGGGCACAAAACAGCACATGCAGAGCAACGCCTGTCGAAGGATGAAGAAGGCCTCTTCTTGACACCTTCACCCAACCCCAAGCCAGCGCTTTTGGTCAAAGAGAGTGCTTCAGAGTCTGAGGAGGAATTTTTTGATGCGCAGGAGAGATTTACTCCCCCAGTCCCTGATCTATCAGGTTTGTTTATGGCATTTTTTTTCGGCACCACAAATGCTTCTGATCTAAGAATTGCGACCTCATCTCTACCCGTAAAGTTTAATTGACCTTGTTGTAGCAATGATATACAATGCAAGATCAGGTCACTTGACAAGTAAATCTTAAGTTAGTAGTTTTACTTACACATAAAGCTGCAGTACTGTGCAAAAGTAGGTTTGTTGTTTCAGCAAGAGTATCATGACATATATAGTATTTAGTGTAACCTTCCATTGCTCTTAAAATGTCTTGAATTCTTCTGCGTGGATATTATGAGATTTCATTAACTAATCTTCTAGTGTTTTACACCAGGATTCATTCAACACATGTCCAATATTTCTTATTGTTTGGGCTACTTTTTCATGGAAACAGATCACACTAAATGCTGTTTCCTGTTGAAACCATGTAGTTTATATTTTGGGGGGAATTTTTCATGCTGTGCACAATATTCCCCTCCATTTTTAAAAATTCTAATAAATAGGTATTGTGCTAATTACAACAACGTAAAACAACATAGCTTGCGGTGGCCTAACAGTTCTGCATAGTGCCTGTACATTACTGAGATAAATTACTGTCAGAGAAATCAATAAGATCCTTGTCAGGCATTTAGAAAGGAAACTTAAAGGATTGCAATGCTATAAAATGTTCACGGTTTCATAGTTTTATGGTAGCATGGTTTATAGTGTTACACAATTATTATTTATCAGGTACAATGACCCTTAATTCTATATTATGAAACATAAAGCCATTTCAGTGGAAGCAATTGTAAAACAAGAAAAAAGTAGTAGGTATAAATCAAACTACAATTTCAATGACCTGAATGGGAAAGAAAATATTGAAATTTCTGTGTCCAGTGATATTTTTGGAAGCAAATCCATGGTATGATAACCCTTTGCTTTTTATATCAGAGCACACTCAGTAATGACATATCACTACACCTCAGACCTTATCATAGGTGGTGTATTTTTCAGTTTTTTTCCCACTAACATGAACAACTGTGAGACATAATTATGAAGATGTATGGTGTTCATTTACTGATGCCATTCTCTGTCTGTTCTCCTCTTTCTGATTTGTCTCGGTTTCTCACAGATGCAGAGTTGGCTGACCGGAGAAATGCTAATCGGTTGAGTGGCAGCTGGAACGGTTTTCCTGCGGCATCTGGAAAAACGCCACCCTCTGCTCTCACCAATAAAGCTCCACCTTCTAAAGTCAAAAAGGAAGCGGAGGTACTTAAAAGTCCAGCAAATCAGCTTACAAACCAACAGCCCAGTCCACCAAAGCCATCTCAGAAACCTGAAATTAAGGCCAAACCTCCACTGGCACCTAAGCCCCAGCTGCCCCCCAGACCTCAGCACAATCCTCAAAAGTCACCCCAGCACGGGCGATCATATGCCCACTGCAATGGCGACGCATCTGGACGCCTCTCTTCTGAACTCCTAGAGATGGAGCCAGACACCATGGAGTTTAAGTCTGTTACATCTGGAGCAGGTGGGCTGCCTCTGTCGTCACCTCTGATCACAGCAGTACGGTGCAGCCAGCAGCCATTATCCATTACTGCACTGCAAACTGAGGAAACCACAAAACCCAATCTTACACAAGAGAATGGACTGCATGTAAGTTATAAAGAAAAAGCATATATTTCTGACTCAAAGGACACATCTAAAGTTGAAGAAAAAACCAATGGAAGTGTCCTACCCACAAAGAAGCCACCAAACCTACCCTCTATTCCCCGGTCTAATTCAGGTACAAAGCTCGCTCCACCTCCAGTACCCCCCAAACCCACCTCTAGCAATCTGCACCCCTTATCACTACCTGCTAGCTCTCCCGTGTCTCCCACTGACCCAAACAAAGGGATTTTTAAGGATAGTGTTAGTCCACCAAATGGAATCCACCCTTGGAGCACCCGCAATGGAAGCATCCAGTCAGGACCTAGAAGGGTTTCTTTAAGCCATGAGAGCCTGTCACCCAAAAACTCAGATGCACCCCTCACCCTTACCACCTCTCTCACTTCAACCAACTCCAAGGGTGTTGCAGGCCTTGATATTAGAGAACCGGGAAGGTCTGGGTCAGGATCAGACCTGAGAACCAGCTCCTCTAGTCTGGGAGGCAGACTGCCAGCTTCGGCCTTGAGAGGGAAGATCCAGGCTCTACCTTGGTACATGACTCGCTCTCAAGAAATCCTAGGGACTCTGGATTATCCCTCCACCAGCTCAATCAATGGAGACACATCTGGCTTTGGTTCTGGTTTGTCAGTAGCTAGCGGTTTGTCAGACTTAAACAAGACCCCTGTTAAGGAAAAAGACACTGTGGCCTCAAAATCAGGAGTGAAAGGTAACATTTTAGATGAAGGTGCTGAAGTTGTCATAGCCACCATCAAAGAGGCCCAGGAGCTGACCTCACACATGAAAAAGGCCAATGGGACAAATGGGTCTCACCCTAATCTAAATTTTAAAGAAAACAGTGTTCTCCGTGGCAGTGTCTCTTCAGAGCAGCCTCAGTCACGGCCACACTCAGCTGTGGGGCTCGGGGGTGTTTCCAGCATGCAAATAGGAGGTGACTCACCAACCTCCTCACTTGCCGACAGCACTCCACCACAGCAGCATCGAGAGTCCTGCGGCTGCCGCACTGTTTATGCCAACTGTTTCAGCGGAGACACAGAGGATGGTGTCAGCTTTGATGAGGAGCTTACAGTTTATGAGTTCTCTCGTCGCACGCGGCCTAAACCCAAACCCGTAGCTGTTCCCTCTCCTACGACACCCTCTCCAAACCCCAACATCCTGTCTCTACTGAGGGACAATCCTCGCCCACTGTCTACTTTCTCTACTGCCTCCTCTGACTTCAGCCCCCTTGTTTCATGTCCAGTCTCCCCCACAACTTCACTTGGTGGTCCGCTTCGCTCTCTTACCAATAAGAATTACGGTGGGCTGAAGGGAGGTTTTGCTTCCTTACGTCAAGATATAGATCAGCTTCTGTTGGTCTTAGAGAGGGGATCACTTGACCAACAACAAACACTGAGCCAAGAAACAAAGCACGGCGACAAAGACTTAAAAGTGGAGCCTGACCTAAACCACAATGGAAGTGAAGGCAGTACCAACACAGCTCTAAGATCAGATTGTATCGGGTTGAGCTCTGCTGCCATGACAGAGGCGGAAAGGAGTCTCCTCCAGGCTGAGGCACGACGATTGGCATCTGGGTGTCAGAGAGCCACACGGGTGGGCTGGGCTCCTGATGAAGCGCTACGTTCATTGTCCAACAGCTTCAGTGCTCTGGTTCAATTATCAGCTGCCTGCCTGCGAACGAACCCCTGCCCGGGTTGTAACGTCTGCCACAACGCAAGTATGGTCCACAGGGATGATGATGACGATGACAACCAGGAGCCCATGGACAAGCTAAAGGAGATAGTGGGTCTGTACCGGGAGTTTGTTGGGGCTGTTGAGACAGCTGGAACTGGTGCTAAAAGTGTTGGACTGACTGCATCAGGACAGAGCCAAGGGGAGAGTGATGGAGTAAGGTTACTGGCCAAACAATGTACTGTACTCATCTCTTCTGTATTCGCACTCACCCAGCTTTTCCGGACACGCACACTAGACACTTCAGACACGCCTGGCCCCGTACCTCTCAACTTCTGAGCCGAAAACCTCTCCACCCCTTATATCCCACTGACTCTCGAGGTAAGACAAGAGGAGACAGCACAGAGTGATCTGGTGTGTAACCCCTGTGTTCTTGTACAGTAAGTGCCATGCACACCACAGCACATGGACATGAAACTACACTGCAGACACACATAAAAATACACACACTGACAACCACTAAATGAAGAGGAAATGTCATTAGTTGACCTCTTCTTGGACGCATATGGACTATGCATTTGTACATATGAATTTTATAATTATCTTATAATTCTCTTATTTTATGATACAATATGTGTATGTAAGGATGAATTACCCATGTATGTATTTATGTATTTATTTTTACAATATTTGCACCATGGTCTGTGATGTGCAGGTCTCTGGTGGGAAAAAAAAAACTACGGATGTCACTGGAATTTTTATTTTTCTTTCTCTTTAAGACAGTATTATGTTATCTTTTGCTGCTTTAACGATTTCTCCACTCTGCAAGGTGTAATCTGTAAATTGTCATTTTTCAAGTATAATATTACAGTACAATTTACTGACAAAGTAGAGAAAATATACTTTATCACACTTGCAAAAAAACAACAATTCACAGATTTGTTTTGTATGTGCAGGGATCACAATTTTTAAGGATTTAGTTTTTCATTGTTACAGTTACATATTTAATGGGATACAAAATTATACCATTACCAAGCAGGGAGAGCACTTTTGACTGTTACAGATTGCACCTTTTTATGAGACACTATCCTTGTGTAAAGTGTTTTTTCTACCCCTTCCCTGGTCCCGACTGACTTTGAGTGAATGCTTCTTTAACGTACTCCCATAACCCAAATGTATGCAGTATTATTAACAGTAATCTAGTTTTCATCCAAAGGACATTACATACAATATATATTTTCTGGGAATGTGTGGGTGGGGGTCTAGGAAACAAAACAGGGGGTCATATTTATGTAGTTAAAGGTTTTTGACTAGGCACACAGGCGACTGTTATATTCTGTCCAGATGTAGCAAAGATCCAAAGTCTTAAAACACTGAGCCACAACTGTTCCCCCACAACGGTTTCCTCTTTGTACACACCACTTTAATCATAACATACTGACTGACAGATGGACTGACTGCTGTATGCTGGGGTCAGAACTGTAGATATACATAAAATCTGTGTCCGACTCTGTCTCTACCTTAGTTTATGCCTATGCAAACATAAACTCCTCACCCCTCCACATACTGTACTCTTGTTTTATTGCGCTAACATTAAAAACAACAATAGCTGCATTATGTTTGTCTGAATATAATGGATGCTTTCTTTGTTTGGAATGTTGGCCTTTGTCTTGATTTTTAAAAAAAAAATGCATTGTGGATTGCAACATTCTGCAACGTTGCATGGCATTAGCATACAGTATGTCAATGTGAAGACTCCTGTCTATACTGATGTCTGTGAATTGTCAGTAAAAGGATTACATTGCTCGATCAGTTTGCTGATGTACAGTGTTCACTAATCAGCTCATCCATATCACAAGATACCAGCTCATTTGATGAGCCATTTGATCTGGAGGATTTACTTGAGACACCTACAACAACAGGAAGGCAATTAAGCCAAATCAGTCAGCAACCGCTTATTAAAATATGATAAGTGGATTAGCTTGAATTAAGACTGCCTAAGTGTTCGGAGACAGCCGGTGAGGATCTAGATGGTGAAAAGGGAATTGAATCTTCCAAACAGATGACAAGGAAAAGTTTTTCCAAGGTGGTTCTTAAAAAAAAGAGGTCAGGCAGGTCTGTTGTATTTGACTTAAGAGCTTCCACTTGGAAGTCATGTCCAGTAGCTGTCTCCATCTCAACTCTAACAACAAGGCATAACTCTCAGGAGCATCTTTAGTTATGTAACAGGCCCAAACAGTGAGCAGAGCCTGTGTCACTTCTCTGTTTTTGATCTGTGTGGTCAAACTGTAACAACAACAACTGCATTTCATAACCAAGACGATGTTGTATTTCTACATGAGCCGTCACTTTTCCATATCCACGTACAATAAAGTCAATGTACCAAGAAATGTAATGTTTTGGGAATAAATTACACATTGACCTAAACAATGCTGGATGTCTGGGTTTTTGGATATTTGCGAACAGACCATCTACATTTCAAGCCTCATAACGTAAACAGGGAGGCTATTTCTGATCTCAAAAAGCCAACATTGAGAGGTACCCTTTTGATTTTTCTCACAATGCAGGGGTGAGTATTAGAATTAGAAACAGCACAGATAAAGAAGCTTACCCTCAGCTGCCTCAGAGGCTCTCTATTTGCACCATCTTTGTACTACTAACACTGTTAATGAGGATTAATGTGGGATTTTTTTTTCCAAGCTATTACTCCCTGAACTGCAGTGCTGAGGCTTCCTCTCTCCTGCTGTTGTTTCTAAATTATGTACAGATACTCAGTTAAAGAAATGTCCTCACTCCATTCTACAATTAAAATGAATTCTCAAACAATGAACTTGAATTGAAAATAAAAAAGATGTTCATAAAAAAAAAAAAACACATTTGCTCGAGTGAAGAGGCTTTTGAACTACAAAAGTTCAACCATCCCTGATCCAAAGTCCTCATGTCAGATTGGCCTTAATCTGATCATTATCTACAGTCTGACTTGTAACAGTCATCTAGGAAGTCCTCCTCCTGTGTCACACACAAGCAAATCACGGTGACAGTATCCATTTTGACAACCATTAATTCTATAACAAATACAAAGCTGGTAGAGACAATAAAGATGTTAAATTGTGCACTCCATATTTCACTATGATTCCAGTCTCTTCAGCATTACAGCAGTGCATTGCTGTAATGCTGAAGCTGTTTGTGTGATTTATAACTAAGAAGGGATTACAGTTCATGTTTAGGAAAGGACTAGTCAAGTAAATACATGTTTTTCAGTGCGACTAAGAGGGAGGAGGAGCAGCACAGGGGTCATACAGAAGTCATCCAGTTTCCTGATTCACAAGTACACATTTACCAAAAACACAACGGAATGTATAAAATTAAATCAGACTTCTTAAGGTAAATTAAACCCCATTCCTCTGGGAAAAACTACTTTGCCCCACAAACATCCAGAGACAAACCCATTGTCAACTTTTTAATGTAGTATCAACATTACAATGAGTTGCTGTTATTAATTCAATACTTTATGATTTGGTGACTTGTGCCTCACGGTAAATGGTGATTACAAAGACTATCATTTCATATCAGCAAGGGTGCTCCAGTTTCCAAAATCCAATTAAATCCAAAGTCCATCTTCACCTAAAAAATAAAAAGAAAATCGTAAAGAAAATCCTGAAAAGCTCAGATCAAACACAGGGTACTGTGGGCTGTCCAAGTGAAAAAGAGTTCAAAAAAATAGGCCAACTTGTCCACTTATATGGCAGCTTGAGCTTTTTGTGCCACTGAACATTACCCTCTGCCCGTCTTCTTGCAGCACCATTACTGTTCAGTCTCACTCCAAGTATCAGCTCAGTGTGAGCAGTGTGCCTTTCCTCTTCAGACCGTCATGGCCAGCAATAGCTGCTGAATGGTGACTGCATCTACTCAAGCTTGAAATCTGAGCCCATTATGTCAACAGATGTTACAGACAGCGAGGAGTGCAAGCGTGAGGAGAGCTATAAAAGAGTGAGCAGGACATGGATATATTTATGAAACAAATGACAGAGAGGTTCATACAAACGAAAAACAAACCTTGGGGTGCAATTTGTCTTATAGTCTATAAACAATTCAAGATGAAATAAAGGAAAAAAAGCCTATTATTTTAAACTCCAAAGATTTGTTACAAATCTCAAACATTTTCTGTTTTTTAAAAATGGATTTAGGTTAAATATCTTCTCATAAGTCCATCATAAAAATAGACAATTCATCTGGGTGTTACTGAACCTTTTTACTGACATGTACATCAATAGGCACCTGTCAAAGCTCAAAAGATATTCTGTCAATGCCACTTTAGAATGGATTGAAGATTAACAGTGAAAGACAAAGCATACCTGTATCTGATCTGGTGATGCAGTTTAATTGTGTGATAGGAGATACTCACTTCAGAGTCATTTTCTTTTTTGGATCTCATCAGTATACATAAAGATGTTGAAATGGAGCATAAAACATAATAAAACGGCCAACATTCAGTTTATTACAATTTTTTTGACAACATTTTTAGGGCATTTCAATGGCCAGATGCACAAAAGTGGTAAGTGGCAGAAAACATCTTCACAAAGGAAGTAGCCAAACAAACAAGTAGATATTGGTTACAAAGCACCACAGCACATACAATGAAACAGCTTCTCCTGCAAAACACTTAATCCAGTCAAGCTTCTCTACTTGAGACTTCTGAAAAAAAAAAAAAAAAGTATTGGAGTTCAATTTGCTCCATAAATGTTATACAAGGAGCAAACAAGGGCAAATCAACCAAGCTTGTCATAGGCTAAAGTGTGTCTACTTTTAAGATTTTGACAACAGTTAATAGTCACAATGGCAGGTTATCTCACACTGATTGTTGGCCCCATCAGTAGTGCAACTTTGCTGCTCGCTCTCTCTCTCTCCTTATTTTCCACAAAACATTTTATCTTAATAAACTGGCTCTAGCTCATCATACAGGCCTTTTCCCTTTAAATACTTTCTCTTTACTTTTCTGTTGTGTCACCTCTACCCCCCGCTCAAATTAACTTCAGCAGGTACTCATAGGTGGCATTAATGATCCCCCAGGAGAGCAATGAACGGTGGTAGTTGAGGTGGGCTCCTCGGAAAAGCTTAGGCACACTGCCGCCTCTCTCTCTCCAGACTGTTAGCAGCACCTGCCTCCATGGCTGGAAAGGTCCACCAACCTGAGACTGAGTGCGAGACTTTACCACATTCAAAGGATAAAACATGATGCCAAGGAAGGCACCCAATACTCCTCCACAAACAAAATCATTTATTAAGTGACCCTCCCAGCTATTAGCTTCTGGAAGATGCTCCTTTATGGGACCGCGGAGACCGAAGAAGAGCACATTGCTTGGGCCATTACGGAGGAGTATGGGTACAAGGCCACGGTACCACTCTCTCATACCATACTCAGCTTTAAGTGTCCGGAAGGTGTGGAGTGTGTTGTTAAAGCGCTGTTGGTGCCGATGATCTTGTAGAAGTGTCTGCACACGCTCAAATGGTGTCAGAACAGCTTCAGCAGTTCCTGCCAAAGCTGCAGCAAAGCTTCGAGTGACAAGGTCTGGGACACCACTACCAATAAACTGGTTTAGTAAGACTCTAGAGAAGTCCTCATAAAGGCCAAACATCATTCCCACTGTGAAGCTTTTCTGGAGCAGAGGGGGCAGTAGGCCACGGTACAGATTGCTCAGGCCATCCCTCCGGATCTGCCGTGCTGCCTCAGTCATCATCACACCATGCAGCTGCTGCCGGAACAGAATCTTTTGTAATGGGAAAGTCACACAAATATTAGTAAGAGCCGCAACAGAGCCACAGAAATAGTGCCTCCCATCTGACCCCAGCCTTGCACTGAGAGCCCCAGGAGGTAGCCGAGCGCTGCCTCCTTTAGTAAGGGCGGCCTGTGACTGTGGTGTCCGGGCTGATTCTGAGTCCATAGTGCTAACAGCCATGGGGGAGGGGTCAGTTCACCACAAGCTGTTTCTCCAGCATCACATCAGCACTATGCACCTGTGAGAAAGAGAGAATGTTTCAGATAAACTACTAAAACAAACTGAAAGGTCTTGCCAAGTTCCTGTACCCACTCAAAACTACTTTCATTTAACAGGAAACATGCTCTTAAACATCAAATTTGCAGGTTTAAAATTCCACGTTTCCTAAAGCACATAGTGATGAACTCTGTCCAAGGCCACTTGCCATCACATTGTACAACCATACTGCTACTGATAAGCGCTATTACACAACAGACTGAAAACTGGGAAAGTAAGGCATGAGTTAAGACAATACAAATACAAATAGTCAAAGACACTGTGTACACTGACTACAGTTACCTGATTTAAACAACAAGAGTTTTATGAAGTTTTTGAGCATCATAAGAAGCTTCATTTCAGTCTTAGTTTAACAAATCTCCCGGAAGGACAGAAATCTTAAAAAAGTAATTGTCCAGTAAATAAAGCGAGTTAAAAAGTTGTCTAAATATAGACAAAGGAGGTCATGGTGATGACAGAAATGTGAAGTCACAGCAAAAATATACCTTCAAGTTCTTACAAATAAATGTTACCAAGTCACATTTACTTAACAGGATAGCCACTCATACTAAATATCTCTCGCATCTCTAAAGTTTTATTATAGATAGATAGATAGATAGATAGATAGATAGATAGATAGATAGATAGATAGATGTGTGTATGTATGTATTTTTTTCCTGCGTCTTTACATATTACTAGATTGTACATTATGTGCCGTAAGCCGTAAAACTCAACAAATAATATTTATTCTTCTTCTCAACACATCAATTACCTGAAGCTGTAACAACTAAAAGTCATTGCTGATTAGCTTTCACATTCAACATACACGTTAGAAAGAGATGATGCAATGCAAGTGTTCACTGTCGAACAATACCAACTAGAAACATACTTCTGCATTACAAACGTAACGAAAATCTTCCACGTTAAGAAATAATTCCAATCTCTTATCTTTACTTGTGCGGAACAAGACCTGCGATTGCTCTATACTTACTTCAGCTACGTCGTGTCTGAAACAGTAAGTAAACACGCTACCAATAACAGATTACGTTATTAACAACGTAAATAAAACCCCAGCATGTTTTAGGACCAACAAGTAAAATAATTCACTACACAATTCTGATTATTAGCAAAAGCAATGCCCTTCAACGAACACGCCCTCCGTGTCCATGTAACTTCCGCCCTAACTCGTCGTGTCACGCCTGTTGCGCTGGCAAGACAGGTCTTAAATGCAAAGTGTAACAAATCAAGTTTGACTGCTACGGGATTTTTGTTCAAGTGATCATAAAATGAAAATCACAATATATCAAAATAGGAACTGCACATACTGTTGCGTCACTTGCATCGGGTTTGATGAATTTAAATTGTTTAACTACTACGTATACATGCATGTGTATATACCGATTTTAGAATGAAATATAAATAGAGGCGTGGCATTTGATTAAAAAATGTCATTGCAGCCTGGAAAGACGCAAGGTATTGCTCAAACTGAACCCACAGCACGAATAGCTCAGAGACCGAAATGCTAGCATGCTTAATTCGCTGCTAGCTACAACCACTGCACGTTACACCCGAATGTGAGCTTGTTTGACAACTGAGCAAACAAATGACATATTTCACGGTAATAGGAAAAGGACTGCCACGAAAACAGGGTCGGAGATTTAAACATCCGCATACTAGGTTACAGAGAAACACCCTGCCTAGAATGCTAAGTGGCTAACATTCGAGTCATAACGGGCAAGCGGTGTATGATTGGTTGGAGACACTGTTGAGAGGCAAAAGAGCACCGTACAGTTTTGTTTACACCACTGTCGGTCTCTTGAATTGGTATTTACCTGCCGCATACACCAGTCGCTGTCCTCTGCCTTGACAGGTATAGTGCTGTTTTTTTGTAAGGGAATTAGGCCACTATACCAGGTCGTGTCTGCAGCCCCAGTCGCAGCAGGTGACCCCTACACCACTGTCAGCGCCTGCGCAGAACTGTCGATCTGAGAGGATTGGGTTGAAATGGCTTCAGTGAGTTTCTTTCGCGTTTTCTGTATTGTAACATACAGATTCACTGATACTTCAAGTAGGTAGAGTACCCCTAATGTATATCTCGAAATAAACGTTTAAAATAACAGTTTTGAATCGTTTTGTTGCAACTAGCTAAATGATTTGGAGAGTCAGCCGTAAAGGAGACCGGTGGGAATTTTGCGACGGCTGTGATGTCATCGAAGTGCGAGCGGATATGTCGGTAAATAATAGTTTAGCTAGCTTCTGCTGGTCATTTCAATAGAAGCATTGGATGTTTTTTTCCTCTCAGCGTTGTTAGAAGTAATTAGATATTAGAACGTGGTTGTGTTTTATAAAAATGGCCATTTTAATTTGATGTTGCTCTTTCATTTATCCGCACGTCTCATTAAAGAGCTCACTTTAGCAAAACGATAGCTGTACCTTAACGGCATTGAGGTGCATGGAAGATAGTTAAATGCAATAGAATACTCAGTTTGGGGTGTATGGGTACTTACTTTTCATGTCAGTGAGTGAGCGTTCAATTCATTTGAAATGTCAGCGCAAAAAGACTGTGAATTCTTGGTGAAAAGAGCCCGGGAGCTGGTCTCTGAAGATCCCTGTGCGGCCAAAGCTTGGCTAATAACGGCCAGAACCCTGTACCCCGCAGACTTCAACATCCAGGTAAAAAATAAACCCTTTCACAGTATAGATTAGAATTATTTGAATTTCTTTAAATGTCTGCGTCCTTCAACGTATTCATGCACGTTGATCCCTTGTTAAAAGTTGGCATGGATGATTTGTTTTTACAGTATGAGATGTACATAATTGAACGGAATGCAGAAAGGACAGCTTCTGCAGGAAGACTACTGTATGATATGTGAGTTAAAACATGCTCCTTTTTTTATCAGTATATGTGTTGATGCTTTACCAGGATTTTACAAGTGATAATGATTTGTGTGCCTTTTAGGTTTATAAACTTTCCTGAACAACCTATAGTTTGGAGGGAAATCAGTGTCATCACAGCTGCATTACGTAGTGACGCCCAAGACAAGCATGCACAGTTCCTAAGAGGTGAGGGCAGTGCACGGGTTGATTCTATCACTCTTGTACTGTAATGAGTAACTGTATTCATAATATACATTACATTCTTTGTTGGGTGTACTATGGATAATTAACAAATGTTATTTTTT